>VXAL01000175.1:8002-135367 GCA_013399475.1 Chauna torquata | reverse complement strand
CCACCCCATCACTGACCCCCACCCCACAATGGGCGAAGGCTAAAGGCAATGAGCAAACCCTAACGAGCTCAGGGCAGAATGTAAGGAGTGACCAGCAATTACTGTGCAGAAAGCTGAAGTTATCTCCACACGAGGCGGGGGACCCTTTGTTTAGATGCATGGCAGTACCAGTGCACCATCAGGTTCTACAGACAAAGGTAATTAGCGGAGAGTGATGTCTTCCTGAGCCGCCAGACCGGCGGCGTGTGTACGTGCCACAGCCCAGCCCAGAGGATAAAACCTGGACAAGAACGAAGATGAACTTTGAAGAGAGCAATGGGCTTCAACCCACGTATCCCTTCCCAGCAATTTGGGACGCCTGCTGCTGCGGTGGTGAGCGCAGAGACTGGGAGCGGGCACCAGGGCCGTGCAGCGATTCAGGTGCGCGGCGCGACAGCTGCATTATGCTCGTGCGGTGATCTCAGCACGCTGCTGCAGCACTGCCAAATCGAAATGTAACGCCAAATATACCAAATGGCCAAACGTGACATCAAACAGTAGCACCTCCCCCTGTGTGGAACATCCCAAAGGACCGCGTCTGGAAGTGCTGGGCTCCAGCCCCCTCCCGGGACAGCTCGGGGTCGGAGTCCGTGGGGGCAGAGACCACAGGGGCTCGCGGGGCACCCCCCGCTCACACATTGTGCACCTGCTTAGGAACAAAGCCCTTTCCAGAAACGCTGCCAGCTTATAAGAAAGCCAGAGGCTTAATTCATAATTTACATTGCAGGGAGGAAAACAGGGCAAGCAGCACAACCCGGATGGCTCTGCAGACCCGGCAGCGCCCGCGGCCTCGCGGCACACCGAGGATGCCTGACCCGGCCCCGCGCGCCCGCCTCTGTGCCTGCCAGGGGCTGAGCATCCCCGTTGTCAACTGATTTCAAGTCTTTTCAGAGCGCAGCTAAAAGGAAGTCTTCGTGCAGTTTTCTAAACCATCACATGGCAGGGAGAAAAAGAGTGCAAGCTGCAAATTCAACTTGATTGAAGCTGCCAGCTGTAAAATTGCCATCTCAGTGGTGACAAGGTGAGAGATGATTTGCAGCGCGGGCTGCGACAGGCCACGGTGCAGGAGCCAGCAGACTGTCAGAGTAAATAATGAAAGCCCTGGTATCACCGGGCACCTGGGCCTGAGGGGAAGAGCTTTTCAGTTCATAAAAACATGCAAAGAAATATCCCAGTTATGGTCGCACAGCATCACAGTTGCTTCTGGAAAGGCATCAACATTGGTAAAAACCTGAGCATTGCCAAGAAGCTTTCTGAAATTCCGTGCTTCCAAGTCCTTTGCTTCCCTCCCTGCTCGGGCAAATGCAGAAGTGTGGAAGGAGGGGTTCAGCCATGGGAGCTGCTCTGAGGTGGTGCGGGGATGCCCCACTGCCCGGGCAGCAGGGATGCTCCCCGCCCCGGGGGCACACAGGGAAACGCTGACCCCTGAGCAGAGACAGCCCCACGCAAAGCAAACCCCACGCTTTGGCTAACCACATGCCTGTGTTCAGCTATTTGCAACTGCAAGAGCAGGCAGTAAAACAACTGCTAGATAAAAAGCCCAAGCCTTCAAACATGCTGATAAGAGCCTCTATTGAACTAATTCCTCAGCTCCAGGATACGGTGCAAATTAAATATAGTTCACTGGCTGCGATTAATTCCTCTCCTCCGTTCTGCTGTTGTTAACCTGACAGTGGCTGGTGCGGAGGCAGCTCGGCACACGCTGCGCGTGCCCTCCCGGCCCCCGGCCCTGCTCCGTCGGCTGGTTGGGAGCAAAACCCCTGTAGCCCTGGGGCCCCCGCCCAGGCGCTGGCCCAGGCGCAGTTTGAATGTAAGCCTGAGAATTCTAAATGAGAGCGGGCAGTGCTCAAGCACAATGGTGTTGCTAAAATAAGCTCCTTCCAGCGGCGGCACTATTGCCATCGTCATCACCGCAGGTACCCGGGCTGATCAAACACAAAGGAAAGTACCATTCACAGGCGGAGAATAATCTGGGACTGCTCCACACTTGTTTTCTGCTGAGTGACTTGCATGAGTCCGTGCATATGAGCCTGCAGCGAGAATACATGGGGGAAGAGAAACCGCAGGATTTCCATGCCCTGCCTTTCAGCAGGGACTTCGCACCCTCGCAGAGAAGATGCTGGGGCCGGCAGGAGGCAGCCGAGGGGAAGGGCAGAGCGGGGGGAGCTGTGTCCCCCCAGTGCCACGTCCACAGCCGCCAGCACCCGGCGGCCGCCCGGCCCCACGCCGCCCGCAGCGCTCCCCAGCGCTCGCCTACCGGCCGTAAGCGCGCTCTCGGCCGGTGTCCGTGTAATCGGTGGCTGCGGGAAAAGAGCCTCTTTTGCCCTTTCTTCTTAAAATCAAGCATAAAGTAGCTGTACCCTACAATTCTCTCAAGGAAGGGAATAATTATGTTGACATAATTAAATTTCAAATGCAAAAATTTATCTTCATAATACAAACTGACAAGAAACATCCCAGCATCAGCCCACTGTTATCCCAGTGAGCTATTAGACACCTTTGACACATGTTGTTTCAATCTAAATGTAAATGCAAGAAGCATTTTGCTTTTAATACAGTGACTGGTCTGAATGTTAACGTCCGCACCCAGGAAGAGCCTCTGAGTGTTGCTGGCTTTTTGTTTCCTCTCAACAGCAAAGGGAAAAGAAAAAAAGGGGGAACATATTTATTGAGGAAAATCACAACCTGCCTGCTCGCGTGCTTCTGTTGAAACCGCAGCACTGCCTGGGAGAGAAAGTGCAGGCAAAGCTGAGCGAAAGGCTGCTGGGGCCAGGCCCTGCGGATAGACCTGGGGAGATGAAAGGCAACGTGAAACTAATCTTGCCTGCGTTATCCATCATTCATGGCCCGTTACCCGAGCTCGGTGCTCCGGCGCTGCTGATGGCAGCGGAACCCAGGCAGGAGCAGCACCGATGAACGTGCCTTAGGGAGGACGGGCTGCCACGGAGAGCGGCTCTGTGCCTGACTGGGGAGGGGGCAGAGGCTGGAGCAGCCTGCTGCCAAGCTGCGTGATGGCTGGGGATTAGGGCAGCAATTTTCCAACTGTTTATGAGATTTCTGCTGCTGCTATCGACTCTTTGGCATCCACAGGGATCTAACATACCTTGCACCGCAAATGGATCCAGAGGGTGGATTTCATCCCCACCCACCCACACGCATATGCCTCCCTAACCAGGTGCTCTCGCCACCCCGCAGCAAACCAGGACCCCCGCCAGGGCTGCCAGGCGGGAGCCGAGCGCCTCGACACCGCGTGTCCCGCAAGGGTGGCGGTCACAACGGCTGTCCTGCGGGAAACAACGCGGGAGCCGGGAAGGGCTCGAGGAGCCGGACTGCAGCAACAAGGCTCCCACACCAGCCTGCCACATCGGCCCCTGAGAGCTCGCTCGCCCCTTCTCCCAGGAGAAGCCAAGATTATTGCCTGCTCCTTTGCGAAGCAGCAGACACCAGACTGGAAGCCTCAGAAAGCCCCACCGCTCCTGAAAGCAGGCTGTAGCTGCTTCTGCGAACCGGAGAAGTAAAGCAGAGCTAGTGGCTCTTTGCTGCACGTGTGCTTTGATTTTTCATTGGAAGCTCCCCTGGTTCTCTCCTGCTCTGCAGAGGCTCAGCACGGTCCCTCCCTCGCCATCCTCCCGGCACAAGGAGCCCGCCCAGGCGCACGCACGGGGCAAGGGCCAGAGCAGCGCATCTGGCCGCGGCATGGGGCAGCCTGGGGAGAGACGGGGCCAGGGCTCTGACCGCGAGCCCGGGAAGGGCACAGGAGCCTCCTGCGTGGCTGAACTCTGTGCCACGTTCCCAGGGCACAGACCTGAGCCCTTCCACCAAACCAATCAATCCATCGCACGTGGCAGAAACCAGCCCAACAGGCTCAGAAACTCCTGCTTAGTGTATATTTTGTAATCAATAAATAAAATATATTTTCTACCTGTCTTTGCAGAAATTTCCATACTCGCTTTTCCCATGCACCATATATTGGCAGACAAAACGCCTCAGTGCACAGCACTCAAATCCCGGGTGGTGCTGGTCACCCGGCGGGTCAGCAGCTACTTTAGAAAGCTGAGGTTGATTTTCCCTGACCAGGAGCATTAATTCAAGGCTCTGTCAAGACAACAGGGATGGGAATGTGCTGCACCCCGGGTGAAGGGGCTCCTGGCATGTCAGCGGGACTGTCACCTGCCTGCCTGTAAGCACAGGCAGAGGGGACAGCTCTGGCGGCAGCCACTTCCCTCCCACCCCCTCTTCACACCCTGGGCTTTGCTTCATTGCTTCCCTGTAAAAGGGTTTCTAAACCCTCCTTTCGTCTAATCTTGTCTCAGAGGCATTTGAAGATAAGTTAAAAAGAGATAAGCAAAAACAGCAGTGAAATAATTTATGGGACCGTGAAGGATGCCGAGCGAGGCTCCGCAGAGCAGCAGGCGCCGTGTCCTCGCCGCCGCCTTTTATTTGTGTTTGTGGTTTTGCTGTCACAACATAACCTTTGCGAGCTCCCATCCACCTGAACTGAAGTGTAATCTAATTAGCCCAATTTGGATGGCTGTTATCTGAATAATTTAGCATACACCTGCAGTGTTCATCAATCGTTATTATTTTTAATTAAGTAATTAACTTTCAGGTTTTCAGAAAGTTTGACGTGTCAAGATTTCCACGGTTGCAGTCTTAAGTAGGACAGGGTTTGCAGCTCTTCCTGCATCCAGACACCAGCAGCACCTGTAAGTGCTCTTACCAACCGCAAGTGCTGATGATTTCCTGGACAATTTACTTCTTTAATGGCGAAACAGAAATCACACGCCTGCTGTACGGCAAAGCAGAGCTAATTAGCGCGTACGGCAGAGCTTTCACTCGCGGCTCCTCCATCACCCAACCTCGCCGCGAAGGACCAGCTCCCTCTGATGCCTTGTCGTTGCACTTAGCCAAAGTCACCAGCATTTAAAGAAAAGAGCAGCACTGCAAGACCTAAAGGCGGGGGGTCCCAGGGCTGCAGGGCCAGCAGCCGGGCTGTCGGAGGCCCTGCTGAAAGCTGCGGGTTTGTCCGGGGGGGAGGCAGCTACCTCAGCTGCTACCACAAACAGCTCCTATTTCCCTTCTCAGCTTCACTGGAAATGCCAAAAAACCTTAAAGCTTGCAAATAAAAAAAAATTCGTAAATATCAGGCTATAATATGCCACACCATGCTGGATTGCATGGGGATAACAGGGCTGCAATTACAAAGGATATCTTCCATCAAAGGAACTGTAAAAAACGTTATTTACACTGTGACTCTCACCTTAAAAAAAAAAAAAAAAGTGAAGAATATTTTAACACCTGTACTTTGCTTTTCAGTAAAAGTAGTTAATTATTACACTGATGAATTTCACAGCTTCATTAAAGACACCTGATTTTCAGAGGTGGTGCGGCACCGTGCTGAGCCCCCCCAGCCCCTTGCTGCCTCCCATGAAATCCAAGCTGCTACAGGCAGCTCGGTGCTGAGCACAGCCGCTGGTGCCCCCGTATAGAGGCACGAGCTTCTTTGAGCTCATTATCTGTTCCTTGGGACCTACTGCAGGAGTTACCGCTAACAGGTGGAAGCAGCCCGTGCTGGCTTGCTGGCAGTTTGCATCTCCCCGCTCTGCACCAGCAATCCCTGCTGGAGGGCAGGGGAGGGAGGGACAGGCCGTCCACCCACCTCCAGCACTATCTCCAGGGCGCTGAAGCCGCCGGGCACTACGCCCAGCACCCAGCACTGCCCTGCCCTAGCAGCAGCAGCAGGGAAATCCCAGCCATGGTGCCTGCTGCCAGCCCCTGCTCCGTCCTTCCCTGCGCTGCGCAAGGCAGCTTCACCAGGAGACTCGTGTGTCAGGAAAAGCATGAATGCGTGTGCATACACGATGAGCAAAGAGACCGGGGTTTGTTTTTACGCTCCTCAGGACTGGCTCTAACTTGGAAATCCATCCCCTGCTCCTCGCCATGAGTCAGGCTCTGCCCTGGCCCAGGGGAAGCCGGCGGCTGGGAGCAGCCTTGCACACTCCGGGTGTGAGCACAGCAGCTGAGACGAGAAGCTGTTCCAGGCTCCCATCCAGGCTTTGTGGGAAGAGGAGCTACAGCTCTATGGGAGAAATTCAGGACATGCAACCAAAGCAAAGACAGAGACAACCAGGGCCAAGTACCACCCCATCTATTAGAAAATATGCTTCCCTCCCCACGATGGCATGGCTCTTGGAAAGTGTTCAAAACCCATTCTTCCTGCAAAATTCATAAGGTAGAGCCATGTGCCTGGCAGCCAGCTCTCCAGCTCCCATCCCTTTGCTGTATTTTCCCTGCTGTCTGTGAATGCCGGGAGCACGAGGCAGCTTCTGCCTCCCAACTGCCCAAAGTGGGTCAAAAACGAGGGAGGAATGCAAATAGCTGTCCTGAACTTTGCCGAAGGTATGGGGACGGCGGGACAGCAATCGCGGGCGATAGGATTTAAAATGTCTCCACCTCTGATAAATACGAGCTGTGAGAATAAAAACCTCATGTACAGGCACCAGTTCTCAGGACCCCAGGAAACAAGACCAATTTCTAACCCCATCTGAGCAATGAACACATCCCGTCATGTGTTTCTTAAACCCCGATAGCACCTGGCAAGTGCACAGCCTCACAACTGTTTATTTAAATAAAAAAATCGTTAGGTGCAGACCATGACTTAAGTAATGCTAAGTGAATAATTCATGCAGTATCTATAATAGATGGGGGATTTAGCGGGAGCGGAGCTGTAAGTGGCTCTCCATGAACTATTGATGCTCCCTGCCCAGCTTGGCTGCAATCACAGCTCTCCCGTGATGCTTTACGGAAGCGCTGGTGGGAGCGCAGCCGGAGCAATGCCTCCGCTGCGCAGAGCGCGGTGCTGCCAGGGGGGCCGCCGGAGCCGGGGTTGGCCCCAGGTGTCCCCGGGACCTCCTCTCCTGCAGGGCTTGCTCAGCTCCCTCCTCCCACAGCCGATGTCAGGTAACCCCAAATGTCTGCCTGTCTGGATTGATCCAGAGCCCCGCACTTGCCTATGGGTTTGTCTGTTAGCGGGCTTTTGTGCCGTGCCCCTGGGAGGTGCCTCAGATGCCTTGCAAACTTCAGCTGGGAGGACAGAAGCATGACAAGATGACCAAGCATCTTGCTACACCCACCATCCACATTCCTACGCAAAACATTCCGAAAGCTTCTAAAAATATGTGCACAAACACAAAACGCCATTAAAAGAATCCACCTGTATCCTAACAGACAGCACATCTGTGTTTCAAAACACCCTGTTTCTAACAAAGCTGCGATAAATACACAGCGATCAGGGCAGCTGAAGCCCTGTCTCTCGCTTGGCACAGGCAGAGGAAGCAGCAGCAACCCCAGCCCTGGGGCTGGGCACAGGAGAGCAAAAGCCCAGCCTGCAGCACAGGCAGCAGCTCTGGCATGCACCGGCTGCTCGGGCAGCCAGGGCGCACCGAGCAAAGCCTCTTGTTTTAAAAGCTGAGGCTCAGAAGAGCACGGATGGCTGCACAACTCCGACCCAGCAGCGGGGCTCATTTGGTGCCCGGGGAGGAGGGGGTCTCCGGCAGCGAGTGCTGCAGCACGTAGGGCTCGGGCTGGCAAGCAAGGACAAAGCCTGTTTGTGGCATGCACAGCGGCTGTGGAATAATTCGCGCTGAAGCAGCACTCCCTTTAGAAAGGCTTGCAGCCTTGGGGTGAAATAAATGGTGAATTCTCCTTGATTGTTAAATAAAAGATTATTGATAAAATAACTGCTTCTAACGTGGCTGTCTTGCTAGCAGAAATGCAATATCTTTCAATTACTGCTCGGAAGCAAGATTTTCCTTTTGTTTACTGAAAAAAACCAACATGAAAAGAGATGCTGGGAGAGGACTGTACAATGAAGGTGAAGCTATTTTTGCCGCACTCCCAATCTGCTCGGGGCTTTGCGCGTGCAGAGCAGGTTAACTGTTTGTCAGGGCCGGCTGCCGCCGAATGCCGCGCAGAGGAGCTGCAGCAGGGGCTGGGCACGCTGGGGGGCACTGCCCCTGTGCCAGGCGCTCGCCCTGCGGCAGCTCTGCCCAGCACGTGGAAAAGCAGCAAAAGCTGCAGGAAGGTGAGCTGGCAGCGAGCGGCGAGCTGAGGACGTGGTTTGGATTTCCAGCACACCAAGGGCCACACGTGCCTTGCCAAGAAGGGAGTCGGGAGGAACCTGGCCTCCTTCTCAGCATTTATTAGAGCCGAGCAGGCAAAGCAGTTTCCCTCTCGGAACAAAACAGAGAGCAGACAGACTGCCCAGTCCTGCCTGCCCAGCTACGGAGAAACGAAATGCGAGGAGCCACAGTGATAGCTTTGGTTCGATGGTTTGGGGCTGCGAGGGGATGAGAAGCAATCCTCTGCTCCTGCAGAGAGCCCCGGAGCTCCCCAGCTCCGCTCGCCGCAGCCCAGACCGGGCTTGCTCTGCATCCCTGCTGAGGTGTGGGACTGTCATTCCCACGGCTCCCAGATCTCCCAGGGGAGCATCCCCTGGGAGCCGGGCTGGGCACACACTGCTCGCTCTCCAGCAGCACACGGAGCCGTGCACAGCCCAGGTTTCCCTGTGCCTTCAACCAAGAGAAGCCAAGCCGGGACAAGCGCAGCCCTGGGCGAGCCCCAGGCTGGGTGGTGCAGGAGGGCAGGGGGCTGAGGAGGGCCTGCAAAGCGACGACCGCCTGAAACTGCACATTTTTGACAGCACAAAGCTGCCTGAAAAACCTGGGAAGCATCATGGAGGTGTGAACAGCAGAAACCCACCCGGGGCCCGCGGGGCAGCACCCCCTTACCAGCTCCACGCGCCGGCGGCTGGACTCCAGCTCCCTCTGCACCAGCTCGTTCATGTCCGCCTTCATCTCCTCCATCCTCCTCTGGTAGTACTTGGTGCTCTCCTTCTCCCGCGCCTCTGACTCGGCCGCCTTCTCCAGCTCCTCGCCCATCTTTATGATGCTGTCTCGCAAGCGCAGCACCAGCACCTGGGGAGGCAGCACGGGCGGCGTGAGGCGCAGCCAGGGAGATGCGGGTGAGGACTCAGGAAGCTCTCCAGGAGCATTCAGCAATGTGGGGAGCGCTCCCTCCCGGACCCGCACCGCAGATGGATGCCCCAGTGGTCCATTCACTATGGTCCATTTATCATCACATCAAACACTGCCCTGACACCTTGCAAGTGGTGGCAGCCCCTCCAGCCCGTGACCTGGCTCACTCCAGTGCCCAGCATCTGCGGCCACATCCGCGCCGCATCCCCAGCCCTCGCTGCTGCTCCACGGAGCCTGATGCCGTTCTGGGGCACCAGAGCTGTTTCCTCCACCCTGAGTTTGTTTGGGCAGCACAACTTGGGGAAGAAGTGACAGTGAAAACATCCCCCGGGGTGCCAGCACCCGTGCTGACTTATGGGCACAGTGAAATATTTTGATGGAGCCTGATGCCCTGATGTCTGGCTGATGCCCAGAGCACAGGGGTGGCTGTCAGAAAGGTGTGGGCGGGTGTGAGAGCAGCCAGCACACGCAGCGCTCTGCGTACAGAGGCAGGGGCCATATTTTCCTCCAGGTGTTTATAGCACTGGGGCCTCTCTTGGCTTTCAATAAACACCACAGTATGTACAAATAATGACAGTGGCATGAAACATACGGATTCTCTGCAAGCACAGAGCGTGGGGCAGAAGAGCTGAAAGAAGATCCCACTTGTGAGAGCCACCCCGTCCCCCCCAAGCCTTCCAGGGTGCACAGCGGGTGGCATCGCAGCACCCGCCTCGTGCAAGAGGACCACATCTCCGGGGCCCTGCGCCCCCCCTACACAGCAAAACACGCGCCGTACCTCAAAGCGCTTCATCTGCACAGCCTGGAAGTCCAGCCGGCTCTCCAGGTCGCGGATGTGGGCTTCCTGCCGGCTGATGACGGCGCGCTCGGCCGGGCGCTGCTCCAGGAGCGCTGTGCTCGCCTGCGCCGCCCGCAGCTGGGGGGACGGGAGGCATCAGAAAGTGCCCCTGCCAGCAGCGGGCCCGTCCCCTCCCCTTGGTGTTATGTGCACCGAGGACCTCTATGGCCACACAAACTCCCCTGGGGTGACCGGACTCCCTGCGTTCCCCGCTAAAGACAAAATGAATGCACAGGACCTGGTGTGCGCTGCCAGGCACTGCGGGAAACTATTGCCTGAAGCTCCCTGAAGGATTCCCTTGTGTTCATACCACGCAATAAATGTATGACACTAACATGTACTTTTGAAAGAAAAATGTTCCAGCAGGATGACACGCATTCGGGTTTCTTTTGCTTTTCTCTTAGCAAATTCTACAGCAGGCATAAAAATTCACAATTTACGTGGAAAGCTGCCTGCACTGAGTTTTTTCTTCAGCTGTCACACCGAGATCTCCTAAGCAAGCTGCCCTTTTAGCAATCCTTGTACAAGCTTGGTTCAGATTTTATATTTGACCTAGAACTACAGGAATTTGTCGTCTTTTATCTGGCCTGTCTTTACAGCACAACACTCTCCATCTCAGAGTCAGCGAGTGCCATCTCTGATTCCTGGGCAGCTTAGCCACGCTCCAATAAAGCACTTAAGTTAATGGGATTACTCATGTGTTTAAAATTAAGTGCACGCACTCCAGGATGGCAGGGCAGCCACAGCGGCAAGGCAGAGCAGCACCCGGCCACAAGCCCACTTCTCCTCCAGCCTCACGGGGGGAACTGAAGCCCTCCATCCCAAGAGCTATGCAGGGGAAAACCTTCACCCCCAGGCAATCTGTGGCAGAGCCCTGCAGCTCCCAGCGCACGCAGCACGCCCCATCCCCATCCCCGCCGGAGGGTCGGGGCTGCAGCGGTGCCGCAGGCAGGCAGCGGCTTCTGCACCTTGCAGCTCCCGAGGGCACACACAGGGCAATAGCAAGAGAAGAGGAACCGGACTGATTTACAGAGGAGAAATTGCTTTGTAACACCACAGTAGAGACTTGGTCTGACTACGGACAAGAAGCTGGTGTCCCGCTGCCTGGTACTGTGCGGTTCGCTGGGCACGGGGATGCTGGAGGCTCTCGCTGCTGAGCTCTGTGCAATATGGCTGGGGATGAAATACCTTCTCCTGGAGGCTCTGCTTTTCCTTCTTCGCTTCCTCCACCTGCGTCTGTAGCTCCTGGATCTGAGCGATATCTGTTGCAGACTGGGAAAACAGGGAGCCCGGCAGTGGAAGCAGCCCCCAGGACCTGGAGCAGCGCGCAAGCACCTCGAGACGTGCGGCTTTGCAGGTGCGCTTGTGCCTGCTTCCAGGCAGGGGCTGGCTCTTCCTGCACAGCAAGCCGCTCCTGCACTGCACCCGACGAGCTTAATTCTACTGACTGAATGCAACTTCCCTAATTTTCAAAACAAGTATTTGCAGATCAGGTCAGAAACCCTCTTGTCAAGCTCATTTGTGCCCTCAAAGTGCTTCCAGATACCAACTCCCAGCTGCGTAACACCACTGCAAGGGGTACCAGACTGTGAATTTTCAGTCTCACCAGCCTAACCCTTGGCCAACAGCTGCTCTGCTGCGAGCCTTGGGGTCTCTCAGCTCCACTTACAATCCTTTAGAAGGGCCTGCCCTAGTCTGGGTGTTATGCAGAAAGCCACACGGCTGACTGTCAGCACTTTTTAAGCTCTGCATGAGAAAACAGTAAGGAAAGAATCGAAAAAGATTCAGAGAAAGATGCTCTAGGATTTCCCAGCTATTGAAACTATAACCAAGCTACCTCTTGAAAGAAGAGTCAAAACGTGGGTGAGAGGAGACGGGGCTGCCAGCCATCCCTTCCTCTCATGCAGCATCTGCTGCCTGGCGGCCCCCACCCTGCTGTGCAGGCTTCCCCTAAGCACCCATAGGGGCTGGCATTTGCTTTGAGCTAGGCTGCAGGGTTTTCCAAGTGCCCTCCGGGGGAGGGGGATGCTGCAGAGCCTCCACCACCCCAGCTCCTACCTGTGCGATCAGAGCCTTGTGCTTTGCCATGAGCTCATTCAGATCTTCCTGGTCCTCGCTGACGCGCCGCAGGAGGTCGGCTCTCTCGTGCTGCAGCTGGAACAGCTGCTCGTCCGCCTGCGGGAGCAGAGCGGGCAGCACGTCAGGATGGGGACCCACCGCACGGCACGCCCCGACCGCGGGGTGCACGGCAGCCCCTGCCCTGCTGGGCCGGGCTGGGCTACCCGGCTCTCGCAACCAGGGAGAGGCAACAGCAGCCCTGGCATATCCGCAGAGGGGGACCGAGGGATGCTCTCCGCTTTCTGTCATTCTATCCATCCATCAAGCCACCCAGGGGCTGTTCAGCAGAGGCCGGGTGGTTTGGTAAACAGGCTGATTATTGCTACCAAGCACGAGGATGCCTGCGGGGTGGGACCGTGCCGCTGCCCTGCCCAACGCACCAGGGTCTTGTTTCTGCTGAGGGTCTCCAGCTCCGTGTGCAGGTTCTCCAGCTCCAGAGCTGTCGCCTGCTGGGACCTCTGGGCCTCTGCACACTTCGCTTCGCTCTCTTCCAGCTGTAAGAAATGGAGGGAGATGACAATTACACAAGCGCTCAGTGCCTGCAGAAACCACGTGCTGGTCATGCTGTTCCCCCGCTGCACACCCACGTCTGTTTGCATGGCACTCCCAGAGCGTTTCCCCTGCTTGCACACACCGAAACTCGACCTTTTAAAATCTGCACTGCTCTTCAGACCATCTGGTTGTTTTACAATGAAAATTTTTCCCTTGCCAGTGGCTGCAGTGCTGCAAGATGAGACCCCAGCGCTGCAGGGCTTCCACGGCAGCTCCCTGCGTGCCCAACCACCAAGCCGCGCACACGCGCCCTTCCTGCTGGGCACTGAAGTACGCGCCCTGCACTGCACACCCACTCTCTGCCTTGGCAAGGTAGAGCTGGGATCATTAATTTGCAAAATTATGTGAATTACATGTAATTCCTGATTAGAGCAATTCATGATTTGGAGTTTTCAAATGGGCTTTTCATGAAGCATAAATTGCATTTGCAAATACACATGAAATATCACATTTATAAATGCTAATTTGCTCTCGGTTTTTATAGCTCAGCCATTAAAACTACAATGGTCTTAAGTGGGCTGGAAACATCTGGAAGATACAGCGTCATCCCCAAAACTCACACCGCCGAGATGGAGGAACTTACGTGGGTTGTACCTGAACATGCAGTTCCCTTCCTTGCTCACTCGGGTTTCTTTTGTTTATCAGAAAGGAAACTAAAACCCTCCACCTGCTGCTCATTTCCCGTGCCTGTTCCCAATTTGTCTGGGCGATGCAGGGCTCACGCACAGGTGAGGACGAGGGCTATCCCCACTGTACACCGCTGCCAGAGTTGGGGCATTTGAGGCCATTCTGCCAGGGAATGTTTCACTCACCCTTTTTTTTCACTCCCTCAAAAAAAAAAAAAAGAGGATTATGAAGTTCTGGAGCAATCCTTCGTTCATTTCCCTTAACAGTTTGGGGTGAGTGAGATGTACTTGGGGAAGTTAAGTAGGTAATTTGCTTCCTCAGTGCTTAATCTGCAGAGGAAATTGAAGTCATTTTCCTCTTAAAGTCAATGATTCTTCGTGTCTAGCCAGCACCAGCGAGGGCTCCGACCGGCTGCGATGCAGCGCGAGGATGCACCGCTCTTCAGAGCGCACCCTCGTCCTTACACCGTCCCCGCGCGCTGCCCTGAGCTCCTCAGCGAGGAAACCGGGCAGGGCCCCGCTCCGCATCCCTGTGCCGACGGGAGGCGTACGGGGAGAGACAGCCCCGACACCTCAGGTCCGCAGACCGTCCGAAACGTGATGCTCTGGCACGGAAGCTTTGAGCAGCTGGAATCCTGCAAAACGGTTGTTTAAAAATATGCTCCTGTGTCCGGACTCAGCTCATTTTGACGAATTGCCTAGGCAATCTATCCACGTCTGCAGAGCCACTCTTGCAATGACACGCGGCATAGTCCCCGCTCTCTCTCCAGCTGAAGAACAGCCTTTGTATTTTGTGTAAAGCTCGGGAGGCAGGGACTGAAATTACCCGAGCGACAGTTTCTGGGAGATGTTAACAGTCAGAGATTTCCAGCCTGAATGATGGCTTGTACTACAAAAGGAGCCCGAGGACAATAACGGCGCCTTCCCCGAGTTCCTCTTCTGCAGGACTTTGCTTTCCACGGTGCCACATTCACATCTCGCACACACACGTGTCCCACAGCACTCTGCCCTTGAGCTCAGCAAGGGAAGACCAAATTCCATCAGCAGCATCGCACTAATTGCTTCAGCAAACAGAAACGGACGAGATCATGCCCCGTGTGGCCACGCAGTGAGCGCGGGGCAATGCTGCGGCACGGGGCAGCGGGCGCACCGCAGCCGCCCGGCGCATCGAGCCTCCCGTGCCGCCCCAGCTCACAGGGGGCTCTGTGTCCGAGGGCTGTCCCACCTCTTCCCTGGGACCGGCCATTCCCCTGCCATGACTCCACAAATGCTCCAGGTAGTTTAATCACGGAGAAACTCATCTCCAGGACCTCCCATTAAACACCAGCTTCCCTTTCACTTCATGTAATGGAATTTTCCCACTTGGGAAGAATAAATTGAAATTCCCCCAAAAATGCATAATGTATGAATGGATGAACAACATTAGTTTGTTGTGCTACACCATCTGTTAAATACCTGCATAAAACGGATGCTTCAGACTTATTAAGAAACAATGCTATACTTTTAGACCATACGGATTTTGATTAACGGAAATGTAACATTTTAGAGACGTTTTTATTCTTGCAGAGATTTGTGGGTTGGTGATAGGATGTATCAGACTCTGAGAACCTCATCATGAATGCCATTAGGAATCATTTAAATTTAAGGGACGGCATAATCATGAGGCATTTTTAATGCATACAGAGTCTCAGTGTTGGCAGCATAATAGAAATGCAGTATTCCCAACACTAACGCTTTCCTCTGTCCTTCTCACAAGCACAAGGCGGCAGGGCAGGTGCCACCACGCGGGTGACAGCGCAGGGCCTGCCAGGCACAGCAGCAGCAAACAGAAGCAAGCCAGTGAAGCCCGGGTGATGGCCAGCAGTGCCCACGGCTGCTGACTCCTCGAGCCGGCAGCAGAAGGGTGCCCTCGGCACCAGCCAGCCCCGGCGCTGGGCGCTGCGCCTTGTCAGACGGTGACGAATCGCCCAGTTAAGAGCACAGGGGAAGGGCAAGGCAGGGGCTGTGCATCATCTCCAGCCCGGGAGCGGGATTCAGGAAATACCGAGGGCTTCATTGTTAAGTATACTACCAGAATGGGCAAAACAGCTCAATAGTGTCTGAGAGATAACTCATGAGTTCAAACAAGGGACATTTCCGCTGCCTGCCCTGGTCATGGCCATGCCCTGCCCCAGCCATCCAGGTTAGCAGCACAGGCACGGGCACGGGCATGGGTACGGGCACAGGCACGGGCACACCAGCAGCCACATCGCCGAGCTCACCTTCCACTTCTCCCCAGCGCAGGTGGGAACAGCTGCTGCTCACAGCTGTTATTTATGCAGAACTATTATCTCAATTATATTTGTGTGTTGTTGGAATTGCTCATGCCTCCCGATTAGTTTGTTTCCAGGGGTAATGCACAATAGATTAATTACTGTGCGGTTTCGGAGGACCAGCGTCAGTAGCTCAGCCCTGGCGCTTTGCACGTGCCAGCCCAGGGACGGAGGGTGCCGCCAGCCCTTCCCATCACCGAGACGAAGGCACGAGGACTTCTGTGCCACCTCCTCCCTTGCAGCCACGGGCAGTCTGGGCTGCACCACATCCCTCTGTCTGTCCGTTCCTTGCCCCTCCTGCGCAGGGCACGGCTGCGCCCACCCCGCTCACCCCGGCTTCGGCACCAGAGCTTGGGACCCTGGGCATCTGCGCTTAAACCATGGCACGCGAGCCATGGTCCCTGCTCCGGCAGCTCGCTCGCTTGCCTCGCTTACAGCCATTTCTATGGCAACACATCCTGCAAACAAGGCCTCTGGATTGCATTGTTAGGAGATAGAAAGTATGCTGAACAGAAGGTAATTAACAGGGCTGCCTAAAAAAAAAAAATACTTAACCGCTATTGGCTTAATTACAGAGCAGTGCTTCCTGCACAACGACCGTGGCCAGCACAAGAGGCACTCCTCGTGCCGGCCGGGGCGGCGAGGAGCGTGCACAGCGCGGCAGGTGACCGCTCGCCTGCGCAGCTGCGGCCCCGAGACCTGCAAGGCTCTCTCGCAGCGTCACCTGGGTCGAGGTACATAAGTGACGTCGCTGGAGGAGCCGGGGCTGCCTTGCGCGCCAGCTCTGCGCCGCTCGTGACAGGGGCGAGGGACAGCGCGGAGCAGCCGTGACCCTGCCAGGGGCACACCAAGCACTGCTGCAGGGCCGGGGCCACTTTGCTGCCTCTCCACATCTTTTCCATAGTGGATCCAGTGAAAGCCGTCAGGAAGGGCCATGCTCCCTCCGCACAACCCCCAGCCCCCCCGTGCACACCTCTCAGCCCCACGGCACCCGCATGCGCAGCCCGGCGTTCGAACAGCATCCCCACGTGGTACGCAGGCTTCGGGCGAGCATCACCTGCAGCACCGCGGGGACGCGCCCAGGGGACAGAGCGATGCTCGCATGTCCTGGTGCCTCTCGAAGCCTCCCTGGTGCCCACCTGCTTGTGCAGCCGCTCCAGCTCAGCGGCATCGGCGGCACCGGGCTCTGCAGGGGCGGACAGCAGCAGCTGCGCGTCGGCCAGCAGCGCGCGCGTCCGGCGCAGGTCCCGCCGCAGCCGCTTCTCCACGTCAAGGTCGCGGTGGCCGATCTAGGAGGGAGAGGAGCAGCCTGAGCACGCGCCCTGCAGTGCTGGAGCTTCGGTCCCCAGCTGGAGCCACCAGCAGGCACGCCCCAGGCAATAAAACTTCCGAAAAACACCGATTTGGGAACCAGGAAGGATTTGGGTAATTCATTTTGCAAGAAGACATTAAAATCTATGTGTAAATGTGGCAATTTTCCATCTTTATCAAACAGTAGTAATTTAATACTTAAATAAAAAGAAGTAAATAAATTACACAAACATCAAAATTGGCAGATTGCAGCAAAACCCTGCATTTTTTTTCCACCAGAAAGCTGTTCCTCTGAAGATATTTACCTGCCCCACCCTCCAAGAGCTGCGCGTCCCACAGTGACCCGTCCCGCCAGTCCCCAGAGCACCAGCACCCTGTCCCCACAGCCACCGAGCGCTGTCACCAGGGCTCTTCATGTGGCCAAGCCGCGGTGGCAGCAGCCCGAGCTGTGGCTGTGGTGGCAGCTGCGGGGCACGCACTCAGCGGCGCTGGGAGCACAGCCAGTGGTGGGGTGGCACCGCGGCCGTTCCTCCCACCCCTTGGGCCCAGCAGCCCAAATCTGGAGGGGGAAGACTGAGTGTGCTGAGAGCTGCAGCAGAGGAAACATGAAAGTCCTTGCGTGATGGAAACAAAGACAGAAAAAATCCTGTGACTTTGGGGGAAATGGCAGGTGGGAGAAACAATGACAAAGGCATGAGGAAGTCAGCCCAAAGGGGAAAGAGAAAAAAACGCAAAATGCTGATGAGGAAGGCTTCATTAGCAGTTATTTGCACGTCGCTAATGCAAGGCATCTGGAGCCTCCGTCAGCCACGGAGGTGCGTAACCGATGCTGCAGCCTTCGGTGGGGGAGGCAACGATTCCTCATGCGTGAATCTCCAGCAGTGCCAGCAGAAAATAACTGCTGGGTTATTTCAGAGGCTCATCACCTGGCAATGCGGTGTCACTGCATCACTCTGAAGCCATTTAAGGAAGGAAAGTAGGAAGCACCTTAAAAAAACCCTCCATACTCCCCCCCTCAAACAGAGAGCAACCATGGTTACAAGGATAAAAGAATTAGAAAAACACCAAACAACCAAGGACATGGTTTCAGTGCTTGATTTCAGACTAATTGAAGTGTGGGAGCATTTTCCATTTAGTCTCTTTTCCACAGCTTCTTGTTTCAGACCTGTTCTCCTATTTTATGTTCACTGGCTAAAATTAATTGTGCAGATTTGACCTTGTAGCCTGTTTCCGAGCTGGCTGGCTTTTGCTGAAACCCGCAATCGTTGGCATCTCCATTTCCTTAATTAGTTTTCTGGGTCGGCTTTTTTTTTTTTTTTTTCCCTTTTTTAATAAACTGCTCTGAAGCATACTGTCCACTGTAAGTCAGGCAGTATTTATAATAACACTAAGGCAGAGCAGATTTGCTTTTATCCCTGCCATCCCTACAGACCATATCTTGGACACCGTTCAGCATCATTTTCTGCATAGCTCAGTGTCTGCCTGCCATAGCAGACGATGGATTTTATATTGTAAATGGGAACAGCAGGTACCCCAGCCTCTGCCTCGGCCTGCCACCATTACAGCCTGCTGCTTTTTAAAGTAACAAAGCAGGGATTTAATTCAATAGCTGCTTCCCAGGCTCTGGTTATACTCCACATCCACTCTAGCAATACCCAGGTTTTCCCTTCCCTCTGCCCCTCCCTCAGAGGCGATGCCCTTTGCGGGGACACGGAGAGGCCGCGGGGGCAGCTCCGCGAGCAGCCCCGTGCAGGAGCCGCTCCCGGTCAGCCTGGCGCCCGCTCTGCACCGGCTTCCCTCCGGGCAGCTCCCGCTTCCTCCTCGCCCAGCTCGGTTTTGCTCTACCAAACCAGAGGAGCACTTTGGACTGAGGAGCAGCGATATGTGCCCTGCTTTCATACTGCAAGATTTATTCCGGCACTTCCCAGAACATTTTACAAGCTCCAAACCAGTGGGATACTATGGATGGGCCTCATTACACCATTTTGTGCCTGCGTGAAATATCCTCCCTCTGTCAGTGTTGCAAAGCTCCCACATTCACCCGGTTTAACGAACACATGCAATTGCCGGGCTTGGTGACACCCAGCCAGCTTGTGCCAACAGCCAGAGGACAGAGCGTTTCCTTGCTCTACCTCCGGACAACCAGCTCCTCCTCTGCGCGTGCAGCATGAATTGCAACGCGGCCGTGGCTGTGCACAGTACAGAAAGGAGGCACCAGCACGAACCAGCCCTGCGGAGCCCCTGCGGCTGCAGGAGCAGCAAAAGGGCAGCGCTGCACACGCGCTGGGCTGACCCCATCCCTGTCCCCATCGGCACCACGGCCCCGGCTGTGCCCCCGCGCTGTCGCCAGCAGGGGCTGGTGTACGAGAGTTCCAGGCCTGGCTGCTCGGCGACGGCAAGCGATGCCCAAGCTGATAAATGCTGTTCAATGGAGCTGTGTTCGGTCCCTTGTCTTCTAATTTAACGTGGAGCAGCTGCGTGCGCTTTTTCCCATTACATGCACTTCAATCACTGCCACGGACACATTAGAGTGAAAAAAGGATTTGTTCAACCAATGTGTCTGGGGCAGAACTTCTCTGCAAATAGCAGAAGCTGATAAACTGTTTTTCTGGGCGGATGGAGCTGCTTCAGCGTTAGTTCTGTTTAGTTTGACTCTCGTGAAAATACCAGCAAAAAGCGGATGCCTCCCTCTACGTATTGACCGTCCCGATCATCCTGCACAGGGCGAGCAGTCCCCAGCAAGGGCCCTCCGTGCTGCCCCCCTCCCGGCTGACGCCTGCAGCCCCCGGCCCCCGGCCCCCGTGGCTGCGGGGGGACACGCTGCCAGGCTGCCGCGCGAGGCGCAGCGTCGGGTGGGCTGGGAGAGGCAAGGACGAGGGCACTGCAGCCGCCCGTCGCCCCGCTCTCACGCACGCGTCTGTCGCGCTCCTTTCTGTACGGGCAGCGTCTGGAGCCGGGGCACTGCCAGCGGAGCAGCTTGGCTTGCTGGCAGCAAGCAGCCGGGACAGCGAAGCTCACTCCCCCCGCAGCCCCGCCAGCCTGGCCTCGTCCTTACCTGCTCACACAGGGTGCCAACGAGCCCTTCCAGATCCTGCTTCTCACGCAGCACCGTCTGCTTCTCCTCGTACTCCTGCTCCAACTGCATCTCCAGCTGGCGGAGCTGTGGGGGGAGATGGCCCCAGGCTCGGTCAGAGCCCGGCCGCGGACCCGCGCCCCGGCAGGGACTCGCATGGCCCTGGATGCTGCTCCGAAACAGCGCGCAAAAAGGGAATGGGAGCAGGCTGCTGAACATTGACTGCTCTCCAGAGAGTCTCGGCCATTTACTCATTTGGAAAATAACAGCCAGGCCATGCAGGGTGAGGGAGAGAAAGGGTGAATGACACCCCGTCAGCCGAGAGCAGCCCCGAACGCTTTGCATCTCCTTTACTGACACTGGCAATAGCTTGCCCTCTGTACAGGGCAATTGAAAAGACCGAGGGGAAGGGCAGAGGTGACCCTGCAGAGGAGCCCTGAGCAATGCACACTTGAGAGCAGCCTGGAGCTTCAGCAAAAACGGCCGCTGAAGAGGGGCAGGGATAGGCGCTGGAGTGCCGCTGCACGCCGCAGCGAGGGCAGTGCCGCGGGGCGCGGGGCCACCGCAGCGAGGCGCAGCCCCAGGCAGCAGCACGGCCCCGCCAGGCCTTGGGGCTTATGACGCCTACGTGCTCGCAGGAGCAGGAGCAGAGGTCGCCTCATTTGCCTCCCAACTTGTCCTGCCTGCCTAAAATAGCAAATGCAAAACCCCACAGGCTGCTTCATTAAGCCTCAGCAATGTTAATTTGCTATCGACAGCCAGGTATGCCGCAGGTCTAATAGGAACTGGCTGCCGCTGCGCAGCACAGCAGCCCTGGATCAAACACCCCAGGGACTTCGGAGAAATTGGAATTCATGTTTGCAAGCCACTGAACCAGCAGCCTTCTCAGACCTTGTCAAAAGAGCATTTTCTGTTCATTATCACTGAACACGAAGCCTTGGCTGTCTGGAGGTGATGCCCCTGGTGTGACACTGGTGTTGCTCACGGGGAGCGTGGTGCCTGTATGCGCTGCACCGCATGGGGCCCTGCGCCATCCCCGGCATGGGGGTTCCTGGCTGACCCAGCCCCTGGTTCTGCAGCCCAGGCTGTGACCTGGGTTGGTGCCAGGCTGGGAAAGCAGCGTTCACCGCTGCTCCACGTGCCAGGGAGGAAGGAGCCCCTCGTGCCCCCCAGCACCGACCTACCCTCCTCTGGCAGGACTGCCGCACGTCCTCCAGCTCCTCGTCCTTGTCCTCCAGCTCCTTCTGGTGGATCTGCTTCATCCGCTCTATCTCCAGCTCCAGCCTCTGGTGGAGCTGAAAGACCCAAAGGCAAACGCACCCACGGTCACACCCCACACCGAGGGGCCCGTCTCAACCCGCCTGCTCGGGTAGGGGCCATGCTACCTGTTCCAGGTGATCCACGGCAGCCGTTTGCCGCTCCAGCTCCTTCCGCTGCTCGGCGGTGCTGGCCTCCAGGTCCCAGAGCTGCTGCCGGAGCGTGGGCACGGCGCGGGTGTCCAGGGCGCCGGGAGCGCTCAGCTCCTGCACCCGGCCGGCCAGCTGTGCCGCCCGCTGCGCCAGGCTGGCCCCCTCCGCCTGCTTCTGCTGCTCGGCGGGGCAGAGCGGGGGTCAGCACGCAGAGGGGGCTCACGCACGCACCGCTCTCAAAGCACAGACCGTTTCCAACTGCAGCATCAGAAACGGCCCGACCAGCAGCCGGCAGTGGTGCAGCCCCGTCCGCACCATGAGCCCAGCTTTCTGAGAAACCCTCTCCCTGTTGGTTTTGCTCCTGACGTTGCTTTCCTCGCCCCTGGGCGGTGACCTGTGCTGCCTGGGGGGGTCTGGCAGCCCCCCGGGCCCAGCCCACCATGCTGCTGCTCCTGCCGCTGCTGCGCTGCAGGGGCTCGGTGGTGCTGGTGCTGCACCGTCCCCGTTCCTACTCTGACCTTGCAGCACGCACCAAGCCGACCAGCAACGCTTTGACCCTCCGCCCAATGCCCAACATCCTTGTGCACCGCTCCACAAAAACAAAGGCGCAGGGGAAGCTGGAAAACATGATATGCTCCCGCAAAGAGCGTGTGATTTTATACGTAGAGTTACTATTTATCAGCATTGCCTCTGGCCCCCCAGATCACTTGCGTCATGCACCAGGGGCTCAGACCTGCAGCTTCTTGCAGGTGAGATTGAGGGTGGAGGCATGAAGAAGAGCACAAGTGGCTCCAGTGAAAATGAGGGAGAGCCTCCTTAGCTAAACCATGGGATGGGGCTTTACTTGTAAAACGTGTTTATCCTCTGCTAAAAGGAGAGGTTATGTTATTTAAATACAACAAGCATATCCTAGAATTGTGCTAAAAGAAATCAGAACCACGTTGCCGGGTTTGTGTCTAATTGCCTCTGCTATAACTGCAAAGATCCTGGCTTTGCTCCGGGAGTTGCTCCTGATACTGGATATAAAGCAGCAGAGTGGGATATTTCCCTCTTACCTCCAAGCTCTGCTGAAGTTTGCCCATCTCCCATCTGAGGGAGGTGTTCTCCTGCGTCACCTTTTCACGGAGGCTCCTCTCGAAGGCAGACTCTCCCAGGGCCTGCGCCAGCTGCAGGTCAAACCTGGAGGGGGAAGCGCTCGTTACCTCTGCCCGGCGGGTCCGCGGCGGCAGTGCAGCCGGGCAGGTGGGACACAGCCTCTGCTGGCAGGGCGCTGCCTCTCCTGGCCTTGGTCTTCCCAAGTGCTTTTAGGATGACAAAAACACATGCCTATTCTCTGCAAAGCGCTGTTGTCATTTTGTGAATCCCAAATTCATTGGCGGGCCAGCCGCAGGAAATGGATAGTGCCAAGCAGCAGCGATGTGCACAAGAGCAGTCGCAAGGAGCAGAGCACTAAAATCTGCTGTGAGCGACCGCTGCTGACCCAAACCACTCTGAAATGCGCCCATGCACAGGCTGCAGCCCCCTGCCCCTGCCGGGCCCCTGCTGCTGGCAGCACCGTGCCCAGGGCTGGGGACTCTGCTGCCTGGGGCTGGGCTTCAGCTCCGGGCATGTGGCTGCTCCAGAGCAATAATCCTCAGAGCTCCTCAACCTCTCTATATCCCCGGGTCAGACCCAAACCCTAGGAAAAATGGGATACTGGCAACAAAACACCAGTCCCTTGTGGGCTGCCAGCGGCGTTTCATTAGGCGGTGATTTTTACAATGGAGGTGTGTCGCAGTCGCACAGCAACCGGATGTATAAACACCCTCCCGGCTTGGTTCCACTTCCAGCAGCCCAAGCAGATAGCGATAACCGCCCCTCCAGCACCAAAGCAGTGTGGGGGTCTCTGTGCATCTGGGACGAAGGTGTCGAGAGCACATGAGCCCAGAGGGAAGCGGTTTCTCCCACGGCAGCACGGCCGAGGGCCATGGCACAGCGATGCCGCAGCCGCAGTGAAGGCAGAGCATCCCTGTCCCCGTGCCGTCCCTCCCCAGCACCCCCAGCCCTTCTGCGCTCGCCCCCAGCCCGCTCCCGCCGGCCTTACTTCTTCTGCCGCTTCTCCAGCTCATGGTTGCGGCTCTGCNTCCCTGTCCCCGTGCCGTCCCTCCCCAGCACCCCCAGCCCTTCTGCGCTCGCCCCCAGCCCGCTCCCGCCGGCCTTACTTCTTCTGCCGCTTCTCCAGCTCATGGTTGCGGCTCTGCTGGCTCTCGGCGAGCGCCCGCGCATCCTCCAGCTCGCAGGCCAGCCGCCTGCAGCGCCGCCGCAGCTGCTGCGCTGCCGCCCGGGCTGCCTCGCACGCCGCCTGCGCCTCGCCCAGCTGCGGGCAGAGGTGTGTGAGTGGCGGAGGGGCCCCGGGGCTGGCACCGCGACCATGGTCTGGGGCCCCCGCAGAGCTGGAGGCAGACCCCCCATCCCGGGGCAACCCCTCCCCGGGCAGGCTTTTCCGAAATGCAGTGCTGCCCTGCAGAGAGGGAGCGCTTCCCCTAAGGGTTTGCATCGCGTGTGGGGCAAGGAGACACGCAGAGCTCTCGCCAGCCGGGGAACGGAGTCATTAAGGAATGACTTTAAATAAGCAAAATCTTGCATTAATGAAGCCTGTAATTCCAGACTAACTATCTGAAAGCAAATGGGATGTTTTTCTTTACCCAAGCTCCTAAGACTGGGCTGCTTCTCTTATTACTTTTTAATGTAGCATGAGTAATACTCATTTCTTTATTTTATCCTTATGGGCTCCCAGGCACTGCTCAGGGAAGCACACTGGCTTTTTGTCTCCTCATCGCAAAACTCAGGAATTCCGTCTCTTTACATTAACAGCTCTTTGCACGATAGATCACGCAAGCACAACCCCATCCAGCACCCAACAGCTGCATCAGCCTCAAGACCCATGGCCGAGCCCCACCACACCTGGCTCCAGCAGCAGCCCTGCTCCAAGGCACGACCCTGGGGAGCCCCTGTCCCCCTCCCGCCAGCCGGGGCCGGCCGGGCAGCGCTTGCCTTTTGCTCGAGCCCTGTCCGGGAGCTCAGCTCAGCGCCCAGCCGCTCCTCCAGCTGCGCCAGCCGCTTCTGGAGGAAGGCGATCTCTGTCTGTGCGCAGTCAAACCGCACGTGCCACGCATCCTCTGCGAACAGAGAGACCTGGATGCGCTGGGTGCCGCTGCTCAGGGCAGAGCTCGGCACCGTGGCTCCCACGGGGCACAGACACGGCCCCAAGCGCACAGGGTGCAGCTCTGCTTTGTGCACCCAGGGCTGCCCCGACTCGTGTAGCACACATACCCCTGCCTCAAGTGAAGCATGCATCCTCCCCCATCCCATCTCAGCTTCCTCATCACTCCCAAATGTGCTTTAAACATTCTGAGCTGCTGGGAGCACCAGCTGGGGCAAGCATCAGCAGCTCCTGTAGGCAGAAAGCCTGCCTGCCTCCCATCCACTGCCCGTGCAAGAGCCACGCAAGGGAACGAGCTGTTGCTGCCAGCCTCTGCCAGATGAATGGTGCAGAATGACAGGGTACTGAAGATGCGGAGGGGTGGCCAGGGCCTGGGGGAGCAGGGCTGCTCAGGGGACCCAACCTCCACCTTCTCTGCTGCCCCGCTGGGGTGGCAGCGCTGGCCCCCTGGCTCTGGCTGGCCCCCCGAAGCATGCATCGCCCCCGAAGGGCTGCTCTACCTCCTTCAGAGCCACTTATCTTCATCTCACGCAACTGAACCAGCTGCTGGGCCTCTTCCAGCTGCTTCTGCACTGACTCCAGTTTCTTCTGCACTTGGTCGTGTTTGCTCTGGGGAAGCCCAGGGAGGGAGGGAGCAGCTCAACCCACTCCTGGGGCACTCAGACAGCGCAAGGCTGTGCCGAGAGCATGGCACTGGGGTCTCCTACCTGCAGCTCCTGCAGATCTCGAGCTCCCCGCAGCCTCTCTGCCCGCTCCCCGTCCAACACCTGGCAGGCGACGTCGCCCTTGTGCCGCTCGTCCGACAGCTCCATCGTCAGGTCAATGATCTGGGGGGGCAACGCAGTGTCAGGCATGCCGGCTGGGGGGGCAAGCCATCGCTCGCCGACCCAGCGCCCTGGCTGCTCTTATATGACGGCCGCCTATCCTTAGGGGAGGTGGGAGCGTGCATGCTGCCCAGCGTCACCGGTGCGAACCCAGCCCTGCCATCAGCCGAGGACAGAGCAACCACCAGCAAAGCCCATGGCTGCAGCGCTGCACCTGCATGGTTGCCTGCGGCAAGGTGCTGCCTGCGCTGCGCTGCCTGCACTGCCCGCAGTGGGCTGCCTGCACTGCGCTGCCTGCGCGGCTCGTCAGATTTCTGCACTGTTCTAGCTGATCAGCGTTAAATTGCATTTGAAAAAAAAGCACATGAATAAAAGAGTGAATTATTAATCTGGAGGATTAATTGCACTTTCTGCAAAGCAGACGTGAACACGGCCTGCCCCACTAATCCAGCTCTGCGGGTCCATCCCTGTGAGGGGCTGCAGAGGAGCAGGGCCAGCAGGAAGCACACAGGCTTCAAATGCTCTTTTTCCCGCATCCAACAGCATTTTAAGGCACTTCAAAATGCAGGCATGCTACACAAGCTCTTCAGAGGTCCAGCAAGTTTAATTTGGGTAAGTAAACACGATAGGCTTGCTTTCCCTGGGGAGCTGGTGTTTTCTAGGTCTGTCATAAAGCGTTAGCCTCCCATAGCAGTCCCAGCCTCAAGGGTGCAATTGCATTTCTACACGGAGCTACAGCGAAATAATCTTTTGCCACTTCCCCTGGAAGAAGAGGGTACTCGGTGAGGGTTATTGGCATTGCTAAGCAGAGCATTACATCTAAGATCAGAGAAATGAGTAAATCCGAAGAGGACCAAGGCTGAGCCACGGCAATGTAATCTCAAACAGGCGGGATGTTTCTACCGCGCACTTTCCCCTCATTATCAGCATTTGTCCCATTAAACGAAGCCGCTTCTGGTGTCTGCAGAGGTCACCAAGACTGCTGCCTGGAGAGCATAATGAGAATGTGATACATCTGTGTGCAATTTCCTATTCTAATTATAGCCTTTTGTCAGCAGAAGGGACGACACTGGCACTGCCGCTCCGCAGCCTCGGATGCCTGCGGCTGCGCGAGGTGACGAGGATTTCCCTGGGACACCCCGGGACGGGGCGTTCGGGTGCTCTGGGGCCGGGGCCGGCGGGAGCCCTGCCTGCGCCCGGCCAGCCGCTTCTGCTCGGCTCCCGCAGCAGCTCCCTCCCGCCCCGGCGCTGCGCCCTCCTGCTGCAGCCCCGCAGTCCTCAGCTGCGCCGTGCCGGACCTCGAAGAAGAGGCCTTAGAAAGCTGAGCGACCTCAGCAGCGGCACGGAACTGCTCCTCCGCCACGAGCGGCCAGCCCTGCCTCCACCTCCCAGCCGAGAGCTGCCGGCTTTGCACGTGGACAACCCAGCACGTTTCACGCGTGTGACTTGACGAAACCAACGGCTGCGTAACTTTTCTGGTCAATTAAAAACAAAAAGCAGCTCTTCACAGAGCATTAAGTCGTGCCCAGGAGCCACCGTGGCACCAGCTGCCGGGCGCCATCAGCTCGGCTCTGGGAAACCCGGCCTGCGGCATTTTCCCCAAGCGCACGGACAGCAGCATTCGGCACCTTGCATCGTTGGTCATATCCTGGGAGGGCTTAACTTCCAACATGAGCAAGCAGGGGTGTGGCAGAGGACTGTTTCGGGCTCTACCTTGCTTTCCAGCTTCTCTGTGTTTTGCCTGAGCTCGCTGCACGACTGCTCCGATTTCTCCAGCTTTCTTCTCAGCGCTGCCAGCTCCTCCTAGGTAAGATTGCGAGAAAATACACATTGAGAGCTCCAGCATCCTCAGTTTAGTTACGAATGTCTTGTTTTCTGTTAAAAATAAGTGGGAGAGACATAGCTGCCTTATTAAGAAAATTTACCAGGCAACTTTGAAGGCTGCACACTACAAACTGCTGGGACTACAGCTCCTGACATGAATTTCATTGGAGGGAATGTCAGCTTTGGTCTACGTACAGAGAGCATTTTATGAGAAAGAAGCCAACCTCAAAAGCTTGGGACGAACATCCAAACATCTGAATTTTGCTCATCAAGTGCTCCTGCAGCCCTGGCAGGCTATCAGAGGGAGCAGCTGCAAAGGCGCAGCGTTTTCTGTGATTCCTTTTCAGGCAGCCTGGCTGTAACCACAGAAATCGCTGCTCATGGCAGCGCTGTCCTGCTTTGATGTCCAACACTAAGCAGAAGCAGAATGTGCAGAGATGTGATAAAACCCGAGGTTAATGGGCAGTGGGGCCTGGTGGACACCAGGTGGGTGTGGAGAGAGGAACAGACTTGGACAGCTTTTATTTTGTCTGAACTAGCCTGCAAACATCTTGATAAAACCTCCCTAAGGCAAGAGGAGGAGCAGGATGCCAGTGAAGATGGACTAAGAATTTAGCACAGGTCTCACGCCATGAAGAAGGGTTGAAAGCTGAGTTTCCTGGGCCAGCAGATGCCCATGGAGGTCTCGCATCACCAGTTCCAGCCCAGGTGGAAGCAAGCACAACTTTGGTGACAGCACAGAGCAGAATCCTCAGCATCAAGGCTGCATTTGGGTGCTCAGCTCATCCGTCATCCCAAGTTGCTCAGCTCAGCAGACCCAGCCCCAGCAAGCTCTCCAAGAGCACAAGGCAGAGCTCCTAAAATATCCCACGCCATCCCATCGCACCCCATCCTGTCCCATCCCAACCCGTCCCATCCCATTGCTTGGCGCATACCTCTTTTGCACGGAGCTGCTCCTCCGCGAGGTTAACGCTGAGCAAGGGCCGCACGCGGCTCAGCAGCTGCCACCAGGGCCAGTGCCTGACCGCCTGGAAGACCACCAGGTTCTTCTGGATGCAGCGGACGGCGAGGTGCTGGATCTGTGGGGAGACGCAGCCGGCAGTGCCCCTCGCCCAGCCCCCAGCAGGTGCGGGGAAGGGCCAGGCTGGGGCACGGGGCTGGAGGGATGAGGGACGGGGAGCTCGGCATCGCAGGGGACAGCATCACGGCAGGCACTGCTCAAAGGAGCAGCCTGCTCAGCTCAGAGCGCCGTACCCAGCCTCGCTGGGATGCCCTGGGCCATATCACAGCAGCACTGACCACATGCAGTGGCCCGAGCCTGCGCTTTGGTGGGCACAGGGCATTCACGACCCACGAGATGGATACCTTCAGCCTCTTGAACTTCTGGCGGCTGAGGAAGCCCTTGCAAGCAGCCTGGAGGAGGATCATCTTCTGGGCGATCAGCTTGTCGCGCTGCTTCTCCAGTCTGGAGATGACCCCTGCCTTCAGGAACACCTAACAGCAAGCAGAGGAGGTTGTGCACCCCTCGGAGGGGCTCTGAGTCCAGCCCACAGTCGGTGGCCGCACTTCTGGCTGACCCCAGGCGGCCGACACCTGTAGGAGACCGAGGGTCCTCGGACGGGCCGGGACCGGCGAGCACAACCCCGGCGCAGCGCGCGGGGCTGCGGGACCTGGCTGCGCAGCGCCTTTAGGACTGGTCCTCGCTCCGTGCGCGCGCTGGCGCTTGCTCTCTGTCCCTGCCTCTTCTCTCCCTTCTTCTTTGACATCAGCATCAAGCACTGCAAGATGCTGCCAGTCCTTGAAGCTTTCCCTTGGGCCACTGCACTTCTCCCACCCGCTGCATGGGGGACATCGGTACCATTTTCAACAGCATACACACATGCACACACAGATAGTAGCAAGGATGCCAGGGTACAATGGGAAAGACAAAATTAGCCACATCATTTTCTATATCTGAACTTGTCAGAAACAATACAGATTTGCTGATGCCATTGAATTTAGTCCGCTATCGATCTCTCAGAGTCTAAGACATTTCTCGGTCATTGCCTGGCAAAGCTCTCGGCATGTGGGACCAGTCACTTCCAAACATTGTGCACCATTTGCATAATGCAGCTTCAATAAAAAAAGAATTGCATTTGTGAACCTGGTGGCACACGTAAAGAGCTGCATTTTAAAGATGCCAAATTGAATCAAAGAACAATCCCAAGGAAGCTCACTTTCTTGAGATAATGCTATGATTGCTCCACCACCTATTTGATTGTCTCATTAATGTCTGTATTAACTTCACAAGCCAGTGAGTTTTAGAAGCTAGTACAAAATCAATGCTCAAAGCAATGGCAAAACTAACTCCTATATAACAAGATGTGACTGGAGCTGCTATTGCACTATTGATTAAGTACAAGGGTTTCATAGAAGAGATAATTGCAAACTGCACTGTGCAGGATAAAAGAAAGTTATTTTGCTCCGCAGAACCGTTTCATGAATTCTTTCTTTATAGAGTCCGAGAGCTGAAGGCAAGCATGCATACAAAATTAATTTTTCTTTGAGATTATCAATTTTAAGTTCAAACACTGTTGCTGTGACGACTACTGCACCTGTTCAGCTGCCCCGTTCAGCAGAGTTTTAACCCCAACCTGCCAAAGACCACGAGCTGCCCAAGCCCCGTTTACTTCATCAGTCATGTCATCAGACACCAGAGGTAATTAGGGACTTAAACACCCTGAGGGGCTGGATTTCAGGAAGCAGGCACACATTTACCTAGGGTAATGCCTTCAAATTAGGAGCCTTCCACTTCCTTTTTTGGCGGGGCTTTGTTTCCCAGCCCACCTGGGCACTGTGGGAAGCTCTGCGGCATGGAAATGCTTTTTCTCCGTTTTGGAAGGCTGTGGGCAGCCGGCAGCGCCTGGCCTGGGGCTGGTTGTGCTCGCACGCACTGACAGCGATGCAGAAAGAGCTCGTAGCCATCGTACCTGGCTGCGTCCTATCGCCACGCTTTTCTTCTCCAGATCCAGCGCCTGGAAGAGCTCCTCTATAGCCTGCGGGGAGGGAGCACATCACAGGGCTGCGTGCGAGCGCCCCGGCCTGCAGCAGGCAGCCTGGCCTCCGTCGGCGGGACCGGGGCGAAAGCCCCGCCTGGAGCCCGCGGCGCTGCGAGCCGATGCCGGGTGTCTCCCCGGGCTGGAGGACCCAGCCTGGGCACGGCACCGTCCCGCACGGGCAGCAGGTCCTGCCGCTGCTGGTGCACAAAGCAACCGCTCTCGCCCCTCCTCCCCGTGCACCTGCCCAGTGCCACAGGAGCCTCCGAAACAGCTGCGAGAGGGCTTCCTGCCCCGGAGGCTTTCGGCAGGATGGGGAACAGAGATCTGCTGCTGCCCACGAGATTTCCGCCCATCGCTGCCAGCCCCGAATGCTTCCCTCCCGCCCCGCTCACTGCAGGCTCTGTCTGCGGAGCACACAGCCGGAGGGAGTGCCGAGCTCCCAGGGGGGCACGCAGGAGGCTTTCCAGAGCCTTTGGAGAAGCCTGAACTCAATTACTCTGAGCTTTGGACCGACATGTGAACGCAGCAGCCAGAAATATTGTACACTTCCCCAAGGCAACAAATACTTTCTGGACAAATGGGTGATTTGAAAACCGTGGAGCTACAGAAACTGTAACAAACACCCTCAGCTAATACTTTGCTCCATGCAACATCCTCCAGCTGCCTCACACATCTCATCCACAAAGGACAAACCCATGTCACGAATATTTCGGAGGGCGTCCAGCAGGCACGGCCCCAGGGCACCTCGCTGCAGCAGAAATGCACCCGGAGCCCTCACCAGCAGCCGTGCCGGCACCGGGCGAGGCAAGGATGGAGCAGGCGAGTGTGCAGGGGTCGGACCACCACGGTGCGTGAAACCATGTGCTGGAGGCGGGGAAGCACCGGCACCACGGCTGTGCCCCGCTCCTGCGCTGAGCCCCAGCACTGCCAGGACCAGGACTGGGACCAGGCGGTCCCATCCCACACACAACAGCAAGGCCAGCACGGGCACACGGTCGGTTATCGCTGCACCCTCACACGCTCACTGCAAACATCCCTCGTGCCCCAGCAGCCGAGTTACCACAGCTTACTAGGAAGCATTCTCCGGCTAGCAAAACCTCGTGGCAACCAGCTGCAGAGAGGATGGGATTTTTCAGATCCCCTGCTTACACGCTGCTGACGAGGCCCCCTCTGCCTTCTTGCAGCATTTAATAACAATATCGACCTTTTCCGGCTGTCAAACTGTCTTATTAAATCCTGAGGTCTTTGCTGAATTTGCACACACTCTCTGGCAGTTTGCACAACAGAGCACATGCCGATGTTTAATTCATCTCCTCTCAGCTCTTCCCGGCACTCAGCGCTCATCAGCTCACCTACAGGTTGTTACAGGGGCAGGGACAGTTCTCCCCAGCTTCTGCTACAAATTTACTGTGAAACCAGTAAAACTGGCAAATCTTCACCTTCATTCCTTTGACTTTCAGGCTTCATAGGAGGCAAGGAGCCACATCAGGCTGGTACCTGAAGCCAGGTGATGCCCATTCCCTGGGAACCTCATTCACCTCAAGCTCCGTTAGGTCCCTGGGGATAATGCCTGGGTTGCCCTCAGCCATCCATTTTTGGGGGAGCCAGGGTGAGGGACGGGGTGCAGCCATGCCGGACCATTGAAACGCACTCACCCTGCCCTCTGCACATGCCTCTAGTCCCACAGCTTGTGCCCTGCTCTGCAAAATAACATCCACCACACACACAGCCAGAGCACCAGAGGACCAAGGCACCCACCAGCCCTGAGCCAGCAGGATTTTCAAAGCTGTTTGCTCCTGAGTATTGAAAAGAAGCAATAATAGGCTTCATTTCCAGGCTGATTTCTCCAAGTCCTCTCCACGGTGCAGTAACCTGGCAAATGCAGCCCACGCTAGGAATGATTACTGCCTTTGCAAAAACACAGCCCTAAGGGGGAGAAACTCCAGGACTGAGAGCAGAGTGCTGCTGCTCTGCCAGAACGGCCTCGCCAGAGGACTCGTGCCCCTCCGTTTGCAGGCAGGCGTGGGAAGGGCGATGGGGAGCAGGGTGCACAGCCGCCCTGCAGCCCCCACGCTGCCCCCCGCCCGGAGCCGCAGTCCTGGCGAGTAGCAGCCAGCTCTGACAGCCCGCAGCCGAACACACGGGCTGGCTCCACGCATTCCCGGACCTCGTGGCCATTTCTCAGCAACACGGCAAAAGCTGGCAAGCTACCGCGAGCCTTGCCAAAGGTGGCTCTTCTCCATCCCCAGCTCCTGAGGACAGTCTCACGGTTACGAAACCCCTGGATGTGCACTGACAACTCTGTGAGCAAAGCTCTGCAGGCTGGCACCTCCCCAACAGCTGTCCAGATGTGTGCTCCCCACACACACACTGTGCCGGCTGGGGACTAAAGGAGCATCCCCCACCGCTGTGGGGAGAAGCGGGAGCTCACCTGACCTGCAGGCATTGACCCTGCAGCTCCAACAGCAGTCTAAGGAACAATACCAACCACACTGAACGACTGAGCCAGGCCCAGAACCAGGAAACAGCTCCTACCCCAGGGCAGGGAAATACTGGCATGAGCCAGCTCATTTGGAGAGAGCTGGGAGCTCCAGTAATTAACCCTGATTGCAGAGAAAGCCCTGACTGTACTGGAGAGGGCTTGGAGAGCTCGGGCACTGGCAGAGCCCAGGATGGGGCTCTCAGCCCCACACCCCCAGCCCGGGACGCACCTTGCTCTCATCCGGCACCTCGTAGGCAGACGTGTACTTCTTCATGACGGCCGGCGCCAGCACCTGGAAGCGCCGTCGGAACTGGGTCAGGAGCAGGCGATCTGCGTACCCTGGGGACAAGCAGACACCTCTGGGGGAGATGCATGAGCCGGGGGGAGGTTTGCAGGGTTGGGGAGGGAACAAGCTGTGCGAGGGCTGCTGTGGCACATCGTGCACACAGCAAAATGGGATGCAGTTGGTAGGAACCGGGGAGCTGCCCTTAGCAGAGCAAAACCCTCGCAGGGAGGGCAGAACAGAGGCAGCGGGAGAGGCGCCAGAGATGCGCTCAAGGTGGCCAGATGCTGTCCCAGCACCTCGTGTCGTGCAGGAAACGCCCATGGGCCCCCTGCTTGGCCTCTCTCCCCAGCAGGGTCTGTGACCCCATCGGGTGCAGGTCCAGCCCGATGCATGGGTGCTGCGAGGGGAGCACGGGGGGACCCCACCGGGGCTGCAGCCGCCGTGCTCCGGCTGTGCCGCCAAACAGCACCGCAGGCTGTGGGGCCAGGAGCCCCTGCAAAAAGCTGCAAAAATATGGGGGACGTGATGAAGTGGGACCGGCGAGAGGCAAGGTATGAGCGAAGCATGGGAGGGCTGAGCCGCCAGCAGGGCAGCACGGGCGGATGGCACCGGGATGGCGAGCGGCCTGGCACGGGGGAGGACAGGGGCGTACCGGTGCGGCGGAGGCGCAGGGCGTCCAGGAGCTGGGTGCCCCCCAGCTGGGCTCGCAGGGCCGGCACGTCTAGCGGCGCTGGGCCCCCCCCCTCCACTGCCGCTCCCGGGACAAGGCAGTGGACGAAGTGCAGCTGGGACCGTCGCAGCAGGCTGGTGAGCGCGTCCTGATGGACAAGCAGAGGTCAGGGGGCTGGGGAGGTATGGGGCAAAGGGGCAGCACGCGTGTCAGTGGGTGATCGCTCCCTGCATACCCGCTGCAGGGTGTCTGGGCATGTCAAGGAGTTATCCTCGGAGTGCCAAAAGCTCACGTGCATATTGGGCACAGCAGCTGCAGTCAGAGATGTGAGCCTGAGCTGCAGGACACAGATGCCGAGGGGGACCCTTTCTCCCAGTGTCCCAGGTCTCTGGCTGATGGGCTACAAGAAGTTACTAAATGGCCTTATTGCTGCCAGGGCTGGGGGCTGCTGGGCAGGGGTTTGCCAGATCCAGCCAGGAGACAAGGAGGGCTGGCTGATGGGTCTGCAGAGACCGAGCCTCACCTCCTCCGGGGAGTTCAGGCACCCAGTCATGGCTGCGATCAACTGGAGACTGGTGCACGACCAGCATGGAGGGCCAGCCTACCTGACTGAGCGCTTAACAGGATTAAACAGCGGCACAGCAAGGTGCGTGTGTAATCTGCTTTACGATTTGTTTCCCTGGGATGCTTTCGCTGAGCAACAGTGGTGCTGGGGGGGCTCCACCCATGGCCAGAGCAGCATCCCTGGCCAAGAGCCCTGCAGGGCACGGAGCCACACACACAGACCCCCTGCCGCCTGGCACGGGGTTCCCCCCGCTCCCCGAGTGTTTAAGGCAGGGTCTCAGTGCCGCAAACCCCCCGGCCCCCACTCGCGAGGGCCATGGTGCCCTTGCACCCGCACTCACCACCTGCAGCTTGAGCTGGGCGCACACCGACCTCTTCCTCACGGCCGCGAAGCTGCTGGCGAAGGTCTTCCTGACGCAGCCGCTGCGCTGCAGAGCTGCCTGGGAGCATCCCTCCAGCCCCGCCACGGCGCGGCAGCCCCGGGGCGCCCGGCGGCGCGGCAGAACCAGCTCCTGCACCGCGTTTCTGGTGGGGCGAGCGAGGAGAGAAGGTGGTGGGGCCACAGCTGTGCCAGCACACGGGGCACCTGCTGCCAACCTGCTGAACGGGGGGGCAGCTCCCAGCACCCATGGGCAAGCGCCGAGTTCGGCATTGGTGCACCCGCGGTGCTGCCGCGGGGCCCGCGGCCGCGGAGGAGAGCCGGGCTGCGGGGACACCTCCCACGCCCTCCGCTTCTCTCTGGCTCGAGCATCGAGCTGTTCACCACTATTAAAACTTCCCTGAACTGAAGCCCAAAACAAAATGAGCTGGAAGGGTTTAAACAGAAGGTTAAAATCATCGCCTGTGTGGAGGCATCTGTAACAGCTTGTTTACATTTCAGTTCCAATGTAGTTTACAAGGCTGCTCGATGCAGCGGTGGAAACCAGCGTGGTGCTGCACGGGAAGGTGTGCGGGGCTGGCGATGCCCCGCTGCCCTGACCTTGTGATGCTGCGGAGCCGAGGACGTCGTGGGGTCCCCCTGGCTGTGGGACAGCAGACCCGATGTCCCCGCTGCCCAGCCTCCCACACAGGAGGAAGGGAGTCCCACTGAACGTGCTGATGACGTGGATCTGCTCATTCAGGCAGCTTTTGTAGGAAGCTGTTAACCGCAGGATTATTCACCAGCTCTCTGTTTAGCATCTACCACGATCAAAACGTGTACCTCTGGCTGCCAGTCAGCCGGGGCTGGACGGCTGTGAGTCAAATCACTCTGCACCCGCTCCCCACCTCAACTCAACCCTCCAGACTCCCTCAAAGCTGGGCTGCAAGTGGCCTTTTTCCTGGCTTTCTTCCTCATCCCAGCCTGCTCCCACGGGATCGCCGCCAGCACTCGCCCCATACTTACAGCCTGGACTGCTGCAGCAGCTGGCTGGCATTTTCTGCCGACAGGTTGAGCTTGGCTTTGCTCACCCATCCCGTCAGGTTGTAGCGCACGGGGTCTGTGCCCAGCTGGTGGGAGATCTCGAAGTGCAGCTCCTGCTCACACCTGCGCACACAGCCAGCCCCTGCGACAGCAACAGTGCCCTGAGGGGGTCACCAATGCCCCGAGGGGGTCACCGGCTGGTTCCCGTGGGGCTGCCACCACCAGCGGGGCCACAAGACAGCATGCACCCAGCAGAGCATTTTGGCCCCCCCGGGCCATGCTTTCCAAGCACAGTACAGTCAGTGAGCCTGGGGAATCTGTGTTGGCTTTGCTGCTTAGAGAAACCTCAGCACTGTGTTTCTTAGCAAAAGGGAATCACCCAAGAAGGAAAGCCTGGTGAGATATTTAATTTGCTGGGTGTTTTCTTTAATTGCCAGAGTTAAATGGCGATGCTGGAGGCAAGCAGCTGGTGGGACATGGGGAGCTGACGAACAGACCCCAACTTACCGTCCTGGTCGGGTCCCTTCGGGGCGAAGTAGGAACACAGCCGGTCAAAGGCAGCGCCATCCCCAGAGCCCGGGATCAGCACCTCCTCATCCAGGATCCACAGCAGCCCCCTGCGATCGGCCCCTGGGCTGCCAGGCAGCATCGTTGGCTGCCAAAGGGTGGAGAAGTCCCTCAGGTCACCAGGAAGGGGACAGGAGGTCAGCCAGAAGCCAGCTCCAGCCAGCATCTGCCCCACTCCCCACCACTTCTGCCCAAAGCTGGGAAGAAAAGAAACCTCTGCCCAGCTGTGTCCCTGCCTCAGAGCAGCCAGGGCAGGGTCAGGAAACCCTCCTGGCCTGCTCCAGCTCTGGACATCACCCATGAGACCCTCCAGAGTCATGCTATGTCCCGGAGAGGCAAGTCATCCCGGCTCTGCAGCCAGGCTGAGAAAGGTGCCGGGGAAGAGGGCAGCCCGCCTGGATTTGACCAGAAAGAGTGCTAGTGATGCAGAGCAGAGAGCCTCGCAGAAGCAGTGAGACAGCCCAAGCCGCCCTCTTGGCACACAGTTTGCGTTACGACCGGCACCCGATCAAGCAGCAGCCGCTGCGCACTTGCAGGAGGAGCTCCCCCAGTGCTGGGCGCTGCCTCGGTCCGTTCGGTTTGTAGTCTGCAGGCACGCAGGAGGAAAGGGGCTAGGACCAGCTGTATGTCCGTGGGATAGCCGGAGAGCTCATTCCACCGGCTCTCACTGTGCTCTGCCAGAGCTATAATGTGTATTTTAAAAGGCCAAAAATTTCCTTGCTGATGCTGTGCCCTCCCCTGTACCACCCTGGGCTGCTCTGTGCCAAGCGCACCAGGAGGTCTCACTGCCTCTGAAATCCCCAGAGCAGAAGAAAGATGCTTCAAGCACGGGCAGAGCAACAAATTCCCACAGTGGCCATAGGGACAGGTTACCTGTGAGGAGTTCAGGTCGATGATGGACAGCGTGGCCAGTGGAGAGCGCTCTGGAAGATCAAAAGACACCTCAACATTTTCCTGGAAAACATTATTTAAAAGCTTGCTTCAGTCATGATCTAGCATCAGGAATCCAAGAGCAGGCACGTTTGCATGGCAGGGGAGGAAGATGGAGCACAGCTGCCACCAGGGACATCTCTGATGGCTCAGAACACCGTGCTCAAAGGGCTCCTGCAGCATTTTGCGAATGTCAGACAAGCTGCATAAATAATGGATATGATGATAACTGAGGACTTAACAGGAAAGCACCAAGGAAAGAATCAATTATTTAATTTGCAGCTTGCAGGCATTGCTTCCATTAATTTTCCCTTTCTAACCCGAGGGCGCTGGGCTGTTGGAGCTGCTAGGGCTCACCCACCCGCCCGGCTCTGGTCCGTGCCCCCAGCACCCCTGGCACCATCCCCAGGAGCTCAGGGAGCCCCTGAGCAGCCTGTGCTTGGCCAGGGGCCACCGCAGGGTCCGAGCAGCTCACTCTTGCTCACGTGTGAACCAGGGATGCTCGGCAGCATCCACAGCTATAATGGCTCTCCACGTTAACACGGAGAGGTTCTGCTCAGGGATGCGGGTCTGCAACCGGAACGTGCAGGTGGACAGAAAGCAGCAGTCAGCCCAAGTTTCTTCCTACCAAGGGCGCGTGCCACCATCACTTCCACATGTGACGGAGCTGTGTGGGCGGATGGGTCGCTGAGGCTCAGGCTCGCAGTCGCACTCACATGGCCAACAGCAAACGGCGGTGCGCCAGCCGGGGCAGCCGTCCTAGCCAGCAACCAACACAAGGCAAGGCGAGCCCGCCGAGCCCTCTTCCATTTCACGCTCGGTCGGTAACTACATATTCATCGCTAGCGAAGGGTACATATACCCTTACTTGATGCAAGTGATATGTGATGATTAAGCCATGGGAATTCAACCATTTTTCCAGAGCTAGAGGTATTAAAGTAACTTCTGCGAGCCTAATAAGTTCATCTCTGCTAGTAGATTTTTCAGCAGCTCATTTCTGCAGTAATTTATCATTTTCCTTTCCACTCTCTATTATTCAGTACCTGAGATAATTTAGGAAAAACCCAGCTGCATCATCAGAAGGGTGCAGAGCCTCCTGAGCTGGAAGAAGCATGCCCAAGGGCACAGGCTGGCATTTCTGGCATGTCACAAATGTCCAGGAGGACCTGTGACTGGGGCAGCAGGGGGACAAGATGCTTCAGGCTGCCACTACACGCAGACCCCTCATTCCTGCAGCACTCCTGCCATCGCAGCTCCTGGGCGCTGACACGCCACGCCGCAGCAGGGTGCAGGGACCCTTCGCGTCAAACCCAGCCCCGTGCCCAGGGGCTGGGAGGCCGCTCCGCCGCAGCCCCGGCCCTCACGCTCACCTCTTTGTACCTCTCCATTTCCGACACGAAGGTTTTCTCGTAGAAGAGGGCCTGCAGCCGCTCGTGCACGTAGTTGTGGCAGAGCTCTTCAAAAGTGGCCGCCCGCTCCCCGCCCTGGTGCCGCGGGTTGTGGAAGCCAGGGGTGTCCACCACCGCGATGGAGGCCACGGAGAGGTGCTGGGATGAGAAGGACCTGAGGAAAGAGTCGCACACAGCACGGGGCTTTACCCAGGGGCGCGCCTGAGCCGTGCCTCAGTGGGTGACACGGTTTCTTCCCCGGATGTGCACATCCCTTCGTTAGCATCATGCCAAGTGGCAGTGACAGCCCCAGTGCTCTCAGACTTCCCCTGCCCGTGTCTCCAGCCAGGAGCACTGACGGTCTCAGTTACTTTATCTTCTTGTCCCTTGCAACCCGAGTTTCACCCGCCTCCTCCTTGGTCTACTCCAGCTGAGCGAGTTCTGCCAGCCTAGGTGGAGATGCCGCCCTTCCCATGCTGCTCCCCTCCCTGGCACTCTGCTTACTGAAAGCACTAAATCCTAGTCCAGATGTGTAAAGTTCGATGGAGAAGTGGCTAAGCTGACACGTGACGCCCACATGGAGGAGTTTCCAAAACTCCAGACTGCTGTGCCTTGCAGGTGCTTCTGCAGGAGGAGACCGTCCATTTTCGGCTCCTGGCAAAATCCCTAACTGGAAATGGAGCCTGTAACTCGCGTGATCTGAGAAGCAGACATCAAGGGGTTTCTTGGGAGAAACTGAGATGTTGTTTACTTCTTAAAACATTGCTTGCAGCCATTTCCAGTATTTCAGATAAGGACAGCAGGGGACAGTGACCCTGAGAACTCTCTGGGATTGTTTTTAACGCGTGTTTCTGAGCCAGACATCACGTCGCGTTGCTCTGTGCTTTGCCGGCTGCCCTGCTCCGGGTCCCCAGCCCCTGTGGCCGGGCAGCCCGCCTGCAGCAGCCTCTGCGCTGGCAAGGTGAGGTTAGAGAAGACGCATTTCTCCTCGATAGCACAGGGCACCGAGGATGCAGCACCTTGATGAAAGCGCAGGCTCGAATGAAGAAACCCAAGTGTATTTACGAATTGCTTGCAGAATTTCACAGCAGCACCAGCACATGCTCCGCATGGGGCTGTGGGAGCTGAAAGGGTTTGGGTTCACCATCAGCTCATGGAGCGAAACCACATCTTCATGACTGCACTGAAACATGTCATTTCTCTCAGATCATTGTTGCAATGGTTTAAGAGGTGTTGACGGGCTGGTGTGGAAAATGAAGCCAGGCAAAACAATGCTAGCTTCAAAGGGAATAGGGGACATGGGACATATCCTGATTTAATGCTGTTATTCAAGAGAATCTTCTGTGAGGTCTTAGAGTACCATCAGCAATTTCCCTTCAGAATGCGGTTGCTAGGAATTAAAATAAAAATATTCAACTGCAGGTTAAAATAAACCTGCTGCAACAACACGGAGTATTTTCGAGCACCAGCTTTTATGTGGATGCTGACTTCAACAAATTGAGTTGTACATCAGAACTGAGAAAACTGAATGGTTTGGGATCTGATCCTTACCCCAGTGTAAACTATTCCATTTCTCTCAATAGATCATCTCAGATTTATACTGGTACACAGAGGATGTCCTTCCCACCCTGGCTCTCGAGATGGAAATGAGCAGAGGAAGGATGCTAGGGACAGCGGCAGGTAACGCCTGCCTGGCTTCGGCAGCCGCCGGCAGCAGGACGGGAGCGCAGAGCACAGCCTCCCCCAGCACCTCAGCAGCTGCTCTGGTGCCAGACCCTCTCATTCTTGACATTTCAATCCTCGCTTGCAATCCAGCTTTCGTCAGGAAGCGATTCCCACCCCTCACCGGCGTGGCTCTCTGTGGCATGCCCCTACCAGCTAATTGCTCTGCACACCCTGGTAGCCTTGGCTCCAGGCTGCAGAGCCACATCTGTTAATAACATGCGAGCGGGCAGCTCCTCAGTGCGCGGCGGTGCCCTGGGCTCGGCACCTCCGTACCTGTTGATCAGGGAGACAAGCGCAGCGAAGAGCTCTTCATAGAGTCCCGAAGCCATCCCCTCTATGCACTCCACGCCCGTCATCTTCGGCCCTGCCACACAGACAGATGAGCAGGCAAAGACGGGACATTTATTTCCAGCTGGTTTCCCTACGTGAAGCAGAGCTGGTACCAGGCGTTTCCCTTGCTCACAGGGTGAGATAACCTGCTCCGCTCCCAGTTTCTGCCTGCCAGACACGGCATCTCTCCGGTTACACGGGCCGTGCACATCCAGCTGCGTGCCTTCAGCTCCTCTAGTGCCCCTTGCCTAATGCGTATGTAACAAATGAAACTATTACCATGCCAAGGGCCACTTCTGCAAGTTCTCCCTTTTAGCACAGTAACTTGCAGCGTCCTGGCTGTAATTGTGCCGCTGAGAATGCGCCAGGCGTGGAAGCGCTGCCCGTAAAGCTGGGCCGTATCACGCACTCCCCCCACGCATGCTGGATCTGCCGCCCTGAACTAGACCCGTACGTTAACGTGAAGTTCATGGTGGCTCAGCAGCAATTTGTCAGGCACCAGCACAGCACCCGGTGCACAGTGTGGGCACACAAAGCGCAGTGCCAGTGCTGTGTCCTCTGCGGGCGTGGCGGGGAGTCCCACCCTGCTGCCTTTTTGGCATCTTTTTTCCTTTTTTCCCTTCCCATTTCTAGGGAGAGCTCTCGCAGCATTTAAGCCCCATCACTTATCTTCCAGTGGCATTATCCAAACTGCTTGATCTTCAGGTGTTCTTAACAAGTGACACATGGGGTCAGCTCTAGAGCTGAGGACAGTTACATGGCAAAGCACAGTTAATAACTCGATTAATAGGAATGCACTTAAATGGACCTCACTGCCTGAAAAGGAAAGGGCGTATTGCCTGTCCCTACAGCAAGCCCTCCGTCTGCTCCCAGAGCGGAGTCAGGAGCAATGCAGAGCACAGCATTTCCATAGGTAAATAGAAATATTCCATATGGAAATAGAAATTCCGTAAGTAAAGGGAAAAGGGAGCGTAGCACTCGGGTACCTGAGGGGCTCTCCTCCTCTGGGGGCAGCCGGCCGCCCCGCGCCGTCACCTGCGCAATGATCTGCTTGAGGTGGTGCTTGAAGACGGCGGTGGTGAGCTCCTCCAGCTCGCAGCCCAGCACGTCGGCGGCGCGGTTCGCCCACTCGAATCTCATGAACTGCTTGCGGCCGACTGGCAAGAGGAGGGACAACGTAAATTAGAAACAAGGAAGACTGCTGCTGGCAGCGTGGGACGGGGAGGCAGGTGGGGGTCCTGTACCAGCGGACCCGCTTCCTTCCACCCACCGAGGGCTGCTGGACCAGCCCTTCCCGCGCATCCCTCACAGGCAGCTCCAGCCACGTGCTGCCCGTGCTGAGCCACGCGAGCAGCGAGCCCACAGCCCAGAGGTGTCCTGAATGGAGACCCTGCCGTGGCAAAGCAGGCAGGAGCCGTGCAGTGGGCAGGGAAGGGGAGAGGCCAGCCCAGATGCCACAGCGATGGTCACTGCTGCCAGCTGCAGCCACAGAGATTTGCGCATTGACCGCTGTGGCCGGGCACGTTCCCACCCAGTGCAGGGGGCTCTAAGATCACAGTCTGGAAATACATAAAGAGTAACTGAGAATAAATTGTTGCTCAGCAATAGCAGAGCGGATGAGCTGGGACAAGGCAGACCCTGCTCATACGCGGTGCACAGGAAAAGCTCTCGCTCCACCTCCATGCGGCGCCCGCAACCCGCTCTCGCTTGGATGGCTTGAGGCACACACCGCTCGATCAGGAACTGCGGAAAGCCCCGCGACTTGTTATTGAGGACACGAGCTGTCACAACTCACAACCAAAGCTCTGGGCACAGCTTTGGGAACGAAGAAGGACCCCTGTGCCCGCAGGGTGCTGCTGCCCGTGCCCCCAGCGGCTCCAGCACGTGGCACCCGGCCGGCTGCGGGCACGGCTCAGGCCCTCAACGCCCGCCCGCGCTGCGGGGCTCCGCAGCTGCTGGAAGCAACCTGCATTAGTGCAAACTCATGAAAACACCAGTTTGCTTCGTAAAGTTTACAGCCAGTTTAACAGCTATCAGTTACTGCAGGCCCCATATGCTCAGTAAGTCAGCCACCACGTACTTCTTTCTAATTCCTTTTACCGCTGTGTTACTCAGCTTTATGCCGTTCTGTATAGTCTGCTGTTTTAATTTTCAGTTACAGTGGATGTGGTCGGGCGCTTACCTCACTCCCTGTCTAACATTGCTAAAAGGCCTGAAAAGCTTTTTCCTCCTGAAGTCCACCCGCTCCCTCCTGCAATCCTCTCTCCTTCAGTGACAACTTCCACAACCCTTTCGGCACCCTGCCTCTGGCGCCTGCCTGCGGTGCTCCCTCTCCCTGCATGGAGAGTGCCTTCTGGTTGGCCCTCTGCATGCAAACGCTTTTGCTAACAACAGCTGTAGCGGTGTTCTCAGCTTTGCAAGATGCTTAGCATATTAACGAAAGGCTGAATGGCTCGAGAAAGGTTGACAGATTTGGCCCTTGGGTAGTCATTTAGCGTAAGAGGACTCTTTTGGGGGTGGTCAAAAGACAGTTCAGAACTCGAGGGATCTCAGACCAATGCTTTTGGATCTGTTTGCCCCGCCGCAGGGCTCCCCACATGCTGCCACCTCCCTGGTGCTTGGAGCACCGTGCTAGCGCGGCAGGGCTGGGCAGAGACCTGCTCCAGAGAGGCTTTGAGGCAGCTCAGAGCAGGCTGGGAACCTGGCTGAACGCGCTGCTGCCAGCGAGGCAGCGGTAGCACCGCCTGCGCATATTAAGAGCGTCAGCGGACCAACCTAGCAGATGTGTTTATGGAAGCTGATGGGATTATGAACCAATCCCTCAAAACCCAGGATCATCTCACTGAGCCCCGGCAATGTTTGCTGTCCCTGTAACCCTGAGAGCAGCACAGCTCTCAGCATCACCTGCAAACAGAGCTGGTGTACACTGGCAGAGGAAATTATTTATATCCAGCGATAGTGACTCCAGCTTAATGATTAAAATCAATAAGGAAACAAGATGCAGGATAAATCCTTTTACAAATCTAGGAATGAAAGATGTTGCAGCAGCCACCAGCTGGCACAAGCTCAGGGACACGGTGGGAATAAGCAGAAATGCAAGCAAAATCGTCCAGAGACCTCTGAGTGGTGTTTTTGAGTGGAGATAGTGAGGAGCCAGCCCTGGAGCTGGCAGCTAAGACGAGCCCTTGGAATCCAGCAGGCAGCAGCCAGCAGGGGAGAGGGTTCGTGATGGAGAGCGGAGGTGGCCGCACGCCGCACAGCCGCGCGGGCTGCTCCGAGCAGCGGGATGCAGGGCTGCATTTCGCGTCTCAGAGCTTCACAAAAAACGAAGAATCGCTGTCTGACCAGCATGTGCTGCCTGAGGCTGGCGCGGGGCTGCCCGCCGTGCCGGTGCTCCCCAGGCACCCCACTGTGCGCGCTGGATCCCCTCCCTGAGCACCCCCACCAGCAGCAAACGCTCCAGAAACGCTCCTCACCGGCTGGGTGAGATGTGCTGAGGTGCTCGCCGAGCTGCAGCCCGCGGGCTCGGCTGCTGCAGGGAAGCCCTGGCTGCCCGCCTGCCAGCTCGGGTCTGCCCCGCGCAGCAGCTCCCCCGGCACCGCGAGAGGCCCGGCAGCGTCTCACACCTCATAAAATATAAATAGCAGCAGTGGTGTGCAGCCCTCCAGGGTCTAATGTGACCACTGTAAAACATGCCAGCTTTAACATCTAAAAGGTAATTACTTCGGCCCATTTAATATCTAAGAGAAGCAGTAGGGAAATGCAGGGCGAGTGCCAGCTCCTTCTCGCTCTCAGATGCGCCTGGTTCATCCCCACCAGGGAGATGGCAGGGGCAAGAATATCTCAGGAGGCAGGTGGCAATGCCGACAACCCCGTCCCAATGCTCAGGGAGTCCATGGGAGCTGGGCACCCCACTAAAGGAAACGGAGCTGGAGCTCCCGAGACCACCCTGGGGCCCCGGGCACATCCCGCTGCTGCCGGCACTGCCCGTGCAGCAGGCACAGCCCCGCAGCCCCGCTCAGCCGCCTTCCCGAGCCCGCGCCTGCTCTGGGCATGCTTTGCCAGCCTGGCCTTTCTCTTCCACTTATTTTGTCATTAAAACGTTTGCACTGCTAATGGGATGAATAAAAAAGCCCGTTTGTTCCTCTTTATTACCGTGGGTGGGGAAGTGGGGAGAGAGGCTGCTCCTCCTGGCTTGAATGGGTAATTTATTTGTCCTGCACTAAATCCTCCAGTCTATTCTCTGTTGACCCATTGCCTGATGTATGACATATTAAAGCCTATACATAACAAAGGGAAGAGCTGTGTAATAGCATGATTAAAGAAATCTGCCATTCTGGCTGCATTTCCCTGACTGTTTGTAATAAAGATGTCAGAGCACTGAACAGATAGTGCCATAACTCGGTGTGCGCGGAGACAGCCTGCCCGGAGCGGGAGCCGCGGTGACGGCGCTACAGCCTCCGGGAAGGAGAAGCAATGCCGTGGTACCAGCCCCGGGGCGGATCCACGCACGGCACGGCCCTGCCTGCTGCAAAACGCCCCGGCAGAGCAGGGACCCGGTGAGCCCTGCTGCTGGCGGGTGCCTCCGGCCCCGCTGCCGGCACGCGAGGCCTCGTGAAACACCCCTAGCTCTAGCTGTGACGGCACAGTCTCCGCTCTGCAGGCAAGAGGAAAGAAAAGCCCAGAAACGTTCCCCAGCATACACAGGCGTGCGGTGGATGGATACTATCCTAAGATCCAGACCCTAGAGACTGTCACCTTGTTTTAGGCCTTTCCCATGAAGGCTGGTGGCTTCACCAAGACAAAGTTATTGCTCCGGAGGGTTGTGACTCATTAAACACATGGAGAGCCTGCTGAGAAGTGGATGTGCCAAACCAGCGGTGCTTCTCCCTGCAGCAGGAAAACCCAGGTGCTGAAGAGCAAACGGCTTTAACGGAGAGCGAGAAATATTGGCAGGATGCAGAGGCCAGCCCTAATGCAATCTTTTCCAAGAATCATTTTGATGAACGATGCAAGGCAGCAGAGGAGCGCTCCCCTTCCCTTCCCGGTAGAGCAAGGCGGCCTTTCCCTCACGCAGCACGGAGCGGCAGCAAAGCCGCTGATTTAACAAAACCAAACATCGCCACTCTGGCCTCAGCCCCAGGCCGGCCGGCTGTGCGCGGGACAAGGAAACCCAGAACAGGGAGATTGTGCTGGGTCCTGCGGCTGCTTGTGCCAGCCCCTGCCCCATCTCCCCAGCTCTGGTGGGTCTGCAGAGAGGGCAGCTGTGCACGGGACGGACCCTGAATTCCACAGTTGCCTTGCAATCGCCAGCTGCGAACACGTGCAGGGAGAGCTGGGTGTGCCAGGTGTGCGGACACACTCACCGATAGCCAGTTTCCAACGCAATGCAACGTCTATTTGCATCTGCCTCCAGATACCACAGCATCAAGGAAACCAAGACCCCAAGCAGGAGGAGAACCTGAACCCCTGGTCCCGGCGCTCGCACATCTCTGGGGGCATCGCCCCCCGTCGCCGCCCCAGGCTCCCTCTCGGGGAGCGCGGTTGGGGTCTGGGAGTCCCCAACCCGCTCAGCAGGGACGGGCACCGGTGGCTGCTCGGCTGCAGAGCCAGTGCTGGACCCAGGCACGGATTTCACCGCCAGCTCGCACGAGCTGCAGTTTGCAGGTGCAGCATAGGTTTTACAAGGGATTCATGAGGAGTGCATGCTCTGCCTGAAGCCTGCACACCCGGGTAAGAGCAAGCGCTTTTCACGTGCCACAGGAGCCCCTCTGCTGCCAGCAGTGGATCGCAGCAGCGTTCTGCTGCAGCAGGGCTCACATCTCCATCCGGCTGCCAGCACGCAGCTGGGAAAGCCGGGCTGGCACCACCACCCCACTGCATGCCACGCATGCAGGCACACACGGGCACACTCCTCCGGCTCAGCAAGTGCTGCTCCGCCTGCACAGCAGCATCTAATGGAAGCAGAAGCTGTAGATGTGGCCGTAGGAGAGCCCAATGCCTCCTCTTCGCCCCCAGTGCCAACGCAGCCCTCGCAGACAGTTCAAGGGACCACACGAGTGGCTCCGAGCACCACAAACCCAAACAACGCTTGCTAAGCTTGCCTTGCAAACCCATGTCCTCTGCGCTTAGAGAAATCCAGGGGAAAAAGGGGCTGCAGCAGGCTCCCCCTTGCACAGACATGTCTCCGAACAAACTGCAAAGACTTGCACCATGCACGAAGGTGCGTGAGAGCACTGCGAGGTGGCATTGCTGGGAGAGGCATGACCGGCACGCAGATTCCTGGTGTTGCTTTATGCCGGAAGCCGCCCCCTGGCCTGATGCCGGCAGCGTTGCAGCTCCGTCCGCCCGCCGCGATGGAGCTACCGGCTCATTTTTCCCTCTGCAACAGTGGGAAATACACCCCAGGACAGGTATATTAGTCATAGAAGGGAAACTCTGACTCAGTGCTAATTACAGGTGCGCTGCTCCCTCATGCTTTTAGCAACAGGCAGTAATGAAAAATTAGGATAAATCTGGGCATTGAGCTTGGGTGGAATTAAGAACAATGTCATTTCCATACCAATTAGGGCAAGGTCACTACCTCTCAGAGGCTGTAAAATAGCAGCAATAATGCAGGGTCAAGGTTTTTTCCCAGCTCTGGTGAGAAGGCAGAAAGCCGCTGCAGTCCGCTCCCGGCTGACATTCACGCTCACAGGAAGCTGCATAATTAACGCCTGTGGGCTCCTGCCAGGTGCTCTCCCCCTTGCGTTTGATGGACATCCCATTACTGCACTTGGCTAAACGGCTCCTAGGCCTTCTGGAAACTTTCCACTTCAGAAAGCCAAAGGGGGTGCTCAAGGGGCTTCCAGCCCTGCTGCTCCCGCCGGCCCCGTCTGCCCGCAGACCCTGGAGAGCTGGCGTCGGGGCCCCGTGCGTCGGCACACAGCACCCCCGCACCCCGGGCTTCTGCTCCAGCCCCTGCGCGACCCAGGCCCTTCTCACAAACCGCCTGACGCCTCAGTCTCCTGGGTCTGCTCCTGGTTCTCCTCCATCCAAGGGGTTCAGGCCACTGCTCATGCAGCACCCTCTGAAATACCAAACCAGACGGATGGGGCATCCAAACCACCCCGGGCTGCAGAGTCCGGAGTGTTCCCAACGCTTGGGCAGATGGCCCCAGGTGGGCGCGTGCCCCCTGCAACCCCGCAGGCATCTGCCGCCCTGGCAGCAAGGCACAGCAGTACCGAGGGCTGCAGCGGGGTGCAGGGCTGGGCAAGCGCAGCTCACCTCGCTCCATCTCCCCAGCACCACCCTGAAGCAATCCAAAGCTTTATGAGCCACCACAGCTGGAAACACCGCAAGGAAAACCTAACCGGCACCGAATGGCTGGGCTCCCGGCCACCATGCACGCCCGCCGGCTGCACCAGGAGGGTTTCGGCGTCTTGCAGCCGCTGGAAACACCCTCGCCTCTATTAAAGCCGCGCGGCGGGAGGCCTGCGCGAAGCACGGAGCTGCGATGCTTCATTTCTGTAACAGTCAGCAAAACAGGCAGCTTGAGAGTGAGCTGAATGCCAACCCCAGCTGCGCCCGAAACCTCCTTCCCAGTTAAAGAGCTAATGAATAAATGAAAATATGTAATGTTCTCCAGCACACAAAGGGGACAGAAAGCACTTAGGTGAATGGGTACCTAAGGTGCCCCGCTGGCCTCTGTATGTCAGGCTGGTTTCTCACAAAAAGAACTGCTTTAATGCATTTCAAAGGCAAGGGGAAATGCTGACACCGGGATGGAGCAGGCTTTTGAAATTCAACCTTTTCTTCTCAGTGTTTTTCTAGCTGCAAACATATTTTCCACTCTCAGCCAGAGAGAGATGGTGCTATTCCCTCCTGTTTCATTCCTGGACAACCCGACTTTGTGACAAGATGACAGCAATCAGCAGAAGGGAAAAAAGCACATGTACGGTGCGTGCGGGGCTCTGCAGCCAGAGCGTGCCCCTTTCCAGGGGCTGCTGCCGCGGGGGTGACGGCGGCTGCGGCGGCTGCCTGTGCTCCTGAATGCGAGTGAAAAGATGAGGCTTCCTCTGGTGAGAGCTCAAGGAGAGGATTTGAATATATAACTTCAAAGTGCATAAAAGGGGAAGGGAAGAGATGGCTATCAGGAGACAGGTTTAACCACATTAAAAGAGTCATCGCCCCCACTGAGACTTTTGCTCCATCCAGCTTTGATCCATTTTTTAATCCATATTTCCTTTCATTTCTCCCCTTTTGTTGACACACGATGGGGGAATCAATACCAGAGCGAGTGATGCTGAGACATGCCCTGACTGTTAATCCTGTACTCGAGTCAGCTCTGGAGCCACGAGCCCTGCCTGGGCCCATTGCTTAACGTTCCTATTCACGCCGAAATAATTGCTACTAGATTTTTCAAATATAGCACTCAATTGACCCTAGACAGGATGCTTGGGACAGAAAGTCCCTGCTGAGCGTAAGTTTGAATAACTCAGCTCAGGTACTTATACGAGCAGGTTTAAAAGCCTCGCGCACTGTTAAGGAAGCGGCTCAGTCCCCTCTGCCACGGCCGCACACCACGCAGCGCCCGGGAGCGGACGGGACGGCACCGACGGGACCCGCGGCCGCTGCAGCACCCGCAGGCACAGCCAGCAATCCCTGGCCAGCACAGCAGCCGCCTGCTCCTGCTCCTGCTCCTCCTCTGTGCCAGCGTTGGGTGATTTTGAAAAGAGATGTGTCTCCAAAACCTGCTCTCCTGAAAATTCTCGAGGCAGAAGGACTTTCATTTTTTACTAAAAGCCTTATCACAACACTCCAGCCTGAGACAGCAGGGTCATTTATAAACAGCTGGAAAGGTGTTGGGGAGATGGAGATGGGGAAAGAAAACGCCAGAGAGAAGGAAAGAGAGAACACACTTTAAGTGACAACAGCATTCATCCTTTTAAAATAATTAATAAAATGATTAATGGCATAAATTACCATAAGATGTGTTATGACATGTTGCGGAGACATTTATAAATGTCTATGGCTGAGTTTATAGCAGCCTTTATGCAACCCTCATAAATTGAAGTGTGTAAATCAATGTGGCGTCTCTAAAATGGGTTAGAGCACATCTTAAAATAATTTATAAGGGATAAGGCAATTTCTATATGCCTGTATTAATAAAGTCTTTTTAAATACAATCTTCATCCAGAATCATCCTAATATAATTCAGTTACTGTATTAGACACTCAAGCGATGATAAAATTAGTGCTACCCGAAGCTGCCCCTTTGCAGTGTCATTGGGGACGCTGTGGAACAGAAGCACAAGCCAAAGGCGCTAACGAACGAGTTACCTACCCTGGTCCTTCCCAAACAGCTGGCCGGGGGCAAAGCCTTGCAGACCCCACCCTGTCTGCAGGCAGTCGTGGGACGGACCCGCTCCCGAACCCCAGGGAGCAGCACGCAGCATCACCCCGGCCCGAAGTGCGCAAGAAGAGCTCTGAGCCTCCTGTGCAGCAGCCCCCTGGCGAGCAGCGCGCCCCAACCCCTCCGGAGTGCAACGCGCCAGCGAGACCCAGCACCGCCGGGACCTGCTTGGCCCCCCAGCCTCGATCCCAGGCACCAAGCAGGGCTACAGGGAGATGAGGCGCGAGCTCCCCTTACCTTTGCAGGCCCCGGCAGCTCCCAGGTGGTAGACGCCGGCCAACACTCGCCAGACGGCCGCCTGCTCCTCCGCCGTGATGCCCAGCGTGCCCATGGCAGCCTGGAGCTGGGCGAACGCCACCGCGGCTTTCTGCTTCTCCTCGGGCTGCGGGCGGAAAGAGACAGGAGGGGAAACATCACCGGGAGCATCGCGGGGATGGGGAGAGACACAGATACACTCAGGGGAACCCAAGGGACATACGTAAACATCTGGCCAGCAAGGAAGAGACAATAAAGGGACACTGAGAGCAAAGGGAGAATCCCCTGGTAGGTTCATGGAGAGCCTGGTGTTAGGAGCCAGCCTGGTTATGTCTTCCCATCAACACGTAATTCCCACTTCAGAAGTGTCTGCAAAGATGTTAAGCGGCAGCTAAAGACAGGCATTTTGAGTCTTCTCACTTCTTGCTCAACACACCCGCCTGCGGCAGGAGCTGCCCTGCGCGGCCGCCCGGCCGGTGGCGGTGCCCTGGGCAGCTGCCCGACGCCCAGCGCGCAGAAGCTACGTCTTCGTGCTTCTGACACAGCAAATCGCAAACACCAGCACTGCACAGCCACCAAGGAAAGCACAGCGTGGGGCTGTGTCTCCGCGTGAGCTGCGTGGCGGGGCCAGCACAGGGAGGGGAAACTCGGCTCTACACCACCAGTGGGTTATTTTGGCTGGATTATGGAAAAATAGCATCTTGGCACCCCCAGACAGGCAGAGGAGCTCCACATGTCCTGGGTGATGTGATTTTTTTTTTTGCAAATGCAGCCCCACAGCAAGACCATTTTTTTTTCCCCCTAAACTGAGGATTTTTGCTGCAGACACATGCAGCCCCGAGGCAAGACAGCACACGGGGCCATGGCAGGCAGCATCCCTGCCTCGGCACAGCCAGCCCGCCTGATATGAAGGATTTCTCTTCCTGCAGGGGCCTAGGGGGTGGCTGCTAACGAGGAAACCCAGCTGAGTCTGCGATTCCTCCAGACTCAAACAAATACGCCAAACACTTGTGACACCAGTGTCATGGCGGGGGACCAGTCAGCGCAGTTATCCCCGCAAGCTACGAGGATGAAGGCTGGGAAGCCGCCAAATACATTTTCAGTTTAACGATCTGTATCCCAATCTAAAACAACAGAAAGCACAACGTGGGTCCAGCCCCACTCGGCTGGGAGGCTTTGGGCAGTTCGTCCTTCCCTTGTGCCGGGATGACCCCACCGGTAACGGCCAAGGCGACCCTGCCCCAGGAAGGGACCAGGCTCTCGACCAGGCAGCTCCAAGGTGCCACCTGCTCGCCCTGGCGCAGGACGCTCTGAGCCCTTCCCAAGCCACACGGCCGAGCCTGGCTGCCCAGGGACACGCGTGTGCCACGGTGGACGGGGGCTGCTGTTTCAGAGGCTGGTGCTCGTCTCGGCCCCTTTGCAGAGCTGGCATTCCCCAGACTGACGAGGTGCCTGGCTCACGTCCCGCGGTGCCCCTGACCCCCGAGCAGTGCGGGACGAGCTGAGCACCCCACCAAGCAGCGGGGGGTGGGAGCCGCGGGAGCCCCCTCCCTGCCCTTCGCACACTGCAGAAGGTGTCTGTCCGCGGTCACCGCCCCCGTCACCCGGTCCCATCAGGCTGCCGGCAGCGGGCCCAGGGCCCCCGCTCTCCAAAGTCATCGACTTTGGTCGGTGGAGTGAAAACAGCCACTCGCCCCATGGTTCAAGCCCCCGAGCGCCGCACTATGGCTCTGCGTACAGAAGCAACACCCCGGCTAGTGCTGACCCCGTGCATCCCTGCGGAAACAACCTGCAAGTGGGGAGGAGGGCGGCCGGGAACCCACAGGAATCGGGGGTGGCAAAAAGGAGCACAAAACCCCCTCTCTGAACCCGCATCTGCCTGCGCTCCTGTGGCACCAGTGGAGCGAGGACTGCGGGGCCTCGCCGTGCGCTGGGTGGGAGCCGCTGCTGCAGCAGCTGATCCGTGTGGCTGCCGGGCTGGAGCTACCTAATGAAGATTGAATATTGAATTCTTCGATAGGTGATGTAACCGCAAATTGCTGCAATTCATCCCAGTGCTTTGGCTCATTGGCAATCTGCCTAATCCTTGCAAACGGCTCAGACTAATAAGGAGCTGGTGCTGGAAATCAAACACAGTATTTTTAGCCCCTAAAAATAGTATTCTGCACTCTCCTAAGGAGGTGCTCAGCCCCCTGGAGCCCCTGCCACAGGGAAATACCAGGAACCATCCACACCCGCAGCAGCACACTCTGTCCCCCAGCTGGACAGGGGTGTCAGAAACCACTGCAATTGCCGCTCTGCAGACCTGTCCCATACCCTGACTTTCGCTCCCCTCCCACCACGCAGCTCCATCTCGCATCACCCAGCGGCTGAGGACCATGGCACGACCTCTAACAGGACATGAAGGACGTACGCTGCAGCATCACACAACCAGCACGCCCTGGGGGAGCTGCAGGGGTGTCCCAGCAGCTCGGAGCAGAGGGAAGCGAGCAGGGGAGGCAGGCAGCTCCATCACTGCTCCCTACCTTCGAGAACGGCTTGATCCCGAAGGAGTTGCTCTCAGCCACCTGGTGCAAGTGCAGTGTGGTCCTGGAATGAGTTAGGAAAAACAAGAACTAAGCCCTACTCGGTGCCATGCAGAGCACGCTGCTTCCCAGCAGGGACAGGGCTGCTGCATGTGAACTGCACCAGAAGCCCCCGCGCAGAGCGCAGCGCTGGGGAAGGTGTTTGGAAACGCAGCCTCTGCCCGGGGAGGCTCCTGCACAGCCACCCTTGGGAGGGGCTGGCTTTTCAATTGTTTCTGGTTCTCAGGTGGGCTCCCAAAACCTCACATGCTTAGAAGCAGCCTCTCACTTGTCAGGGCTGATTAGCCCAGTTCCAGTTTTAGTGAAGGGGGGGAAGAGGGGGGAAGCACCAGAAAGTGCCCCTGTTTTCTAGAAAACCTTTAAAATCTCTTAAACATGAATTTCTAAAAATCCCTGCAGCATCACTAATGTGATCACCTTCACAATCCCTTTCTTATCACAGGCAGTCTCAGAAAACATTTTTGGAGCAAACATGGGTATATATAACGGGGGAACCCCTTGGTGGAGGGGGTCCCCATCAGCTGTGCAGCAAGGCGAGCAGCAGAGCAGCCTGGTGCCATGAGCAGCTCCAACTGGGACGAACTGCATCCAGATGCCGTGGCCGGGCTCACCAGCACCCAGTGTCCCAGGAGCACCTTGGGGCGCTGGGCTGGCACAGCCACCTGCACCCAGCGTCTCCGCAGCCCCACCGAGCGCCTGGCCTGGCCCCGCGGCAGCACGCTCACCTCTGCGCCGCGTCCAGGCCCGCCAGCATCAGAGGGAAGATGTTGAAGTTGCTCTCTCCGAGGGGCTGCTGGGCGACTCGGCCCCTCTCCAGCAGCATGGTCTGTGAGGGAGCAGAGGCGGGCGTCAGCGGCAGCCCCCACCCGGGCCCAGTCCCCAGCGCGCAGGGCTCGGTGTGGGCAGGGTGTCCGGGCAAGCCGGGCACGGAGGGAACAGAGGGGACAGCGGCACCGGAGATGGGGAGATACCGCCAGGAGCCACCGAGGGAGCGCTGGGCTTCTACTTGCAGGGCCAAGGGTGGCTTTGGGGACTGCTCCTGCCGCCCCGGGGCTGCACACAGCAGGTTGTGCAGGCAGGAGCCGAGCTGCACCCCAGGCACACATCAAAGGGCAAAACTCCAGCAGCAAACGTGCACCGCCCACGGTCCCCCCTGCCTCCGGAGGCCTAGGCAATGCAGTGGCCCTAGCAAAGGTGCTGCAACCTCTGTGTCTCAGGCCCTCTCCTCCCCCAGAGCAGGCCTGGGGGCACGGGCAGCCCTGAAGCGCCTTTGTGCAGCAGCCGTGATGGTGATAAAAGCCTACAGAGCCTTCTGCTCAAGGCTAACGTGTAAGGTGCTGCTAATGAAATGCTGAATTATACATTTCCTCGTAAATGCTTCACGTCAACCCTGTTCTGTTCCCCCTTCCAGTGGAGGGGGCGGCTGGTGATGGGGTCCCCACTACGTCTCTAGCAGAGCTCCTGCTCTGCATGATTTGGGGGCACCCTTGGTCCAGGAGGAGAAGCAGAGCAGAGCAGAGCAGAACATCGCTCCTCTTCCCCTCCCCAGTGTCACGGCAGCTCTCGCCTGGGTTCACTGTGAAGTGCAGCAGGGGGTCTGTTTGTCCCTGTCCCAATGACTTCTGGATTCAGCAGGCAACGGGGCCCACGGGGTACCTGGAGGTGAGCGGCGGTTATCCGGCCGGTGGCACCGAAATCCAGCGAGAGGACCATGGAGAAGCGCGTGGAGCTGCTGCTGTGGCTGGTGGTCACTGACCCGAAGGCTCCCAGGACTGTGAACATCGCCTGGATCTTCTCCACTGCAAAGCCAGCACGGCAGCCCCTGAGCAGGCGCCAGGGGAAGCTTCTGCTCCTGGCTGCACCTCTGCTCGCTGCTCCCGCAGCTCTGCCCGAGCGCACCAGGGACCCGGGGCACCGGCCGAGCACGGCGCCAGCGGCCCGGCCCACCCCGTGAGAGCATGTGTGCCCGCGGGAAGGGGATGTGCCAGCCTGCCCGCACCCGTGCCCTGCTCCAGGCTGCTCATCAGCCCTTAGCAAGAGTGTGTTGCACCCGGAGCTCACCCAGACCTCGAAACCCAAACCTGCTCTCAAGCTACTGATTGCTTAACAGCGCTTCCTCTCACGCCATCAGTAATTTGATCAGATGGGAGAAGTGCTGCCCATAGCAGGCAAGTAATTCCCTTCTGTGCTTACTCTGGTGTTTATCAAAATAGCAAATCTGGTGGCTCTGAGACAGGTAAGAGGCAGAGGGCACAGCTGTGCCCTGGGGCCAGGCCAGCGTGCACTGTGTTTGCACAGCCACACCAGGCTCTCACGAGCCACCAGCAGGGCACGGATCAGCCTGGGAGCAGGTCTGGTGGGGGCCGCGGGATGGGAACAGCATCGCCGTTGTGCGTGTGCACTGCCCAGCCTGCAGGCAGAGCCCGAGCACTGACGGTGCAGCACTGAGCACCCCACAGCCGGGGCTCGATGTGCCGCTGCCGGGGCTCGGTGCTCGCAGCAGCCGCCCAGCCCCATACCTGAGACCCTGCCATCCACGCTGCCCGCCGTGCCCACCAGGTACTCCAGGGCACCCTGGCAGCACGTGGTCTTCCCCGCTCCGCTGCGCCCCAGGGGCACGATGGCCTGATCCTGCCGCTGCATGAGCAGGGTCCTGTAGGCTCTCTGCGCCATCGAGCAGATGTGCGGGGGCATGCTGTCCCGCCTCCCCTTGAACACCTGTGGGCAGGGAGCAGGTGGGAGAGAGCATCCCAAAACAGCACTCAGAGGGCTTCTTGCAGAGAAAGGACCCGAGGCATTTCACACTGGGGGTGATGGTTTCTCCCCAGGCTGCAGAAACCCCCTGAGATTCCCAGCACACCCTGGGCACCACACCTCAGCCAGCTCCCTCCCCAGCCCTGACACCCCCAGACTGCTCATGGCTGCAGTCACAGCAAGGCAGTGATTTTCTCCTGGAAATTGAGCAAACTTCTGGGCTGGGAGCAGTGCCCAAATGCGAGCATTCCCAGCCCCGAGTATCACCCCAGCGCATCCTCCCACAGCATCCCCGGCCCCCAGCATCCACGTCCGTGTCGCTGCGGCGGTCCCACGGTGCCACCTGCCGGCACCGGAGCTCCCAGCGCCTGTCCCAGCTCCCCCCGCCACTGTCCAGAGGGGGTCGGTGCCCCATTCCCAGCACGGCCCCCCCGAGCGGGCGGCACCAGCAGCGCCCGCGGGACCGCACGAGGGCCGCCGGCCCCGCGGGAGGGGGGTGCTGGCCGCCCCCCAACCCCCCCCTCACCTTCCCCGCATGGCTGCCGGCAGCAGGGCTGGGCCTGAGGGCCAGCAGGCTGGGCCCGGCGTAGGTGTAGGTGAGCTGGGACCGGTACCGGTGCTGCAGCGTGTTCAAGGCGCTGCACTCGTTGAGGCTGACGAGCGCGGCCAGGTCCTCGGCCAGGTCCAGGCTGGGGGGGTTGCTCTGCAGGAAAGGAGAAGGAGCCCGACCCCCTCAAGGAGCAGCCAGCGACCGGGGCCGCTGTGCCCCTGCCTAGCACAGGGTGCTGGCACCCCACGGGCACCGTGCCCCTGTCCTCCTGCCTGTGCAACAAGGGCCTCCGCAACCCTGGCTCGCATCCTGCACCGTGCCTGGTGCCGCGGACGGGGCTTCAGTCCCCACACCAGCCCCCGAGAAGCTGAAACCCAGCCAGGGCTCACCCGCTGCACGCTGTCCTCGTCCACCTCGGTGACGCTGCCATCGGCCTCCAGACGCACCCTCACCCTGCCCGCCGGCAGCTCCGGTGTCCCCACGTCTGGCTTCAGCTGCGTGGCTGCAACGAGGCGCCCGTGAGCCCTTCCCGGGGCAGCACGGGGCGGGCTGGCGGTGCTGGGGGCTGCCGAGGGGCCAGGGGCACGGTGCAGTGCCGACGCAGCGCCCACCCCAGCCGGCTCCCATCCCACGGCCAGACCCCACAGACACCTCTGGTCTTCGGCACAGGAAAGCGAAGGCAAAGGAAGGCGAGTTACCGAGCGTGAAGCCGTCCTGCTGGATGAGCCAGACCTTCTCCGCTTCGTACCAAGCGTCCCTCGGAGCCTGCGGGGAGGAGAGAGGGGAATTGTGCAGGAACAGGCAGGAAACCGAGCTGGAAAAGCAGCACTTGCCCCATCTACAGAAACACGTCCAGCCAAAATGACTGCCCCCCCCGCCCTCCTGGCTGGCCCGGGGGGCACCTTCCCCACAGCCCCCAGCTGAGGCCACGCGAACGGGAGGAGCGACAGAACCGCACCCGTGCCCGACACGCGGGTACCAGCTGCAGAAGCCTTACCTGGTCCTTGGCTCTGCTTTCTCCCGTCTCCTCTTTACTCTCCACGTGCGCTTCTTTCAGCCAGGCTGAGAAAGGTGTACTGCCCCCTGGTGCCTCTTTACGCTTTCCCGGCTTTTCCTTCGCCTTCCCCACCTCCTCTGCCACATCTTTTGGCTTTCCTTGGATGCCTCCCGCCTCCCCCTTGGACCCCTCTGACTTGTTTGTAGTTTTTCCAGGCTCTTTAATTTCCCTTGGCGCCTCCTTGCCACCTCCAACATCTTTCTTCATCTTCTCCAGCTCCTTGGCCAGCCCTGGCTCCCTCTTGGTTCTCCCCTTGGCTGCGGGCTCCTCGCGGCTCGTGGGTGCCCCCTTCTCCTTCTTGGTGCTCTCAGGACCCTTCCCCTTGAGCGCGTCCCCCTCCTTCGCCGGGCCTTTGCTGCAGTGCTGGGGGTCCCTGCTTGGTGCGGAGGCTAGGGGGCTCCCCCCCGGGTGGCCGTCCATGGGGCTTTTCTCAGGGCACGATGGCTTCGCTGCCTTGGGAGCCTCTGGGCAAGGGGTCTCCGCTGGTCTGGGGGCAGCCAGGGCTTTGCAGGGGGCGGTGCCCAGTGCAGCCCTCCCGGGCGGCAGTGCCATGTGTGGGGGGGCCGGGGCTCCCTCGGCCCCCTGCCCCTCCACGTGCAGCCCGTTCTGCAGCGGCTGCCCCTCGCTGGCCACGGCTCCTCCGGCAGCTGGGGCGTCCCGGGTCCGGGCCCCGCTGTCCTCCCCCGTGGGCTGCCAAGAGAAGGAGAGGAGCCCGGGTCCAACAGGGTAAGGGTGCAGGATCCGACCCCAGCCACAGCGTGCGCACAAATACATGCGGTGCCCTGCGAGCCTGAGCCTCCCTATCCAACCCGGCAGCTGCCCCGCCACCTGACGCGGTGCTCCCGTCCCCATGGGGTGGGGTGGCCGCGGCCCCTGCGTCCCCCCTGCTGCGGGCTCCATGGAGCAGCGAGGGGCAGGTGCCTGGAGTGGGAAGCTGAGCCGGCGTGGAGCTGGTGGAACGGGGCCACAGCCCTCGTGCCCTCAGATCCGACAACGTGGCAGTGAACGGGCTTTGTGCCCCTGATGGGAGAGCTCTGCACTGGGGACAGACAGGGACCCGAGGCCAGCACTGAGGTGTGATGCCCCGGGGCACCCGGCCACCCGAGTGCTGCAGGGAGGGTGCGCAGAGCACGATTCGATCACTACTCACGTCCTCTTTCACGTTGGCCTTGGCTTTCTTCTTCAGTCTCGCCTCCTTGGACTCCTTCTCGGTCTCACGGACAAGCTGCTTGATGAACCCCCCAGGAATGACAGAGAGGAGCAGGGGGGGTGCGGATGGGGGGGGGCTCTGGTCCTCCTCCCGAATCTGTTTGCAGGAGCAGAAGCTGGGTTACGGGGGCAGCAGGGACGTGCACCCCAGCCCAGCCAACCCTGCCGAGACATCAGCGGCACAAGCGTGCACGAGCAGCTGAGCTGAGCGCCAGGGTCCCACTCTGCCCTGGCAGGCATCGTGCAAGTTGCCAGCAAGGCCACAGGGTCACTCGCGAGCACCAGGCTGGCACAGGGGTGCTGTGCAGAGCAGACACCAAGAGCGAAGAACAGCCCCACATGCTGCCGAGGGCACAGCAGCTCCAGCACAGCCACCCGGGGTGGGCATGGGGAACCGTGCTGGTGACAGTGGGCCAAGGAGCTGCTCACGGCGTGCGGACCCTCGGGGCCCTCCGTGCTGGCCCCGGCCCCTCACAGCACAGGGCTTCCCAAGCCGCTCGCCTTCTGCTGTGCCACTGCGCAGCAGCAGCACCCAGCACCAAACCCTGAGGGCTCCCCCGAGACCCAGCCCTGCAGAGAGCCGCCAGCAGCAGAGGAATTGCTCAGAACAGAAAATTCAGGCTGCAAAGGTGCCCCTGAGCTGGAAGGCTTGGAAACAGCATGAGCGCAGGGACGTGTGGGGCAGGGACAGGGGGACAGCGGGGAGCGCGGCAGCGTGCGGCAGGCTGGCTGCGGGGCGTCCCCTCCCGCCCAGCCGCGACCGACACTTCCCTTCTGCTCCCAGAGCGCGAGGCGCGAGGAGATGGCCATGGCGGCAGCGAGACGGGACGGTGCTTTACGGAGAGCAGCAGGGCCACGGGCGAGGTGGAGAGAGAGGAGAGAGTTAGCAAGGGGCACCCGCCACCTGGGGACATGCCTGGACCGGGGACCCCCCCCCCAGGGCATCGCTGGCACGGAGGCAGGACCACGGCAGCCACCATGGAGGGGCCGGGTTGTTTTACAGCATCGGGGAGGGCACGGCCACGTGCAGCCGCTGCTGGCCGCGGGGCCAGGGGGTGCCGGGAGGCGGCGTCACAGTGTCGGTGGCACCGGGGCGGTGCAGGGTGCAACCGTGCCCGTGCCCCGCTTGGGGCTGACCCCGGCTTCACCTGTCAGGATCATTCACGCACCGAGCGGGCCGGGGCTCGCCGGGCCCGCGTCGCCTTGTACAGTAAAGGGCAGGAGCGCTGCAGCGGCCCAGGAGCCCAGCTGAGGGATGTCATTTGCCTTCTTGGGCGACGGCCCCGGGCGCCACGTGCCCTGGCTGCCACCTGCCCCACAGGCCCCTTGGGGACCGGCACTACACCCGCACCGGCCCCCACAGCAAGGCCCTGCGGCTGCAGGGGGATCAGCCCCTCACAGCACAATGCGTAGCCCCCAGCCCACACCGTATCCGTGGTAGGGACCCCACACCCATGGGCCGGAGTTGGATCCATGGGGAAACTGAGGCACGGAGTGGGGACGTGCCTTGCCCAAGCCCACAGCATGGCAAGAACAAGGGCCAGGACCACCATCAACACCTCTTCAGCTCCCCAAGCCGGAGAGCAGGATGCAGCCCCACTTGGGCCACAGCCACCTGGGTCTGGTCCCTGTGCTGGAGCTGCCCGGGGGCTCACTCCTGCCCCTGCTGCCACCCAGGACCTGCTGGGAGCTGAGGCCACTGAGGGGTCCCCACCACCCCCCGGCATGGGGCAGGGAGCACCCCCTCCCTGTCCCCATCTCTGCTGCCCTCCGGCATGGGGCAGGGAGCACCCCCTCCCTGTCCCCATCCCCGCTCCCACCACAGCCCTCCGCTACGGCTCTCCCCAGCACAGACCGGCTGCTGGAAGCCGCCCCCGAAGCCAGGGCCGCCGCTATCTCCCTTCATTCCCACCTAAAAATAGCCTTCCCTGCCGAGGGGCCCAGGGTTGGGCTGCGAGCGCAGCCAAAACGCTCCATTTGGGCCCTGACCCGACCCCTGCACCCAAAGACCACCCCGGAGCGCCCGTACCTGCGTGCGGTGCCGGGGGCGCGGGGGCTGCTGGCCCACGCCGGTGGCGCCGGGCGCTGCCGCGGTGCGGGACCCCACCGAGCCGGAGAGCGAAGGCAGCGGACGGCGCGGCGGTGGGGCTGCCTGCGCCTCCCCCTCCGCCCCTCGCTGCTGTGGCAGCTGAGGTGACACATGTCACTGCTAAAAATACCCTGCTGAGGCAGCCGGTGGCACCAGGGCTCAGCTGGGGAGAGGCGAGGGCAGTGGGGGGGCCCTGCCGCCCCCCGGCACGCCGCTGCGCCCTGCCCGCACGCGTCTCCACGCCTGCCTCAGTGCCCGCCTGCACCCCGGTCCGTGTCACCGCGGTGCTAGCACCAAAGCGGCCAGCCCTGGGGCGGCCAGGGAGCCCTGATGGCGGGGGGCCGCAGGGAACCCCTGGGTTTCAGCCTCCCCGTGCCCCCAGTGAGAGCAGCCCCATGGCCCCATCTCCCCAGGGCAAGGGCACCCCGGCACTGCCGGCCACCCCGGTGCTGTGCCCGGGGGCTGCCCGCGCGGCACGGGATGGGTTTTGTCACTGCTCCAGCACAGCGGAGCCGAGGATCACGCTCAGAGCTGTCCTCACCGTGGCTGGCAGAGCATCGGGGATCCTCGCGCAGAACCCACTGCCTCCTGCCCCACAGAGCAGGGTTTTTCCACATGGAAAAAGCCCCCAAAAATACTGTGCCTGCGAGCAACATCTTCTCTGGTCAGAGAAGGGATTTACCTCTGTGACTGCAGGAAACAGAGGCACAGGTTAGAAGAAAAATCAGAGAAATCCATCAAAGGCACGGAGCCTCTTGGTGGGGAGCCCCGAGCACGGTGGCCGGGCAGCAGCAGCAGGGGCCCGCTGAAACGCGGAGCTCCCGCAGTGACCTGCCTGGTGCCAAGTGCGAACCCTGCGCCCGAGGCTCTCACCACAAAGTGGTGCTTCCCAAACTCTTCCCAGCTTTTTCCACCCAAAAGCCCTTTGTCAGGGAGAATCACTGTCTCCTGGGTTCAGCCCCACTGAAGGGTCTGGGAGCAGCCACAAGACAGGAAAGGACCAAGCGGCAGCACACACTCAGATGACATTTTTTATTGGGGTTCTCTTTGTATGAGAGCAGTTGACCAACACACAGAAGCAGCTTAGCTGTTCCAAAATAATCCTTTAAAAAAATAATGGCAGAATTAATTAAGTGTGGCACATCACAAGTTGCGGAGGACTGTAAACTCTGAACATAGTCTCTGGGAAAAGTACTACCTCAAACGTGCAGTAGTATATACCAGCAAGGGGCAAACCCTCCTCTGCACAATAAATATGAAAAGAGCCAAGTACATAAAACAAATGATGATTCTCATAGATACAATATCTAAAGTTATTTACAGATACTGGCTTCTCTTATCATTATATTACACATTGAAAACAGGTTCTCTTTCAATATATTTCTTTAAATCACTAGTAGCTATTCATGTGAATCTGCTCCTTTTTTTGAAGGACTGAATTTAGTCACTGAAACAGTGCTCATGAAAACGCCTCTCATAGGACACTCACTTTATTCTGTTTTTCAGACTCACTTATTTGTCATCTCACCTGCTCACTGCTCTCTCCCTTTCCTCAACAAACAGGTGCCTGTTACAGCCGGAAAGCCTCTTCCTTGCACCGCGTCGAGCCAATCGACAGCGACAGCCCCCGGCCGCCTCCTTTTCCAGTCTAGCAATACAGCGAGTCACACAAACGCCAGGAACTCCTAGCCCGAGACGGACACCCGCTTTCTGAGCCCGTCCTCAGGCTGCCTAATGCCGTAGGGCTTCGGCGCGCGCCAGGCTCGCCGCACCGCGCCGGGCACCATCCGAGTCCCGGCAGATCTGCAGCCGGCGCTGCCCAGTGCGGCCGCCCCGGGCAGGGAGCGCAGCGCGAGCGCTCGCGTCCCAGTGCAGAAACCACACGGGAGCAGGCGGGCACGGGGATGGGGAAGCGCAAACGGGACAAGAGCCATCACGGGGAGAGCAGCCCCCTCCTCCCCGACACCAGCATCAGCGAGGAGGCGGCTTCGCCAGCACAGCGCACCCGGCAACATTTCACCCTCACGATGTCATCTGTACACCCGAACGAGGATGTGCTCCAAGCGCCACAACAGGTGGAAATTAAAAGTGCTTTAATACCTAAACGCATTCCTCAAACTGCAGAGACCATGATGGGAACCGGAATTATTTTTAGCGAATGAGTTATCTGATGAATTTAGTGCTATTTTTGTACCTTGCCTGGGAAGGGGGTGTCTGGTTTTGTTACCTACCGATCCGCAGCAGCACTCCAGCAAACGTTTTTGGCTGGCCAAGCTCCGGTGCTGCCCCAAACTGCTCGTGTGCCCCGACCACGGCTCAGGAGCCCGGCAGCGGGAGCTGAGCCCCGGGCGAGCTGCTCCCCACCGACCTTTGTCACCTGCAACGAGCGACCGGCCGGCAGCATCTGCCCGCAGGGGCTCAGGCAGCAGGAGCGCGGTGTGCTCCAGCAAGCCGTTCCTGCCACCACCTCTGCCAGACGCCAGCTAGCCCATCCCTGCCCTAAAGCCCAAAGAGCTCCGCACGAGGTGCTCCACACAAATGGCTCCGAGCTGTTCACCTGGCCTGCTCCAGTGCTCAAGCTCACAGCCTCTCCAGGCTCCCTCTGCCATTAGTTCATTAACCTCGCAATTAAAGAGCCTTTTAAATATCTGAGCTGACTCTTCCCTGCCCCAGTTTAAGGTCATTAATTCTTGTTGAACCCGGCACAGACTTGTGCGTACAAAACCTCACGCACTGGAACGCTGAGGAATGAAGGGGAAATTTACAAATATCAGCCAAACTGGGGTTTATCTGCAAGGATTTTTCAGATGTTTCTGCATTCATAAGCCACTGCACTTAGAGATGGTTCTGATAACGCATGAAATTCAGTATGCTTGTAACAGACGGGTAACTTGGACAGACAAACTATTCTGACCTCATTATGAAAAACAGAATAAAGCTGACTGATCCTGGTTGAAAGGAACTGCCACTTCTTCAGACAAGCTATACATACACGGAGCAGAAATTCTGTGGAATGTCAGAAGTTGGAGAAATGTGTATTTAATAAATAATATAAAATGCTTTTTTGCTAAAATAGAATTCTTGGTTTTATACCTACATAGCATAGCAACCTTTACATAAACAAAATAAAGCTGAGTCTGTGATGATTAGTTTAACACAAAATAAAAATACAATTTAACAATAGTATTAAAACAGCCAATGTTCAATCCACACAATATGTACACCATGGAATAGAAATCAACAGAAAACAAAAGTAGATTATCTTGAAATTCCTCAGACATTTGGATATACATATGTTCTCTGTATATTTTAGATATTTTCCTTTTTTTTTTTTACAATATTAAAATTAATACTATGCTTTTTCAAAATACGTTTTTCAGATTTTTCATCTGCAGAACTGACTCATTCCTTATATTAATCAACACAACTAGAACTATTTACTTTCTACTGTACACTTGAAAATAGTCCTTCCTCCAAATATATTTAGAGCGTGAGCATTTCAGAGTTAAAGTAACTGTGTCATTGCTGTCTGCTGCGTGGGGAGCTGTAAAAGCAGTATGTGATTTGTGAACAGCCACGGTATGTAGACAGGTAAGTGACATGCAAGAAGAACCTAGTCCTTAAACTGACCAGCTGCCAGGAGAAGAGCAGCACACAGCGCTGCAGGGACTCCTCTTTTCGTGAACCACCTTACTGCCATCTGAGACTGCACGCCTCACCAACGTCAGCACACAACTCGTCGCACGCACAGCGGGCTCGGTCCCGTCTCTGGCGGCAAGGCTCCCGCGGACCCCCAGCATCACGGCTTAGACCCGCAGATTTGTTTTAGCACCAAATACACAATGTTTCAACCATCCATGCACTGGACTGCAAACACCTGCATTTATATTAAGAACAAGCGCAACCTGATGATCCTATTTACTTTTTTTCCTCCGCAACAGAAGTAGGAGAAGAAAAACTGCCGCCGCTTTTCTAAAGGAGAGTAGTTGAAATTAAGGGACGTTTGACCGCGACTCCCTGGAGGTGCGCGCCCCGGACCTGCGTGCAGACCCCTCGCACCGCGGGGCACGGCGCTGCCCGTGCCGGCCAGGCTTCCCATCCACATCCAGCTGTCACCAGCGCGTTCCGAGTCTTTGTTGCTGAAGCCCAGCGGGGGCATCACGCCGGTCACGTCAGCACGAGCTGGATCAGCTCCAGATCTGCACCACTGGGCTCGTCTCAAAGCAGCACTACAGCAAGTGGCTCGAGGGACTGCAGCCTTAGACCTCACTGCACCAGGGGCAGGACAGAAAGCTCGAACATAAATAATATGAAGAGGCTGCAAAACTTAGAAAACTGGATAGCCTACATTGATTTTTTTTTTAATTAATAAATGTTCCTTTAACAGTTCCACAAATACGCAAAATAATTACCAAATTTGAACAACAGAATTGCCTAATTTATGTCAGCAATGATAGGACATCTCACCTGGAATGCAGTGTCCAGGGAACACTTTGCAGCACCTACCACGCTCGTGCCCTTCGGGACACACTGCTTGCAGCAGGAATAACTGGTGCTGTGCTTCTCTTGCACTTCCAATTTCAACTCAAAAGTCCAAACCTGGCAAGATCTTGCTGTATCCCTATCTTGAAATGAGCCATTAACTTACAGCAAGTCCCACATATCAGAAACACCACCCTACCTCACAGTGGAAAGACAGGAAAAGAACGCAGAACAGAGCCCCAGCTCTTCTGCAAGCTATTGCAATGCCCCTGAGTCCAGATCTCGCTGAAGTTACACATCTTTCTACAATCACGTCATTCACACACTTGCTTTCCAGGATCCAGTCTTACTGCATTTATCGGCTTGTATGTCAGACACAAAGAATAATTAGAAAATAATCTCTGCAACACCGAAGGCATGTGGATATGTCAGGGAGTGTTCAATACGGCTTCATCTAGCATCTCATTTTCTATTTTGAAATATAAGAAACAATTCCCCTACATGCGTAAATCTTCAGTACAGATGAATTTTTTAAAGGACTTTCAGATAACTGTTTAAAATCTGTGCTTAATCATTCACTTAGCTCTGTTGATGCCTGAAGCTCTAATTTCTTTTATCTTTACTTCCCTGAACTTTAAAGAACAAACAAACAAACAAAGCCATACCAATGTGGTCAACGTGCATAAAATTAATGCTGTGCCTTACTTTCTCGGTGTTCCAAGATTTTCTACACATACATCTCAAGACCCTCACGTAAAATAACACCATCAAGAAACTTTGTCCAAGAAAAATCTTTGGAGAATTTAGTACCCAAACCAGGAATGACCAGTTAGGAATAGTATTGCGTACTGTGCTTTGAATGGCTGAATTTCAAATCTCTCTCCACACCACAAGATCCGGTTCTTTCCGCACAGAATTTCCCTTGTCACCAGGAGCATGACGTGACCAATGTGTGCAGGAGTTTCTGCTACGATAACTCCTCCTCTCGTACCAGCACAGCCGCATATTAGTCACTAGTACAGAACTTTTATAAATCATCAATAAATCAGATGACTACAGAAAAACAAATACCGCCTTTCTGTTCCGACTCCACTCCCACCTGACGTTCTGGGGTGCTGCTGGTGGACGGCCTGGCTCAGCTGCCAGCTAGCTGCAAACCACGCTGACGCAGACGAGGCAATAAGGACCGGGTTAACGAGCGTGTCCTACGGCCATCCCAACTCCATTACCCTTCAAAACACACCTATTTCCATAAGTCAATACGCAGCTGTTGTTTTGTGTAAAACCTACGTTTTTGAGGCACCGTGTCCCAGTTGCAGATCTCTCCTCCCCCTCCTTACAGAGGCAGGAGGCTGGAAGCTATGGCGTGCTGCATCAGGAACTGCCAAACTCTGCCAACAAGGATCTACCGTAAAAAGCAACTATGGAAAACAACTAAAAGAGAAAAACAGAACCAATAACGAACTAAGAAAACATGAACAAGTTACATGAGAGCTAAGAGAAGAGTTTATCATAATTCAAGTTTTCTTTCCAAATCAACACGAAAAATAAAAGCATTGCATGGTACTGCAGGAAAACCTTAACGACACCCAGTGCACAGTCGACGCCAGTAAGATGAGACATTTTCTATTCCAAACTCCAGTAAATACCACAACTACTCCTTACAGAGGATGCTGAGACACCGAACATCACTTACCAGCAAGAAGGACAGAGAAGTTGATACTCTTTTTACAGAGCAATTCAAAAAATAAATGGGAAAAACTTGCAAAAAGATAACACCTGACTCACAGGGGGTATCTTCCGAAACATATTTTCCTTTTATGCTGCACCAGCTTGTAACAAAGAGTTTGCACACTTGCGAAAGCACATGCTACGTAGTTAAGCCACTCTCACTTTTAGAAGCAAATACATCCAATTTTATTGCAAGTGTGTTCAGGATAAACAAATCCTTTCAAAATAATTCTCCTACTTACGCCAATTTGTAATTTTTTCTATGAAGGACACAGGTCTAAAACGCTGTGGTTATCTGTTAGCAACACAAGCGAGACAAACTGTGCACACCAGGTGGACAGAGTACACTGTTGGTGCAGCTTCTGTTCCCATTTACAGAGATGCAGCTCCCACCATCCTCAGGGACTATGAGAGCTGTACCACTGTAACTGGACAGAAAATGTTCCCTAAGGCGTTTACAGAATCAGAAAAAAACTTAAATTCAGCCCTGTCAGAACTCTTAAAAACATCACAATGAGTAGGGAGAGGCTGACATCACATGCTTAAAGTTGTCTAACAGTTAGAGATTATATCTTCACTTCTGCAAAGTAAGTTTCCACATGACATGACTGATGTCTCAAGTAGAATTAATACAGATGTGGCATTTCATCAGCTCATTTTTTAAGTTCCATCCTCAGTATTCTCAGACTGTTTTCAATGTGGACATTTTGAATTCTCTAGAAAAGAAAATTAAAAATCTTTTTGCAAGCCAAGCCATGTGATGTATGCACAAACCTCCTCAGCTCAGCTACAGTGAAAGTCTGGGATAGCTATGCTATGAGAATACACTTGCTTATGTTTTGTGTACAACAGAGAAGGATCCACAAGTCCCATAACTGAAGAGTGATCCAGAATAAGTACCGAGGTACCCAGACATTTTAACCCAGTACATGCACTAGAATGCATTGGATTTGAATAATTTCTTTTTAATTTTTAAAAAGTGCAGTTGACCTGAAATGGAAAAGAACTGTCTTTATATTCACTGTAAACTTGTCAAAAGGAATCTGCTCTTTAAAAACTGCTAAAATAGTCAATTTATACAACAGAGCACTAGATGAAGCTACCATAAATTCCTCTTCACCAATTATTACTCTATTGTGTCAGTTATAGTACTGCATATACGTAGAAGAAGCAAAACGGTGGTAGCTACTATTAGTGAGTACAACAAACCAAGTGAATAACTTGAGTTCAATGTTTCCATGAAGTAGCAATAACATTTAAACCACAGGACAGTTAGAATTCAGTACTTTGAAGTGCATAAGAGTCACACTGTTGATCATCAGCAGTATGGAGAAAGGTTATTATAAAGTCAGCAGTAATGGTCGGAAAGAACATGGCAACACGACAGATTAAAGGTGATCCAACATGGCAAGTCTGCAGCTCCTTCCAAAGTTGAGGGATTTGTCGGTATCACACACACAAGTGTAATCCTAGCCAGCAGTAACCATTTCAGTTTCCAGGCTTGGTATGCACCAAACAAGGGTATTGCAGAGAAAACAGCATCTTCCTTCCATCAGTAGTTCTAGAGTAACGGACCATTTCCAGACACCGCCAGGGTGCAGGAACGCATGGGAGCAATATGCAGCCTCTACGTGTGATAGTTTCCACCACTGCTAGGAGTATGAATTCACTTGCCATTGTTCCAGTCTTCACCACCTCCAGAGACAGAGTTCTGACATTATCCCATGCTGTAAACATCTAATTCTTCCTCTTCTATGCACATCCCGCTTCCAGGACTGCACAAGTAATTCATAAGGATTCTGTGAAACTCAACATGTTCACACAGTAGCTTTCCCTAAGTGAACTTTGTTCTCTGTTTCTCCTACAGACCATTGCTATTCCTGTGGCTGAGTGGTGGCTTTGAAAGCTCTACAACTGTTGAGCGAGATTTATTGAGAAACTTTGGAGCCCGACGCAGCAACCTCTGTGCCTCAGTAAAAGCTTCTGTCAGCTCTTTTTTCCACTGAACAAATTCTGGGTCACTCTGAAAGAGATACAGAAGTAGTTTGGCACTTCATAGTAAAACTGCCAATTCTGTCTTCTCATTTAGATAGCATTTAGAGCAACTTGTTTTAATTTTCTGAGGAAATGAGCAACTCTGGACGTTTAAAATATGCAGCCCTTTGCTTCTCCATCGCCCTGCCAAAAGCTAGGCACAGCGGCAGCAACTACAGACCGTCCAAATGCTTTGAGAACTTGTGTACTTCCTCCCTTGCAAACACACCAGCTACCATGAACCAGCTGCAGTGAGTCACATGTGCCACAAAGGCCTTAGAAGCTCATGTAGGTTGAGAAGTTTTGAAGTTTTTACATACTTATTAAACTCAGTTCATTTTGGCCCAAATGCCATTGAAATCCGTGACACAAACTGGTACAGCTGCATGTTTCCTACTTTCACAACTCGCGTGTGATACGAACTTCCTAGTTCCACTTAGGCTGAGGTTTGTTACATAAAGCATACTTAGTCAACACACGGTAGGAGGACCTGAAAATTTTTTCAATCGTTCTATCACATGTAAAACATCTGATTAACAGTTACTGGAAAACAAGTGTCTCACCTCACACTGCAGGACAAACTGTTTTCCTCCTTTAATTCTCAGTAAGATGCATTTCTTATCTTTAATTTGTGTTTCTTCAACAGATACTATTTGTTCCATTGTCAATAGGTTTTGCTGTAATATTTACAAAAACAAAGCAGAGAGATTATTTGAAAAAAAACTGTTGCCCATCAAATAACACCAATGGCTAATTTTTCTGGATTAGACACATCAATGAAGTTATGAACATTAACAGTCATTTACAAACATAACAGCATTGTCATAACAAACATTCTTTACTTCTGAAGACTGAGTAATGAACTAAAAATAGATTATAAGGTAAGAGAGAGATTTAGCAAGGGGTTTGGTTGCTTAAACAGATACAACAAAATATAAGCTAAAAGAGCCAGTAATGACAGCATGAAATAAAAATCTACAAATAGGTGTGTCTACAAAAAAACTATTCACTATTTTCCCTCACGAGAGTTGCATATAATTTTATATATTGTCCAAGTATTATCGCTGTTAAAAAAAAAAAAACAGACAACCTGACTATGTCAAAAAGCTGAAAGGGAATACCTAAGCACTATACTTACACAGAAGCAAACATACACAGCAGTTTGCAGCAAAGCTTTCCCTATAGACCATAAGATGAGAACATTTCAAAATTCGAAACCCTTACTTAACTAAACATACAAATTATCTGCCTACCACATGATCACAGCTGGACTAAACTAAGGTTACTATAGCATTTTCTTTGAAATAAAATGCTATAGCATTTATGACCTTACCAGTTTATGTTTTTTTGTATAAATAGTCCAGAGGTCCTAAACGAAAAACAACACCATGAACTACCAAATTCCTTTAAAAACATAATAAAATAAAGTAAACACGTTTCTCCAAACAACTTTATGTTTCCTCAATGCAGTGTAGCTACCCATAAACTAAACCAAAACTCGAGATAAGTTACTTTGAGCAGTGACGCAAACCCATTGGCCAGACAAAATTCTCCTTCCACGGAAGGTATATCTGAGTACGAGATTTGCCTCAACACCCACCTGTCTCTCATGCCCCTGGAAGCTGCTGCTCCATGGAGTAACCTCACTTACCCGTGACTCTCCTTCTCCTCGCCATTCAAGTCGGTTTGGGAAGAGGTAAAAGTATCGACGTTGCCATTGAGTCAAGAATGGGTTCCCCAATTTCAGCATGTATCCATGCATAATACAATCCTTCCCAAGCGCATAATCTGTAACAACAGGAAACATCAGTATGCAAAACAAGGCACTGCCTAAAACATTCTGCACATGTGCTATGTTGATGAAGGATGTAGTCCCGAACACAGTGTGACTCAACGTGCTATCAACAGATTTGCAATAGCAGTTCTGTGTGCACAGGCACACATGGAACCAGTTCTGCCTTAATTACGTGAGCTGATGAGATTGCAGTGGAGTAACCAAGACCTGAATTTGGTTCTTAAAAATACTATCTGACTTACTATTAAAAGACTTATATATTGCTATCCAACGTTCAGAGTTTGCGGTGCAACATTCTCATGCACACCAGTGAAGTTTGCTGTGAAGGACCTTCTGTTTTATTCCCAGTCTTCTTTGTCATGAAATCAAATCCCACATACTCTTTTCTGAGCATACACCATAAACAAAAACAATGAAAGGCTGTACATAATAATCTTTAAAAGACACTACAAAAGATTTTCCAAAACATTATGTCATCATACAACGTTTCAAAACCTTAAGAAATGTCTTAAGAAACACAATGCTGACTAAATGAATTCTAACAATTATTGGTGAGTGACAGTAATATAAGAGTCTGTTGTGTGGAACTTCAAACACATGAATTACTATCTAGCAGTAAAAGATGGAGAGAAGTGTATTTGAAAGATTACCTTCCTCGTGGCCAAGCTGCTTATTTTTAGCCCTTTTTCTGGCCTCAATTTTATCTGTGTCTGCATTTACTGCATCATAAACAGTTTCTGCTACTTCTTGCTGCCAGCGCTCCGATATTACCAGAGGGAAGTTCTTATATAATTCCTGGTCACTATCAAGCAGCTTGCAAGGGAAAAACAACATAAAAAAACATTTTAGTAAGTTCTACTATTCTTATCCCCAATAGTTAATATTTTTCCATATAAAAGGATTATTTTAAAAGATGTACTGAACTCTAACCTTACCAGAACAAACAGGTGCCAAAAAGAAAAAGCATAGATACTAATTTAAGCATAGATATTAATTTATATAGCAAGAAGAAACCACCTGTTCAAAACTTGTTTGGTTTCATAGCTCTAAAAGCCTTACTCAACCTTGTCTCATTATGTTCTCTAGTCTTCACATTTAATAATTATTTAAATGCAAGTAGTGGACTCTTAACTTTGCTGTATAATTAATGTTAACAAAACGCCTAATGGCATTAAAAACTTTCTCTGCACAAAATTTCCAGTATGAGAAATTAAGTATAAATAGATTATGCAGTACTAGGACTGGAAATTAAACAGCACCTTTTAAACAATGATGCCTTCCATGCTTTCTGAGCTTAATTTTACATTCCTACTAATTAACCTCCAAAATTCAGTAATGCATGCTGCAGACTTCATAATTTTCCTCTTACATAGCTTCTTTTCTCCCCTCATCCTTAAGTACAGTACTTAAACCAAATTGCACTGAGGGGACTTGAGTTAGGGATCTTCAAAAAGGGCTGTTGCTTGATACAGCAATATTTTGGGTTTAGCCACAAGGCACTTTGATTCACTACAAAAAGCGATTAATGTTCTCCCTACACAATTATTGAAGATTTTCATGCGGTGATGAGTCTAAACTCTCTACGGCCGTTCCTCACTTGCTTGAACTTCTGCCTATCACCAGAGAACTGGACTTTTCTTTCAGAGTACAACAGAAACGGGTGCTGTGCCGAGGTAAGAGCAAGCCTCTGGGCTGCAGGGGCACCTACTGCCGTCCCCCTAGTCCGCCACCTCCAGGAACAAGCATCCCTCTGGGCATCACGGGACATGCTGCAGGGTAAATATAACCCACAGAGGTAGCAAGGGGAGAACAGCACCCACCGCTGACGCTGTCACGCTAACGAATGCCCTGCCGGCAGCTGACTCGGAGGGATGGGGTTACTGAGCCCGTGACGTCCCCGTGAACCAGCGCAGCCAGAAGCTGTACACAATTTCTCCATCCACTCATGACTAAGGACAGATTTACCTTACAGGCAGCCTGAGCAAAGGTTACACAGGTTACGATTTGGCTGGAACATCTGATCCCCTAAATGAATATAAAGATGACCTGGCTTCTCCTTGCAAGATGTTCTTCTGGAATTAAGTTTACAAATTCTGGAATTACAGCATTCCAGAATTTCAGGAAGCTGGAATCCTGTTAGACCAACTCAGAGACTGAAGTTGGGGAGTTTTCTGGGACAAAGAACATCTTGGGATCTCTGCATTTCTCTTTAAACATGTAAAATCTTTTCTACGCCAACTTCTGTAATCACAGCAGGTGACACTGACAGGCAAGTTCCTTTTTTAGGCACAGTGCGTAGCTCACATGTTTTTTTGCTTATGAAGTTTAGAGCAATTAGTTTCTCTCCTGACTCACTTCTTTAATAACAAGAATAAAGTTTGGTCTGTTGAGGAAATGTATGATAAAAACAGAGAGCGGGACAGACCTAAGAGAAGCACTGAGCACCTGCTGTCTCAAAGCCCCTGGGAAGCTGCAGAAGAGGGGATGTACCGCACAGGTTGGGAATAGGCCAGCAGCTTTAACTCCAGGTTTCTTCCTTTGTATCGTTTTCATTAGATTTTCAATAGTATCAGAACCTGAAAGTTACTTTTATCACTTTTCTAACTTACAAAGAAGCTACCATTAATATACAGTTTGTTATTTTAAGAGTTTTCCACTGCACTCTCTGAACATAAGGTAGCATTATTAAAATATAACGTAGTTTAATTTATCCAAGCTTTCACTTTCAACGTAAGAACCTGACAAGTTAAAAAAAAAAGAAAAAGAAAAAAAGGAAAGAAAAGCAGCCAACCAGCCCAAACTACCACTTCGTAAGAGCATGGATTAAGTTTACAAACCTGAAAACAGTTCCTTGCACATTCAGTAGCCCCTGAAGCAAAGGAATGGCATGTACACATGAAGAGTTAAGAGTTAAGCACAACAGTCAAAGTGCCATTCTCTACATATCATTTAAAGATGTATACCTTAATGCCTTTAGTGTCCTCTTCATCAAATGACCCAATATCAAAAGCATCTGCTGCATTTACTTCTCCCCGGGGAGGAATCAATGGTGGAGGATACTAGAAATTAAAAGCAGCATAATTGCAGACAAGTGAATGGACATTATTTAAATACGTTCTGTAGATATATACGGTCTTTTTATTCTTTGCACAAATTACACATGACTGTGCAACAGAACATCATTTGAAGTTAAAATTCAACACACAGAAATTCTCCACTCCTTTAGTAAAAAGCTCTTGCAAAAACATGGGGGACACAACAACAACAACAACAACAACAACAACAACAACAACAACAACAACTGCATTTTTGAGACAGCCAAGCAGAAGAAACCACGCTGTCATTTAACCCTGAAAACGCAGTAATTCAGTACTACCGATCAGGAAGACTTCTAGTAGTGAATGCACAACAGTTTTCATCAACCGTTCTCCATGCTTTCAAGCAAGTGAGTATCTGTTCCGGGGACAGGAATACTCAAGTTTTCTATCCATTACCTGTTTAGGCATATTTTCTTTCTACTGCTTTCCCAAGCAAATTATGGTTACTCTCTTAGTCCTTTACCTTTTGTAAATACACTTGCTGCCAATCAATCCCTTTGAAGAAAGGATGTTCTTTTACTTCTTGTGCACTGCAAAATAAAAGTAACTGAAGTCAACAAAATGAAGGGGCCTTCAAATCAAATATATTTGAGAAATCTAAAGCTTTCAAAGGTCAAGCATTTCTACCACTTGAAAACATCAGTAAAATGCTTTCTCTTTCAAAAAAAAAAAAGTACTCCTAAGTAAATAACAGAAGAGAAGACTTTAATGTGGAATCATTGGAAATACTGCTGTAGCTCTGGCAAACAATCACCCTCATTTTTCTATGGTATTCCATCATTTCAAACAATGAACAATTCTCTTCTATTGTCAGATCCCATACATTACTTCTAAGTAACAAGCTTAGTCTCCTGCATTTGATATTACACTTAGTTTATGGCAAAGTAAGCAACTACTCTTGATAGGCCCAAGGATGAAAAGCAATCTCAGACAGGCCATTATCACAGAGGTCTCCACGATACAAAATGCTTTGAATATCTCACTGGAATCACAGCCAGCCTCAGTCCTGACTACTAATTACAGGTAGCACACATTGCCAATGGTTTCTCAACAGGTCTTTACTCCTCTCATATTCTTGCCCAGTCTCATATAGGGCATGCACTGACTTTTTAAATAGGTGATAACAACAATTTCAGTTAACAGATATAAACAAGGTATGCTTTGCAGAAGCAAACAGTATTTTGTGGTCAGTTAAAAAAAAAAAGCTCTTTTCCTTAGACTCATGAAATGAAACAGCTACATCTGGAAACATGCAACCCAAAATGAAGCAAATATTCATGGCTTTCTGTGCTTGGTGGTTTTGTGGTATTTATTTTTTTCTTTCTGTAATATGCTCGTACCATTACAGCTGCAATACAAGCAATAAACTTTAGCTATCACTATGCCTGAATGAAGTAATACAACTTCATTCCAAAAAAGATCAAGCAAAACCAAAAAACAACACAGGGATGAAAAGTATGAACATCCATAATCAAATATATATACACACCATCCGAGATGAGCATGACTGCAGAGAACTTGAGGGGAAAAAAACATTCTGTCTTTCATGACAGAAATTGTCCAAAAAATTGTCCAAACCAAAAGAAGTTGAAATGTAATTCCACACAACTGCACTTCTTAATGTTTTCTTAAAAAAAAAAATCGAAATCATCACAACAGGAAGCTGATTTTTACTTGAAATGAATTCATTCATTTTCAGAGAAGTGGAAATTTTTAAAGGCAGTGGTCCAAGAAGAAGACAACACCTACCTTCTTCCTTGGCATCCAAGTCTCTTGCTAACATCTCGTTGCAGAAGACCTTCCAAAAGGGATTTTAGTTCAGGAGAAAATGAATCTGGTAACTCCACATTCTATGAAAAAAGATGTACAAGAAGAGACATTTCATTACAGAAGTACTGTGATCTGCTTTCTTCACATAGGAGAGTAGCTTTCTTTGGTAGTGTTTGTAAACAACTCTTCCATGTGTAAATGTAGCTTTCTCAGAAAGCAGGCTATATAGTTCCACATTATAGAGGAAATGGGAGTTTAGTAAACAGGAATGTAACTGCAACTGTCACCATGATCCTTACCACGGTGAGCGTCATCCGGTCGATCTCATGCTTATCTTTGGTTTTGTGCTGTCTGAAAGGACTGTGACTGTAGAAATAAGAAAATGCACTAATAAATGTAAAGCCATAACATATCAGGTTATTTCAGCTGTGGCAACCCCAGGAAAGAGTGTAGCATCCTTTTAGTCCCATTCTTCCACCTCATCAATCCTGTCCTGCAGAACAATAAAACAAGTAGTTTTAAAGATGGTGTTTCACACCCCTTTACCAATTACATCTGTGTCTCCATAAACACAGAACAGCTCCATCTAACAAGAGAATCCTCAACAGCTATTGCAACACAGATATTTAAGCACATTGATCTGTACAACCTACAGTCTTACTGCCGATCTATATGGGAAAAATGAAGCAAGATCTTAAAGCAGATGAAACAGAAGATAATCACAGGCACCACAACATTAGTGATTGGGAAGATATTTGATGATATATGGTAAGTTACCAGCTTTATCATTTTGCTTTTGAGAGTCTGAATTTTTCCTTTTAGCTACAGAAGACCTCAGAATATTACAGATTTACCATGCAGTACTTAAACAGCAGCAAGAAAGAAAGCAGAAACTTTTCAGTCTGAGATTTTTTAATTGGATTTAGGATATATTCCTAATTTCCTATCTGTCTTCAAAAGCTTGTGGGAATGCTATTGTTCAAAATTAAAATGTTATTTACGTACCAATACATTAGTTAGCTATTATAAAGTATTCTGTGTTGCCACATGGCAGCGTGTACTAGCTCGTTTCAACTGGAGACTGGCTACTCAAGAGTTACTTCCCATTTATCCTCAAAATCACTTCTGAGGAATGGATCTGATGAACAGAGCAGACCTTTAGTTTTGTTTTTAACCATGATAGGTAACAAGACAAGAAAAAATGGCCAACAGATAGCCTTGTATACTTCGAAAATGAGGTTGTGAGCAGAGCAGGGAAACAAATGATTCACTGTGGACTTACGGGCAGGATTTTCTGCCAGATCTAACTTATTAAACACCAAGAAATGGCACCATGTGCCCAAACCTTGTTTTGGAATGTGAGCTGCTTAATTGGCTTCAGAACAGATTAAGAAGGATAGTTCACAGTGAATAATTCTTTGGCTTCTGGCAAACCACTGACAGCACCCTGCACATCCCTGTCAGGAAGAATCGCACCCCACAAAGACTGAGCTATCCACACTCTGCAAGCCCAAGTTCCATCGTAAACTGGACCACTTATCTCTATGTGCTAGTTCTTTCATCAAGCAACTTCACTTATGTGATAATGTTTTCTTGCCAGAGTCAGGATTAGGGCATCAGTTAGGATGCCCTAACGCCCTGTGCCTAAGTGGCTCAAAAGGAAAAGGGCTCAGAAGAAAAGCTGAGGAGTCCACAGAGGTCCTCTGCATGAAACGCACTCTTCCCTCCTCCCAGCAAAGCCAACCTGTTCTGTATCTTGCTGCCTACAAAATTCTTCAGTGACTGATCAGAGAGAGAGTATTGCTCACAGCTGCATGATGCTATCTAAACTTAAAAATACGTTTTTTTTCCCCCAACTTAAACACCATTGCTTTATTTATTTACACAATAACATTTAACCTATTTTGTGAACAATTAACATTAATTGGTACAGCCTTCTACTTCAATTGAGAAGTCACAAGCTTATTTTTCTTTATACTGTGTCTGGGATGTATAGAGGTAAGACCTTATAATTAATTATGGACACAGTAAAATTTAACTGATGAACAATCTTTATAGCAAAGCACTTGGAAAAGCTTTAAAGATTATTTCTGCTTTGCCATTAACACTGAAGATGCTACTTTACGTTCTTGCTAATCACTGCTTATTGAGTGTTCAGATAAATCCCTTAGTCTTAAATTCTACATAGCCACATAAATTTACTGAGATGGTAACAGCTGACAAAGCTGTAATTATCTTAATTTTTGTATACCAGTATGGCTACGGGCCAAATTCCGAAACTGAAAGCATCCACACAATACACCTTTTCCAAAAACTACAGAAGGAAAGATTGAGTATCATGCTAGAAAGGGAACAATGCAGCAAGGATTTTCACCTTAAGAGAAGGTCTTAAGCATACAATGAAGTCCATAATTTAACAGGGCTGCTAGTACATTTAAGCAATGAATCACATATCATCTAAAATACTAACTATTGCCAACAGATGAGTAAATTGCCTATCAGTAGAAGTCAAAAAAGTGGATAAGAGCTTCTGCCTTCCTCACTGCCCCACACCTGTACCTACTAAAGGAAGCAGGGCTTGAGTTTTGTTCGTTTTGGAAGCAAAAAAGTCTATTTTGATCTCATGTGCAGATGTGGTCTAATTAGCAGGGATGACAGTAAGATATCATTTTAGATAAAATGTACTATATTGCATATTAGTATTTCAAGGGACAAACAATGATGAGGCCCACACTAAAAAAACAATAAGCACATGTGACATGAAATTTCACTCACCCTCTCAGAAGTTTGAAAAGCATGCAGCCTAACGAGAACCAATCTGCACTGCTGTCATATGCTGTTCCCTTCTGGAGCACCTCTGGAGCCATGTACCCATGGGTACCTCTAAGAAGCAGAAGGAAACAAAAGTTTGATTATGACCAAGTTTACCGTTTAAAAAAGAAAAAAAAAAGAAAAAAGAAAAAAGCTGCATTTTTTCAATAAGACACCCTAATTTAAAAAGAATTAATTTTAAATATGATTTTATTCTGTTTTTTTTTTCCTTTGACCATACATACTTATACATGCTTTCTGTTTGTATCAATCTGTTGAGGAAATACCTCGAAACATAGCACAACAGAACAGAAATGATGAGGCAAACTGAAACAGCTACAGTGAGATTCAGCAGCATCAGTACAGGTCAGTAAGTAATCTTCTGTAAGAGTGGAATACAGAAGAGAGGTGGAAAGGCGGTGTATTCCACTCACTTGGATCATGCAAAGCCTGACCTCAGGACACAGCTTGGGTTCCTGATCTTACAGGCCAGATTGCTCCAGCCTTGGGCCCTGCGAGACTGAGACCTGCTCATACCAACAACCCCAGAAACAGGGCTGGCAGAGCTGGCTCGTCCTCTCCTGAAACATTTCACATCTCCTTCCAGCTAACACCTACGTCCTCCAGGTGGCAAACAGCACACCTTCTCCAGAAGTCACTGCTGGTCACCGCTAGAAAGTAGTTACCATGTATTGCTCTTACCCTCTACCTAACTGAAAAGTATGAACTTTATCAAGAAGCTACTGAATTGCAAATCTGTTAAGATATGACAGGATGAAGTTTTCCTTTTTGCACAACTCCTGAGACTAAACTAGGGTAAATGAGGACCTAGGAATAAAACATGCCAGATAATCCACACACAACACAAGAAATTCAGTTCCCAGTTACAATTTGACGCCAAGAGGCAGAAAGGAACACAATTTGCCTACAGTTCTAACAAGAATCCAGACAGAGAAAGACACAACAAATCCTGCTTTTTAGTCCGTTTCAGAATATTTAATTATCCATTTAGAACAATTAAAACAATCTGGTACTTTAACTCAGTCAGGTTCTTATCTTCTCTGAACAATGAATCATCTTGAAATAATGTGTCATCTTCCAGCCATGCCTACACATCAGCTGCTACAACTGCGCAGGAAAACAGAAAGAGGAGCTTGAAAAACCCTATTAGAGTATCCAGCACAGCTACATTATAGAGCAAGCCTGTGCCACACAAGTGTTATTTTTTTCCTTTAGGCAAAGTAAAATAATAATAACACAAAGGATTTACTTAGCAATGATTATATGTGCAGCAAAGCTCCCATACATAATACTTACACACTAGCATGTGGCTTCTTTTTCGAAAAATCACAGGCCAGCCCAAGATCTGATATCCTTACGTGCCCATGTTCATCCAACAAGATATTTGCAGGCTAGAAATGCATAAACTCAGAAAGGTTACTGCTTGATATTTTTCAGCTGACAGAATTACAAATTTTCAGAACACAGTAACTGATTCTCAGACATCAATACATGCTGGTTATTGCTTCTTTTAAAAAAAAAAAACTTTCAAAGTGAATACAACTTTCTAGGTAAACCTATACACTTTCTAGATAAAATCTACATTCTAACAGAGCACTACCATCAGCTTCACAGGGATATTAAAAAATACTGAAGAATAACATAAGAGAAAAAAAACAGAGAAGGCTTGAAACGGGAGGCATGCAAAAGAATAAAACCATTTTGGTTTCAAGTCCACGCTGCTTTTGGTTCTTTGACAGAAGGGTCTGTGTGCAGCTCTTACATCCTTTACCCGCAATCTACATTCTGCTCTTTCTGCAGAAACTTTTTCCCCACTTTCCTTGTCGCCTGTCTCACGTGCACCTGTCCCAGAACAGTCTTCAACTTCCCATTTGCCAGTGAAAGGCTCCCGAGCCACTGTCTCCCTAGTAGTCTCCCATCACACACACACACATTTTTCAGGGCTCTCAGAAACTGAATACATTCTCTAAATTAACAGCATCATTAAGATGGTGAAATGAATAACACTGCACAAGATTTATTTTGGCACCAAGGAAGCACCTCCCAGGCCTGTTAAACTGGATGAGAGCACAGATTAAAACTTTGTTGAAGAATTATTAGAAAATATAGCCAAAGATAAACAAATAATTTGTTCTTCCTGAGAACAGATTTCAGGTAAGATACTTCATTTAACTTCTCAGCACTCTGGGCTGTTTGCTGCTGTCTAGCAACTACCTGTGTGAATGCAGTCCCTACGTTAACGATTACCTTTAGGTCTCTGTATACAACAAAGCGATTGTGCATGTGTTCTAAGCCCAGGATGATTTCAGTAGCATAAAACCTCATTTCTTTTTCAGAAAACACTCCGTGCTGGGAGAGGTGGTAGTGCAAATCTCCTCCTAAAATTAGAAGAATTGAGATGCAATTAAAAGAATTGTAAAAGACAGACTACACTATGCACATACACACGGTGACAAAATACCTGAGAAAGTTAATAAATAAACTGGATTAATCTGAAGCTCCATTTTAAAAGTACATTTACTGCACTCAGTGACTGATCCAGCAAGTGAGTCTTAATGCAAGGGATTTCCACAGCAAGTAAAATGCAGTTATACATACAGGTTTCTGGAGAACTGAACAAATTAGCATACACAAATATTCATGCTGGGACGTTTTCACACTTTCCTAATCAAAGAACAGGCACAATACGTCACTCTGGGAGCTAATCCACACTCAGCAACACATCAAATAGTGAATATTCCTAGAGAACTGTTACTGATCAAGCTACAGATTTAAAATACTCAACCTGAATTTGACCTACTGTTTAGATTTTAATGAAAATCCTCACTTGCAAAACACCAAAGCCAGTCTCTATTACTTGCAGGATCTGAGCTCTACTTCTCAGTTAAACTTCCAGCCTGGCAACACAGTAGGTGCAGATGTGCTCCAACATCTTCAGGTGTTCACCGCAGGACCACAGTCACAGGTCGAGTGGACGTCCCACAAGTGCTGAGCATCCTCAGCAATAAGGGAACTGTAGTATCTCCTCTCTCTTAACTCTGCCAATGACTCTCCCTGGGTCTTCTCATAACAGTCATGCTAAGGCTTTCAGATATTTTTTTTCCTTTGATGAATACTTGTTCTATTTTCTTTGCAGAGCTCCTTATAGCAGTCCTTTCATTTTTATTCTGAAAGCTGTGTCCCTGATCTCCTCATACATTTCTCCACGTGACCATCATTTCCTTAAGCTTCCAGGCTACTAATTTCTCTGATATCTTTATTTGTATCTCTTAATGTTATAAAGTAACAGGGAACACATAAAACAGACTGAAAAATCTCTGGTTTAGGTCAGTTTTCCCCTCTTGCTTGCAGGCTGATTCTTTGCACCTCAGTTTTTCCCCTCATTCTCCTCATGACCTCAGCGAGTCCTCCTGCCAGTAGTTCTGTAATACTGTTACCATCTTCATTAGCCTTGCTTACCATTCATCAGGTCCAGAATGAAACAGAGTTTGTCAGGGGTGTGGAAGGCATAGGTCATACACACTATAAAAGGACAGTCCTATACGGAAAGGAGCAAAGAGTTTACATCAGATGATAAGCAAATTACTTACAGAAGCTAAAAGTAATTGTGATATTTTTCCTATGATATTTGCCAATATTCACAATAATTTTCTTAAGCAATTTGTTTACTAATCTAGGTACTGTGATGTTTCACTTACAGTTTAGCGATCTTAAGATTTTGCTATCTATTTCATTTCAAAATGGAAGTAAAAAGCTATGAGGAGCCAAAGACTTACAAAATGCAGGTAGCATCACCATCTTCAGAAGATTTCCAACTACAGAAGCTAGGGGTATTCTAGAAGCATTTACCCCAGTTTGTGCTAGATTTACATGAAATATACATCAAAGCTAACAAGCTTCAGACCAGTTCAGGAAAAATAACGCTGTTCCCATGAAGTGTAAAGGATACACACTATTTCCCATGATTGCATGGAGAATGTACAGCCGTTGGGATGCTGATTGAGAATCTCAGTCACATCACACACAAAATCCCACAGGAAAGAGAACTTTGTCCTTACGTATACATTAAATGCAGCTACACTGGTAACACCCTGTCCACTCTGCTGAACTTCCCTGTCATCTGCACAAACATGACAGTAAGCCTCCTGCCACCCTCTGCTGCCCTTCAGCTCCCCAGCAGCATTTGCAGTAGATGATTAGAAGGAACATAAATACGCTAGGAAGGAAATCACAACTCTGTCTCGTATGCAATGCAAGGGAAGCAAGAACAGCAAGGTCTGCATTATGCACAACCCAGAAAGCGAGTACACTGGGGTGCAGATTTAAGAACGTCCCTGAAGATGAGCCAGGCACGGGGAGGGATGGCATGGATAACATTTCCACTTCTTGATGCTTTTTAGCCCAAATTCACACAGATGTTTAATACAAGCAGCCACAAAAAAATAGTGCTGGATAAACATTTCTTTACTACAAATCATCTGCTCAGCATGCTGGTACATCTATAATGCACACACATTGCAAGAAACCGTGGCAAGAAGTTGGCAGACCTCCTCTCTTCATTAGGTCCCTATTTGATGCAAGCAGCTAATTCATAGGGATGGCTATTACCTTGTCGACCCCTTCTCTGAAGCCATATGAAACCAGGGCTGCTCTGATGGTCTATAACAAAAACTTCAAGAACAGAACTGTGCTATCCAAACAAACGGGACTGTACCATAAAACTGATATTCGAAGGTCTGTCCCCAAACCACAGAAGCTGACAGGAAGACCAGCTTAACTGCTGACGAGTCAGAATACCATGCAGGAAGCACAAATATCACCTAACGTAACTTAAACAATGCGTTAATTATTGCAGTATTGATAGTGAAAGCTCTGGGAATCTCTAACAGGAACTTGCTTCCTTCCCAATTCAGAAGCAGCAAAACACGGTGGCCTTGGGCCGCTGATAACGGAGCCGCGCTGCAGGAGCCCCGGAGCAGGGCAGCAGCGGAAGCGCAGCATGAACCTCACTGGCCCCCAGGACAGTTCACCTCGGCTCACCCTTCCACAAGGCAACATCTAGTATATTTAAATAGGAGCCTTTACGTGCTCGTCTTTAATCCCCAGTGATTCTCAGATCTCGTGGACTGACCCTGCAGTAACGTTCAAACCTAACTTAATTTTATTGTGATTTATTGTTCACTGTGCAAATCCTCATCCCAAGTACAACCCTGCTGAACACAGGCACATGTTTGAAAGGCCGTGTTGAAATGTGCATGGAAAATGCCTGATTGCTAAATGGTCCTAGAAATAAGCAAACTATAGACAAGACAATATGGCATCTGATAAAAGATATTACTTCTTGTTATAAACTTTGTATTGCTCATAACTGCAGACTATCACAGTTATCACTTAACTTCAGAACAAAAGCTTTAGCAGAATTATTGTTAGTTTTCTGAATCAACTGGATAATTCAAACATATCCTCAAGCAGGCTTGCTAAAGCCTTAGAGCAATTGAATCATCCAAGAGGATTTAGTGTTATAATCTAAACACCATAACACACACACACACACACACACACACACACATAAAAGGGTGTTTCTATCCCAGAAGACAATATGCCTAGATTTTTATGGAATCCATTTTTTAAAAAGAAAAGAAATCTGCAAGTGTAAATGTGAAGCATAATTCATTTTTGCATAAGCCTTCCTAATTTAATCACTACCCTCTCACTGTTTAACAGACAGAAAAAATTGCAGTAGTGCCATAACATTTTTCTGACACAAAAGCCTCTGCAAAGAATATTTTCCAGCATAAAAATAAAAAAAAATGTATTTTTTAAAATTAAACATAAAACAATAAGAGATATTTCCCAGGAAAGTAATATTTCAGAGCAGCAGTCAAGCTTCTGCTCTGAAAAATATAAATGACAGTATAACAACATTGGGTGGATTAAGAATAGCTTGGAAACTGTTCCTTATATCTAAACAATTCTGGGTTAAGTCCAAAAGTCGTAGACGACAAATTTCTGGTAATAAATCACATGGAAGGCAAAAAATTAGAGTATATATCTTAAATCGTAGGAATGTAATATTTTAAAGACCTTAGCACACTAGCAAGTACTTTAGAAGGAAACCTTTGGTTCTGACACTTTCCTGTAACCCGCACACCCCACTTCAGAGCACAACTGTAGCAAGGACAGCAAGCAGGCAAAAAAACAAGTTCATAGCATAGAGCGGCTGTGCAGCATTTGTAACGAACTGCAGATCTGTGCTGGCTGGTCTCTCTTCGAAAGACTGCAAGTCAGTGCCTCAAGTACTGAGGTAAGAGCTGACATTCCGACAGGTGGTCCTTCAAGTCGCTAACAGGATCTGAGTGTTGATTCCACCTTTCGAGCGTGATTAAGACTCCTACAAATCTCGGTACATGCAAAACCAAGGTACTTCCCGTTACAGGAGGGGAAAAAAAAAAAACGACTATTGATCTCAAATGTTTTATTACTCAGCCCGTCCACTTTCGCCATAAATACCTTACCTTTCCCATCCCCTAACGCAATCTTGAATCCAGTCTTCCTTTAGTCAAATGATCCCAAAAAGAGCTGAAAAAGCTGAACTGCCTACAGAGCGATGTGGAGCCACAGCCCTGCGAGGCTGCTTGACTTGCCACAGAGAGCCTGAACGGCCACCTTCTGCCCTCCGGTAAAGGATTTACTGAATAACCTCCTTCTTCCACAATCCGCACCTTTTCGCAGATAGTTTTCCTTCAGTCCACCAGCAGTGATGGTCTCAGCGATTTCTATGTTCCAGTTTTTGAATGTTAGGTAAATACTGGGTATTACAGAAAATAAATATTTTTTTTCTTTAAACAGAAAGTAAAATATTTTCCTTATTATGCTGTCTTCTAAGAATTTCAACATGCTCCTCAAGCCTCCAGACTGAAAATCTCTATGGGAGAGGAAGCCAGAGCCTGTACCTTGCAGAACAGCAACCACAAACCTGAACAGTTCATCTGCGTTACAGCAAAGGTCAGTGACAAAGCAAATATACCAATGGAGAACCCAAGTAACGCACAGCCCACTTTTTGTGTTACTAGACAGTTCTTGTGCCCTGCAAAGGCGTCAGTCGTGCTTCTGACCGTGCTGATTTAAACCATCACCATGAACAGCTACTGTCACAAAGCAGCCACAATGTACTCAAATTTGGGAGCTCCCTGTTCCAGAAGTAGTTGTGAATGCCAAAATCTTAGGTGGGTTAGCAAAAATGATGACACAGATATATGTGTAATCTGTACAGCTGTTATTATGTATTTTGCAAAGACATCTGGATTCCCAGTTACACGACTAATAGTGCTAAAATAAACTTCCCAGCTCCACTGCTGTTCGGGGCAGCACGTAACTCCTGCCTATGGGGAAGGCAGGCACCACTCAAACCGAACGTCTTGCATTCAGAAGTGAAATGAATCATCTTATTCTACCATTTTAAAAACTATTTAATTCTGTATATTCAAAATGCTACAGTATTTCTTGCAATGGCAGGTGTATCTAACCTCAATTGATGGCATTTTGTATAAAATCTCTCTTTTCAAGCTCTCTTTCTGAGAATGTAAAAAGTCACTAACGAGCTGATGATCCTTAACAGAACACCAAACGGCTCGTCTTGCTTTTCTGTTGCTAAATGACTAGCTAGGCTCCCTCATATCAGCAAACTAGCTCCGCCATTATCAGCCTCATGATCCATTTTCTTTTTAAATCGTTAAACACGGAAATTCACATTCAGTACTGAAGCAACAGAGTCACAAACTGAAATAAGATGATAATTATTAATTTGCCTAGATTTCTTGTCTAGCCTCCACTACGGAATTCCACCCTACTGGCTCTCAAGACTACCAACACCTCCGTACAAGCTGCAATTCATCCTTGGTGAAAAACATTAATTGGATTAAAAAGTCAAATTGATAAACCCAGTGCAACTCTTCCTAAATTGTTCCAATGGTTAATGTCACAGATAAAAGAACAAAAGAAATACTCTCCAATCCTTCTCCTATCTCCATTCTCAAGCAAAACGTAAATGCAATTCTATGTGAAAGGAAATGTATTGCCTTTTGATTTCAGTGCATGCCTGCCCTCCTCCAGAGAAAGGCTGAGGCAGGGAAGGAGTTTCTAACGAGAAGAACCACCTTGTCCTTCCTTCGGGGCTTTGCAATGAGGAAAAAGTTAAACCTTACGATGACACCTTGATGTGTAGCCTCCCTAATTTCTGTTTTAGGATGTGCCGTACCAGAGTATTCCTAACAGTAGAGGAAAATTATCTGATGGGTAGCAAGAAAAGTTCAGAAGCTAATCTGCTAGGGACAAAACTGCCATCAGCTCTCCTGTCAATTTCAACCACAAAGCACCTCACATGCCTACGGTGATGCTAAAAAGCACCGACTGGTGTCAGATTCACAATGCTTTTACTTGATAATAAAAAGGCACTGTTTAGCAGCTAGAATTCTGTATTGATACGTAAACCCAGAAAAACACGTCTGCATTTTTTAAAGCCAAGTTTGCAGAAGACTGGGGCCACCAGACCATGGGAAGTTCTCTCCGCAGCTACAAGCAATGGGGTGCGCAGTCTCAGACTACCTGCTGGGAAGGCACCCATATGGAGGCCCCACGAGACTGATGGGGTCCCTGAACATCAGAAGACAGCAAGGATGCTGAGCATGCACTTAAAGGTGCACATAAAGGACAAAATAATACTAAATACGTCACAAGTGAGATTTTTAAAAAAGGAATCAGCACTTACTAATCCTTCTGGATAATGCAGAACCAAAATCTGGATTTACATAATCGCTACAAGATACAGATCTTGTCTTTGCGAGCAAAGCAGAATATTTTCCCTCTGCTGTCTTGTAAGCCAAAGCAGTAATCCTCCTGCACTGCAGACACTATGCCGTTTGCACACCTGTTGTCCAACAAGTCTAGAACAAAATCACATGCAATTCCTTCTGGTGCTTTAACCAGGCTGGGAAAAGGGCATGTGTTTACATTGAGCTGCAAACAGAATGCTGAATTTGTACACCACAATAGTTATGAGGAAAATTAACCTTTTTTTTTTTTTTTTAAACCAACATCACATGTAACCATGGTGATACAAGCTGATTTCAAGTTTTGTTTAATGAGGCCAGTGTACCTAGAAGGTTCTGGCACTTCAAAGCCTGCTCTGAAGCTGTCTGAGCACAACACACTGCGGACACTGCTGAACTTCTCTTCCGCAGGCAATGAGATGCAGCCTGGTGAAACTAAACCCAGTGAGGTTGCTTTTTATGCACATTAGTGATACTTATAATTTTAAATAGACTTGTATGCCAGACGGGCAGACTTACTTTTTACATCTCGATAGCTCCTCAGCTAAAAGTAGATAAAAAAACAAAACGGACAAATTGGATAAAATATCGGAGTTACAGGAAAAGGAGGAAGAACTTGTAACTGAAGTTTTTTTCTGAAATAGCATCTCATTCTACAAAAGCATTATGTAGCTATAGCAGAAAAGGAAATTTTGTTTACAAGACAGAATAATGTTTTGGAAAAGTTTCAAATATAAATACTTGCAAAATGAGTATAAATAAATTCAGAAGATTAAGTGATAGAGAGAGAATTACCCAAGAAACGGGAATCTCCCCAAACCTCTTTACCCAAGATGCTCATTGCTGTAAGCACCCAAACTGAAAAATCAAGCTTGCTTTTCCATTCTTACTTCAGACACTTTGCTAGAATCGTTGGAAGGTTTCAGGGGAGGAGGTTAACTTTTGCATGTCACACAGCTGAATTGATGAAATATATTTTATACGTAACAGTTTTAATATTATATGCAAAAAAAACAAGAATAACAAGTACTTACTCCTGTACTGACAAGAGACAGCATAATTCTTTCATTTAAGGCTAATGTTTCTCCTTGCTTCATCTTGATTCTCTTCTTATCTAAACATTTCATTGCATACCTGAAAATATTAACCATTCAGAAAAAAACACCAGAAAAAATTTCCTGCTATACTCAGTATTATTAACTAGCAGTTATGCAATGTTTATTTAAAGTATCCTGTAAGCAAGCTCTTTAACCACTTCAACCTGGTACTAAAAACATTATTATATGCTTAAACAAAAAAAGCTCCAAAATCTCACAGGATTAAAACATTTTCAACAGAAGCCTCCTAACAGACAAATGTGCTTTAACAAATAATTGTGTCCAAACAACCACAGTGATATAGGTATTACATATGTCCATTTTTCAATACCTACAAGCAAGGATTTGCAGTATGAATTAAGTTAACAGAGACCCTATCATGGTTCCATTTAATTCTAACAGTTTAAACTCTACCAGGAAAGTAATATCTTGAGTACACACTGAGTTTTTTTTATTATTTATGCTTTTAAAGTTTGTTTTCTACTCCAGAAAAATGTTAGACATATGAAAGAAAGCTTTTTAATCTTCTTCTACAGTCCAAATTACAAAAATTAATAAAATTGTGCTCCAAAAAGAATGTTACCCTAATAACTGTCAAACAAGAGTAGGATGCATTACAGTCTGTGGGTATTTTTTCAAAACGTTGGGGAACCTACTGTTAGACAACAGCAGAGAAGGACAGGTATGTTCCTCCACAGAAGATTTCGAGACATGGGCAGCCACAGATTTTTAGGACAAGGTCATTAATTTTAAAATAAGTTCAGGATAACACCACTTTGCAGCACTGCATCAGTGCTTACCGACTGCCTATGCTGTGATAGCTCTGCTCAGAAACAGGGCCTCATATCACCTTCGCTCTGCACTTTGCCACCAGCACTCCCAAAAAAGCCACATCATTACTTGCCATGCACGTGTTGTGAGTGGGGGAAGAGTGAGCATACTGGAATCTGGAGTTTCTAAAACAGGGAATATATTCACGGCACGTGCTCTTGCTGAGAAGTCAGTAGATGATGACTATAAATAACATTTCACACGCTACCCTTTACTTAGCTTTGACGTCACTGCTACAAGTGAACGACTGGGGCCGCTTAAGGCTGATTGAAATCAAGTATCTCATTCTTATATCAAGTTACGTGCTCACAAAGCACTGCTATCCCTCTCCCTGTGGACTGCTTTCTGAATTGTAACTCTGGCCCCTATCTATATATCCTTGAAGGAGGTGATATGAAAGAAGCCTCAGGTGTATCTTTGTGGGTTAGTGAAACACCGATGGCATTTACCTTGGAGGGGTGGCTTCCCAAGCTCCTTGCAGGCAGTAAGTGCAGCAGAGGCAGCCATCTAGAGTGGACGGGATCTGGATTAGGGATGGGTAAACAGGTTTGGATTAAGAAAGAACTAAACCAAACCTCTACCCAGAAACTGAACCTAATCTAAAGTTTCACTTCAAATTTGAAAAAGGTTGGCTTTCCCACATTTCACTTTCCTTTACTCTATTTATACCTGAGAAAACCTGTCCTTTGCTTCCCCTGCTAGTCCCAAGGTTTATCTACCTCCTGACATAGTAAAACTTGGACATGAAAATGGCTGGGAATCTGAGAACTACCTCTTCAGGATGGATGCCTACTCAGTGTGGCTCAAGCTGAATAAAATGTTTTTGTACATGGACAAATTGATGAATTGTACATGGACAAAAAAAGTACCAAAGTAAGAATAAAGACAGTATTGTTAGTAGTAGTATTAATATAAATACTTGAGGTCACTGCAAAAGTATTGAGCATGATAGCAACATCAAGATGTCTTCCACTTGTTAATAGCTCAGAATTTTATTATTATCAAGGATGCTAAGCACACACAACCGACAGTGAAGCCAGCTGCAACTGCAGAGACTTGGCACTTCAAACATACCATGCTTATGTAGAATAGAAATGTGTAAGGATGGTCCCTGGACTAAAATTGTTAGAAGAAGAGCAAGATGAAAGGAAAAAAAACACATTGAGAACAATTTGTTAAATCAATGCTTGGACGTTCAAAACAGGACATAATGGGACAATTATTCCTAGAAATTGAAATCGGTTGATAAGGAGAAGTGTGTGAATGGTAAGACCAGAAAAAGGAGAAAAAAAAAAACAGAGTTGATCTTGGAGTTCCCACCAAGAGCTCTATTAAACAAAATCCAACACTGGAACTATGTTCTTCCAAATGTAAGCAAGCATCACTGCTTTTGCCAGTGAAACATGCACTCATCAGGGCAGAAACTTAAGCAATTACACAAATCTAGAATACCATATTCAGTCTCTGCCCAGGCATGACCCTACAGACTGATCAGCACTGAGGTCATATTCCTATGTCATCCCCTAACACTACGTTAGCAGCAACGAGGTGATAGGATTTGTTGCGAGAACAGCAACCTTCAGCAGATGAGAGAGAACACCTCACACAATCACCACAGTTTCCACAAAAACATCATTCAGCACTGTTAGGCTTTGATCCACGAAATCATTTAGGCACATACTTAATTTTAAATACATGTGCAGTCTCCATTAATTTTGACAAGACCATTTAAATGAAGGACACGCTTAAGAGCTCTGCTAGACTGAAGCCCCGCTGCATGGCACATAACAGGATCAAATACTAAACAAAGCTTAAAGATGGTCCAGAAATAAGAACCTCTTGGGATAAAATTTAATTACAAGAAAATATACAGTAATGCAACACTGCTTTGCAGTGATCTTTTAAGAAATGACTGGAAGGATTTCCCTACATAGTTCAGAGTTTACAGCAATCTTTAAAATAAAGTGTGTATATACTCACATTTTTCCAGTGTCTGCTTTTCTGCAACCATACACTTCACCAAATCCCCCTCTTCCAATTATTCTATGTACACTAAAATCATTCATGGTCAGCTGTAAGCAAGGGAGGAAAAAAACAAAAAAAAACCAGAATTCTCATTTTTTCAGTAAGAGGGTTAACTGTAGTTATTCATATTGTATTTATTGTTTTGGGAAAAGGAGCTCTTTATTGTTTGTATTTCAACACACTTGCAAGCACTACTGTCCGAAGTACACCAAACAGTAAGACAAACAAGATTGTTCTTGCTCAGAACTGACAGTCTTGTTCATAATGAAGCCTGCAGAAGAGGAGGGCTGTTCTTACGCAGCTGTACAAGAGCGGTGTAGAGGGACAAAAGCAGAGGCTAAGGTAAGGCATGCTGGAGACAATGCCAGAGCTGAAGTGGGAAACAGGAGACAGGCGGTGTGGGTCTGTGAAGAAGCAATTTAAGCAGTTCAGCTCCTTCCAGCTACTATAAAAATCGTAAAGCTATCAACTCAAGACATGCAGAAGGGATGTCCAGAAAGGACCTGTGAGGACTGCACATCTAAGAATAGAACAGCAGATCAGTAACATTCACTGTACTTCTTGATAAAGCCTTTTAAGAAGCAGTATTCAAAACTGAACATTTTCTTTCCTGTATCAGCCTTTGACAAGATAAATATACATGTAAGTACTTACGTGAATATTTAGCTCCACATTTTTCCATTGACAGAATCTAGTAAACTTGTCACTGTAGAAAAAAAGTTTAAAAGTTATCTGAGACTACTGTGTAAAGTATCATAGGAAATGTCAATACTCTGATACTGAAAAAAAAATTTGCAATAGGGCATGTTGCTATATTTACCAAATGACAGCCTTCCTTTTAAAAAACTGTAATCTTACCCCCACCAAAAAAACAATTACTATGCAGTACATATTTAATATTTTACACCCTTATAAGAGAAAGCTATCAGATAATATCATCACTGTAATTTTAAGTGCTCAGTATGTCCTTACATCTCTCCTTTGAAATGTTTTTAATTTTTATAAACAACCAAACAAACTAACTTTGGAACTAACAATCAATCAAATTACATAAAGAGAAAGATAATTATAAGAAAACAGAGGCAGCTCAATTTATGTTAATGAACCTTTGTATACTTCAAAGAACATTTTAAAATCATTTTTATCTTAAAATAGGAAAAAAATAAATAATACCACAAACTGTTGCCAAAAAATAGTTTCCCATTTCTACATAAATAATTAAGTCTTTATTTTCAAAGTAAGAAATAATAGTTCTATGGGGACATTTTTACAATTAGTTCCATTTGACCACAGAAGACCACCACATCATTTTATACAGTGTATTTAGCTGTAGCTGGATGAGAGCTGTACTTTACAGACCCTGCACACAAGCTCAGTTTCACCAAGGTTAAGAGGGCTCTTCAGCTGAGCAAGGTCTATGCCTGTTTTCCTTACCAGACCTTTTCTGCTTAATTGCAAGGTACTCAGACAGCAGACAGAATTATTGGGTCTTTCAGTCACACGCAAGAGATGGCTACTCATGAGAACGTCCCACAACAACATAGTTCCGCATTTTTAAACTTTTAAGATCAAACTGCAATCTATTATTACTGCTACACAGAGCAACAGAATTATCTATTATCTTTACAAGTTTGCCACTGATACATCCTGACATTAATCTTGATATACAACAAGGCTAGTCATTTGCAAAGCCTGCTGATAGTACACTAAGTAATCATTAAATGAAGGTTATTAAACTTCTTTAGCCTTATTTTACAGCAGTACTTAGGGGACCTGACTTCCTGCTACAGTAGGTAGAAAGTTCGTATAATAGGTCATGTTCATACCTTTCCATAAATTTTTGAAATATTTTTCCTCGTAGACTATCACAAATTTCTTCTATATATGGCTAAAAAGAATTAAGAAACACATTTAATATTTAAGCATACAATAAACTGATTATGCAATACTACCCAACACATACAATTCACATGCTAAGTTTTGAGAACTTGCTGCTGCTGGAAGCCCTGGCTGCCTCTGAAGTTCACAAGCCAACGTCCAGTCACTTGGAAATCTGCAGCGACTCTAATTCTATACAGCATTAAGAATTCTTCCACACACTGTACATCAGCCCTACGTAACTACTGCATTTACTGTGTTTTCCTCGAATAAGGCTAAGTGAAGCATTTAAGTTTCATTTAGCTTTTGGAATCTGAGCAGGCATCCTGAAGTCAAACACAAAATATTTTCATGAGCTAGAAAACCTTAAATGTTTCCCTTGTGGGGAGCTGTATGAATCCTTTGTACAGCACCTATCTATGACAATTTCTACAAAGCAATTACAGTACAGTTCTTCTTTCAGGTATTAAAACACAACACACGGACGCTCCTGTGCAGCCTGTACTCCCCAGAGCTGCTGCCACACTTCATCTTTTTGGTGCTTCTCTCCTCTCAGTCCTTAGTAAGAAACCAGCACCTTCAATTCACAAGTGACTTTTTCTAAAGAGAAATACTGTCTCTTGATGTGTGATGGCACGCAGTGATCTCAAATCCCAACCCAATTAGCAGTGAGATATAACTCAAGCAATGTAATTATCAATTTGTCAGTTCATCTAATTGCAACACTAAAAACAGTTCACTGAGCAGTAAGAAAAATCAGGCAGGGGCAATCTTCACATTTTTGCAATATATAAGAGTACTTAAGATCTACATGAAAGAAATTCAAGCTTATAAGCACTCCCATGATTGATGAGGTTCATTATCTGCACAAACAAACTGGTTTAATGCACCTGACTATAGAAGTTAGTGTAAATCTGAATTTCTTGTTTTGTATCAAACTGTATTAGAGCCGCAACAATACAAAAAAATATTTCACTTCTCATTTCTTTATTTTCTAAAGTAAATAAAAACATAAAATGAATAATTTAGCAAATGTGCCAGGATAGCGCTTATTTTTATACTCAAGTGGAGGATATGCAAATCTTATACTTTCTTAACAATTCAGAATTTTAGAAAGATTAAAAAAAAAAACACCAAAATGTTAATGGTACAGAAAATCCTGTTTAAAAAAGTAACTTTTGATTGGATTTTGTCTTGTGGAGCGGCATAAGAACATGCAAGCTAGAATGAATGCTTAATTCCTCACCTTAATCAACTACGAATTAATATATCTTTAAATTAAAGGAGGAAAAACGTTTTGAAAGATTTCATATTGCTGAAACATTGAGGCAAATTCTCCACTATACAATTTGGTTTATGCTGACAGGAGGTGTATCTTCCTGACGTAAAGTGATTTACTCTAAACCATTTAATGGCTTAAAATCACATAAACTTAAAAACTATTCTGTTCATACACCAAGGTATAGTTAGCTTTCATAACTGTGCTTTATAAATGTTTTAGATATGAAGAACAGCAATTTATAATTTTTATTCAACTTAGAGAAACATTCTAGCATCACTATTACAGACAGTATTTACCAGTACCATTTCATTCTGTCTCCTTAAGTATTATGCACAAAGTCACTTACTGTCAAATAAGTGAAGACTGTCTTAACCTCACCTGAAAAAGGCTGGCTGGCACTTGTTTCTTGGCTAAATGTGTCTGTACATGATCTACAGCTTGTTTTGAGAAAGGCTTTTGAAAAAAGAAAAAGAAAGATTTCAAACAGTCGGAAGTGTTTCATTTAAGGTCTACAGCACTGTTTTTCTTCTAACCATATGAAAAAATACACACAATTCAGAATGAATGTCATATAGCTTCCCTGAAGTGTAATACTGTAAAATTTACAAAATTATACAGCAAAACAATTATTCTAAAGCTGGAAGGTAGGAGAGGGGAGGATAAGGAGAAGAAAGGTGAAGAGAAAAGGGCTAGATGACGCTATTTTAACAAATTCATTAAAAAAAAAAAACATACAGGAACAGTTCCAGATAAAAAAGTTGACATGGACTTTTTACTACTGTAAAGACAATAATGCAGGCTTAACAGTAGAATTGCTTAAACTCTTCATCTGAAGAATCCATACAAGTAGAGTAAAACACACTGCAAATTTTTCATTTAAATAAGAGCACGTTAAAGTGTTAAACATAGCTCAGTGGGCCAAAGCTTCAGCTGGAGGAAATGTGTGTTTTCGTTGACTTTGTCGAAGCTGTATCTGTCACAACACAGCCCCATGCCGTTAACTTGCCATACTGCAGCTAAAAAGTGTACTGTCTCTAGTACAGTATGAAAGACCGTTTATCAAACAAATTCAAAGAGGAAAAAAACTTGTCTGATCAGTTTTAGACAAAATAACAAGCTTTGCTCTGAGCTTTCAGAGATACCAGAGATCCCCACTGTTCTGTAGACCCTGGCTGCTCACATTTCTTTGAGTTTTGGGGGGGCAGGGATGTTGTGGGTTGGGGGTAACTGGTTAACGCACGCATAAGTATGCGTATATATACACACCTACACCCACAAACTGTCCACATTCATTTTACCATATTTTAGAGTAGAGATGTAGTTTAAAGAAATACAGATCAAATACATCTCCAACTATTTCCTTTGTGTACCACCAAGTTTAAGCAAACTTGGTGGCACACACCACCACTTTATACTTCATTCCTGAAGAAAACAAAAAAACCATGTTGAATTCAGCCAAACCCAGACCCACGGGCTTCCAACTGAAATCCACAGCATTACTAGTACTTGCAGAAACAATTCATTCAGCAATAGTTTTAATTGTTCCCTGAATGAAACAGCAGTTATCTTGTATCACCAGTGCTGTCAAGTTACTCCAGTAAGGCAAAGAGCAGTGTGAAATTTGGGGGATACGTACGTGTGAACAGGATAGGAGCTCTTTCATGATGTATGTGTCATATATCTGCCGACTTCTGGTCAGACGCTCATCCTCAGAATCCAGTTTCTCATATTCTTTTATCTGTAACGCCAGAGAGAAGAATCCATCAGATGAGCACATTTTTAATGCTTTTCACTCATTTGGTAAAAATAGGACTTTGCTTTGGCTGAAATTTTATTTCACTTTATTGTTTTCTTAGGTAAGACTCATAAGAAAAAGCCACCTGCAATACCATAGGTACAGGTGACGTTAGACTTCCCTTCTAATTCTTTTTTTATGCAAGCAAACTCATTTGCTTAAAGCTTCTACAAAGCTTTGTTTTCTAGAACTTGAGAAGGGCTAGGCTAAAGCAGCAAGTTTCCCTCAGTTTGATGTTTGCCATGCCATGCCCCTGTGCCATCGGGAGATCAGCAGCTGGCTGCACGAGCAGTCCGGGCTGTGCAAGCAAAGCGCGATGAGCAAGCACGCACAGCAACATCTCCGAAGGCTTTCTTCCTCTCTGTTCTGCTTGTGTTCGGAAAGCAATGACCTTGCCCCTCTAGCACTCAGGAGCATTGACCCCTTCTCAGATTATTTTGCTCGATGCTCTGGAATATCCACCACACACCAGGACGAGCCCTTCTGCAAGCGCGTCCTGCCCCAGGGCGCCTACGGCATGCTTGGTGCAGGCGTCCAAGAGAGGATACAAAGCATGCTTCAGAGCCTCCCACAGCTCAGCTACAAGTTGAACCCGAACTCCACATGTGGTTAGAAAGATGGCTTCACAAAATACATCAGGTTTCTTCAGGCGCAACACAGGCGGCCAGCATGCTCGTGGGAAGCGGCAGCAATCCCCGGGTCAGCTCACAGAATAAAGCGGCCGGGACACTGTCACACTCCCTGGTGCCAGGGCTTCCTAGGGTTAGTTCCAGGGAGAAAAAAAAAAAGGGTCCTTCGGAGTACATTTCAGGAAAGAGTTCTTCCAGGACTGACAAAGTAAAAAGCCACACACGATCCTTCAGGAGAAGTCTCAGACCTGACTTGATGGAGCTTCCCGCACCAGCCTGGGAGGTCCCAGACCCAGCGGGGAGCAGGCGTGCTCCAGTCCCTACACCAACACAGGAGGAGTGAGGCCCCGCCGGATTCCATCCGGTGCCTCCTCGAGAGGGAAGAGGCTGTCACACCGCAGAACCCTGCTCACAGGATGTACCAGAGCAGCTCCTCCTGAACCAGAGAACACTGACCGGGCCGCTGGGGACAAGGCATGGCTCCGCTGCTCTGCTGGCTGCGCTTTAATAGCAAAAGCAGCACCAAGGTTAACAGAAAGCACATTGTTCAGGACTTTTTGAAGCAAGGATTTTAAAAAAAATGAGTTTTGCCTCCATTTCACAAACTTTTTTTTTTTTAAACATCATTCAGAAGCTGCTCCATTTACAGGATGAGCTGTACTTTATAGCTCTTAACAGGTCTCCATGTGACACACTCAGACTGATCTATCTTTGAAGGTGGCACACCGTAATTAAACCAGGTATTTTTCCAGCTGTAGTCCTCTTGTTTGCTGACTATGATAAGGCAACAGTTCCACCGTGATTTGCCATCTGTGACTACTTCCCCCCGGGACCATTTTATAATTAAAACGATTCAAAACATCTTTGCTAAATAAATGTTTTTTTTAATTAAAGCAATGCCTCAAAATTATTAGAAGTACCAGAGAAACCCTGATGCATTTCACTTGAACGCAACCTCCTGCACTTCAGCATTTTGTTTTAAGCCGACAGCACCTAACGGCACCCACAGCAGAGGGGGCTCTGGCAGCAGCACCCCACGGCCACGCTGATGCCATCAGCTTTATAAATGCAACCTGCCTCTGCTCGCAGCAGCTCCCTCAGTATTACTCTTGACCCAGAGATAATGTACGATGTCATCACGGATTTCAGCGCTTCCCTGGCAAACTCCAGCTCACCTTCAAGAAGCGTCTGACAAAGTATCTTTCAAAAATTGAAATCAGAATGTGTTAGTTTTCAAGCACCTTGAAGCTCTTTTTTTTGAAACCAATCTGGATGAATCACTCATCCACTTAAATACTTGATCGTGACTTAAGCTGCAGTAATGTGAAATCCCTGGAGTATGGAGCCCTTCTACATCAAGCGATTTTTAACGTAGCAATGTACTCAAGTTATTTTACATGTAATAAATGCAGTAAGCAAATCAAATATATTTAAAAAAAAGAAAAAAGAAAAAAGCTTCGGAATCCAGTATGTCACAGTAGAAAACACAATGAACCTCTCTTTAAATATCTTTAATGGGATTTTTCTAAAAGTGCATGACAAAGCATTTAAAATCTTTTTAGGCAACACTTAGCTAATAACCTAAAAATACAATTTCAAATTGTTTCAGAGATAAAGAGGTAGCTAAAAATATCTTGCTAAACAATCTGTTACAACTTGCCTTTTTGATTACTTATGACAGTGATATCTTCAGCGTATAAAAAGATGGAAACAATAGAAAAAGATTCCTTTTTATTGAAATAAGTACCTAATTTGAGTGGGGGAACAGCGTATAGCTAAGGATTTATCTCCAAACTGATACCAGCTTACCCCATTTTGTGCTGTTAGCCCACAAGCAAGAAATATTTTAACTCATCAGCTTGATAGTAATCCAGACAAAAGGTTATCTCAGGCAGCACTTCTAATAAATACAGAGCAATACAGGCTGTATTTTAAAAGCACGTGTGCATGTTTTAACCAAAACTACCACCTATGATAGGATTAGCAACAGTTTTATACTTCGAGTGTCACACAGACAGCAGGGGATGAACGGAGCGGGAGGACTCATCAGGCGCCCTGGGTGCCCCTCGCAGAGGTGCTGAGCCCTTCCTGCACCAGGAGGGCCGTGGAGGGACAGCGCGCGCGCGCACTCTTCTGCAATATCACCTCCTGCATTTTCGCCTGGCTTGGGCACAACGCCTGCGAGCCTCTTGGTAGATCATCTTGTGCGTACTGATCTACAAGCCACCTCTCGGACCACTCTTTGGAGGGTCCCCTCTCCCACCCGCAGCACTCGGCAGGGCTTTTCTGCAGCCCTGCCAGAATGATTCCTAAGCAATCTCAGGAGCTAGCACCAGCCCCCTCAAGCAATGCCACAGACAGCTCTACTCTGTTGTCTTTTCTACAGGCAAAAGGATGCTAGAGAAAGGCATGAAGCATTTGAGAGTGCGACCCAAGCACCGGTAGCTCCAGTTGCATGCCCTTTTCTTCAAGCCCAGGCAGCCACTCAAAATCAGCTCCAGACAACAGGGCATCGTCCTCCGTCTGGATGGATGCTACAAAGGAAGAGGTGCCCAGTGGCTGGGCATGGGAAAGGCTTCAGGGAGCATGAGGGATGCAGAGGACCGGACACACCGCTTCCTCCCGCGCACAGCGTGGAGCCCAGCCAGGAGCCGCCTGTGCTTCCCAAGGCGGCAGCCAGGGAACAAACCAGCAAACTGCTGGGGAAACCACGCTCCGCTTTCTGCTTCTGCTCCTTGGGACAGCATGAGATAGGTTCGCTTATTTTAGGCTTTCTGCCTCTAAGCAAAAACCTTCACCATATGCAATAGAAATGAATCCGTGTCCCACATCAGCTATAATAATAAAAAGGACTGGTTTTGCTTTCAGGTCTTTTTGAGAGAAGGAATCTACTGCTCTAATTCCATTGAGAATTGGCAAATGTTATTTACTTTAACTTCCTCTCTCTGTTGCAGAACTAAGATTTATCATCATCTTCGCCAGTGTAGATCAAAAGTCTATCCCATTTCTCAAGAACGTATCTGGCTTAACTTTAAGGTATCAGAGATACTTAATAAGTGGAGACTGAGATGAACCTAATTAACAACTACTTTCTTACGAATATTTCAAATGATCCATAGTAAAAGTGCATAGGTCATGACAGAAAATATCAATTAACCTAAAGATATTTTGATCTCTGTTAGTATTCTCCTCCTCTCTGTCATCCTCTCAATGTTTTCCAAATTTGGACACCTGAATGTGGCGAATGAACATTTGGTTTTAAGTGGCTGCTTCGGCGAGTTTCTTCCACTGGTTTGTTTTCAACATATGTCTTAAACCTAAACATACTCAACTCCTGAAGGACAAAATATGTTTTAACGTTGGGTCAGCCCCAAAGTAGTCTGACAGTTGGACTCTATGATCTTTGTAGGTCTGTTCCAACTGAAACCGTTCTATTCTAAAAACTCTAACAGTAGCTTTTAAAATGCTTTGTTAACTTGTGTTTAATAAAAAGACAGAGTTTTAGAATACGCAAATAAAACCACTGCTAGACAGTGAGCTAAGTAATTTTTCCTGCAAATATTCCATTTTCTAAATCTTAACTATTTGCCCAATGAGAGGGCAAAAAAATCATCTACACTACTCTCATAACATAAGCTACAAGAGTACTGTACCAAATTATCAACTGAATTAAACAGTTACATTATTACTACTTGTAAAAGTCCCTTGAACTTGTTTAGAATGACAGTTTTGTTCCTTTCCAAGTATTACTAAACAAGACATTGCTGCTTATGAATTGACCATCACACTGTGAAGCTGGAACGACCCAGAGCACCGCGCAGCCTCCCACGCCTCTCCTGCCCCGTGAGGGGTGGGACGGCTTCTGCAGCCTCCCTTCCTTCCTCCCTCCTGAGCACACAGCCCCGCAGTGCAGCCAAAGGCAGCTTACCTCTTCATAAAACTTCAGCTGAGGGACAGCTTCATCGATTTCATTCATGCAATAGTCTTTAAAAAGCAAAAATCCTGGAAAACAACAACAAAAAAAATTAGAAAAAAATGTACCATTACTATACCAACTTGTAAAAAAGGATACAGAAAAACCCCGGTAACTTCATGGATTGTTTATACCTGTGTATGTATCCCTAATTGCCATGGCTTAGGGATACTGATTATCAAGCAACTCTACAGCATTCTGAACAGAAAAGGATCGTAAAACTCACTTGTCTCCCACAGGTATACTAAGGACATTCCAATTTCCACCTGCTGAGGAGTTTATGAGATGTTTACATAGCACACTGAAATATTCCATTCCTCTTCACCAGTCAGATCTTGGAGGTTTTTTTTCAGAGTAAAACTAGACATTATCCATGTTTGTTTGTTTTTTTTAAACTAGAATTACCTACTTTAGTGATAAAAACCAACTACTTCTACATTCTGATTTTACAATTGCTGGTTAACATTACTGCTAATGGATTTTATAGCACAACAAATTACATCAGAACCTTTATAGTTTCACTGCAACTAATTAAAAGCACGACCTCTGCAGCCTGATGAAGAATATTTTCCATTTTAAGCATTTTAAGCTTTGTCCCATGGAAGCACTGTCCTTACACTCGCTGAGCGGGTATCTGCTGCCCCTTCTCCTTCTCTTTTACTGTACATGGGTGCCGCTGTCACTGCTGCTTGTTTGGGTTATCTGCAAGCCCCCTGGAGCTGTAAATGAGTGTGCTTTCAGTCCATTTCAGCAGGCAATACCTCTCCTTATTAGCATTACTGTGCGCTTACTGAAATCACACCCAATTTTTGGAGGTAAGGTCATAAAGAAATCAACTGGAGCACCACCGCGAGCAGGGTCTGGGCTGGCTGCCGACGGCCGCATCCTGCTGCCCGCCACCCTTGCGGTCACAGCAGCACTCCCGCCCCAACACGGGGTGCCCCCGCCCCAACACGGGGTGCCCCCGCCCCAACACGGGGTGCCCCCGCGGCCCTGCCAGCACGCAGCCCACACCGCATCACCGCGCGAACTGCGGCCTTCCGCCTGCGTGCACCTCTGCTCGCCTGGTGGGCGGGCGCCCGCGCTTCCCAGCGCAGGGCTGCGGAGCCCGGCTCCCTGCCGGCACAGGCGGGGAGGCCGTCTCAAAGACGGTCTCAAAAGACCCGAAGACCAGCCTCACTGCGAGCAGCCCTTCTGTTGCCAAAGGCACTCTTAACGCGGCTAGCTCAGGTTCAGGGAGGTGCTGTTTCACTCAAAGGTGATTTCTAAACCCTCTGTCTAACCTGGCTATTTCAAAAGCATTACTAAATATAATATATAACCACTTCAATAAACTTCAAGTTATAAAACGCCCCTTTTCAACTTACAGAGTTATACACAACAGATCTAGTTTTGTTTTTTTTTTAATTAAACATCACTGTAATTTAAACTTACAGCTAAATTCTACTACCAAAAAAGTATCACATCACTGTGCGGTCAGCTAAGAAATAATACAGCCACCTACAAAACCTCATGTTTTCCATAGTATACTCTCTTCTAAAAAACGCAAAACCCGCTTCAAGCGCTACGCAGCGACTCCACTGCAGCGTGCACAGCAGAGCACTTAACGCCAGCTACAAACAGCGTGTCCTTTCCACTCGCTATCATCTACGTTTATCAGAGACCTACACAAGACAAAAAAACACAAACTACTCAGAAGCACCAGTCACAGAGGACAAAGCAACACTGACCACACAAACAGAAAGCCTGATTTATGCATAATTAAAAGATTTCTACACTTCTTGGTAGCCCCTCTAGCTATATCTGGATCCCAAGTCGCACCTCCTATCAGCACAGCATGTTTTCCTGGGGTCCCCTTGATTTAGTCATAATTAGATACCAAAAAAGGGATTATGATCAGACATCTCCAATGCTTTGCCTGACTCATTTAGCTGATTAGGATGATATTATGAAGATCATACAAACTGGGTTTTGTTCTCTAAATTAGGATAGAAATCTAATTAAGAGATTCTCTTAGAAGATTCTCCAAACTTTCTAATTATTCTCACCAAAAAGAATCATTCTTGAAATCTTTTTTAAACAATTGGGTTTTTTTGAAAAACAAAACAAGCTGCTATTCCTTGACAGCCATTTGCCTTTACAGTGCTTTTTTTTTTTCCCCTCCCCTCTAAGCACTTGTCTTGGTTGCTATTTAGCTGGCAAAACTCCCAAGGAAGCTGTCCGCCGTCGCTGCAGCGGAGCGAGGACAGCCTCCCCAGGCCTCCGTGACCAGGCCGTGACCCGCGCGTCCCACCGAGCCGCAGCAGGGCACGAGTGCTCGCAGCAAGCGCCCGCAGCAAGTCACAGAGCATCCCCACCGCTGGTCTGGAAATCAAAAACACCCAGACCCGCTCGTCGCCGGAGCGTGACACATTCTGTCCTGAAACGCACGCAAACTGTTCTCTCTAGAGAGCACAACTTTTCTTGCATTCCATTGTCTGCACGGGAAACATGGCATAAACCTGATTTGGTGTAAATCCGAGAACAAAAACTGAATATTTCTGGATCTTCCAACAGTGCCACTTACGGAACTAAATCTAACTCATTAACTCTTATTTTACACATGATCGAAACATCAGCAGCACAGAGCAAAATAATGCTGAATAGACCGAACTTTTATTTGGACAATGAACCAAAGAAGATTACAGCCGTGTAATTAAGAGACTAAAGAGTGGCACAAACAGCAATGAATGCAGTGAAAGAAAAATCCCTGGCGTATTCCCAGCTACTGGCTCTTTACCAAAAAAACCCACAAACAAAATAAACCCACAAAGGCAACTGTGGGAGGGGTGTGAAAATATAGCAACACAGATTTTCAACAATGCCATTCCAAACGTTTTAGCTTTGTGTAATAGGACAGAGAACAAGGAACAATAACAGGCGTACGCTGCCCGCCTTATACAGATCTCTTCTCATTAAGACACTTTTTTTTTTTTAATTGCACTGCTATATAAAAAAACCAGAGACATCCAAAACAAGAAGTTAGAAACTTTTACCTATAGTTAATATATCAGCTATTCACCATTTTCTTTTGAGGAAAAAGAAGCAAATTCATTCCCAATTAAGAAACGCTGTTTGACAACAGTTAGGTTGACATAAAAATAGATCTTTCAAGCTTCCCTTGAAAAACCTATCGACTGGCAGCATTGACATATGCACATACTAAGACATACTGCATACACAGATGCACATGGACATTACATAGCCATTAAGAAGCGTTTCTTGAGCCATATTTCTCATTAAGCAACGGATGCAGAATTTCACCATGTAAGAGTTGCTAATCCAAACACAGTGTCTTTCTTTTGGGGCCATCAGACAGCAGCGTAACACGCACCGTCTCACAGAACCAACTTCCCTAGAAAGAAAAGTTTCCATTTATTATTATTTTTCAGATGATATGCTATAACCAAACCGTAAGAAGGATCAGGTATCACAGGCACTGCTCTGCAAGTAAGCATCAGGATACTTCATCCCGGAGCTTTCCATGCGACCACAGGTACGTGATCCATACCTTACAACTGCAGCCCACGAATTCTGAATACCTCCAAGAGCACGTTTCTGCCTACGGCATGACAGCGCCTGCACCAGCAACTGGAGAGTGCCTGGTGGCTTCAGCACGGGAAGAACGCACCCGACCCGACCCAGAACAGCCAGAGTGCTGCTGCAGTGGCACAAGTTTGGTATCGGCTGCGCGAGGGGAAGCAGCTGGAGAAGGCGAACCATCGCCACGGTGCCAGAAGGACGGGAGGTCTGCAAAACTTCACTTCCAAGGGTAAGGGGTCAGAGGCTGATGGTTAGGGACAAGGCATAAAGAAGGATCTGGGGACCGTAAAAGATAGACCCGATGGAAACCTGTGGAGCCTGGAGGACAGAGATATTAAGGAAAAGTCTTTGGAGAAGCCACGAAACAAGAACAGATTGCCAAGTGATGGCAGCAGTTTATATTGACAGAGAAAATGAGAACCAGAATCTCCACCACCCAGCCATGAGCATTGCTCCAAAGAATCTAAACCCTCTAAATTATTTTGAAAAATGCAACAGATCATGGGCAAATTCTTCATGTAAGAGGCTCTATTCCCTGATTTCTATCACTTCTGAATGATTGACCTTAAAGCATCAACTCTTTCATGGTGTGACTTCAAATGCAAACGTGCTCCTCCTGCCTCTGCCTGCAGGCGCAGCCTGACCCATGCCCTGGGCAGCACACTCTGCGTCTTCCCAGCCCTGAACCAAGCAATCCCAATTAGAGCTTCACACTGTCAACACCAAAAGCATTTATTTCTACCTCCCGTTATATCAGTGGATTCTGCACTTCCACTGCAGCATAAAGGATACATATCTCTTCTTTTACTGATGTTCTGAGTGAAAAATTATTAGCCAGAAACTGTAGCCCTCAGACAACAGCAAAACTAATTGACAGAAGCAGCACTGAATAAGTGACAGTAGTTCTAAGAAGTTCAGGCAGAACTGACGAAGAGCACAATAAGCACAGTTAACTGCACACAGAAAAATATGAACAGAAAGCAGGAATTAAAAAAATGATAGCGGTAAGTAACAGATAAAAGGAACCAGCAATTACTTGTGAAATAAAGATGTTGACAGCTTTTTACTTTAAAGATTTCTTCCTCTATACTACATAATTTCTGCAACAACCAGATCACTAGTGGTTAAGGAAAATAAAATTTTTTTAAAGCTTTTTCTGGTAACGCCAAAGTGATGGATGAAATCAATAATACAGACATGTGAGAACGAGACAGCACCTAGCTGCAGGCCTCTGCCTTCCCAGTCTCTGGACAGTAATTTTTTCCCCCATTTACTTCTTACGGATGATCCTGTAGAGCTAAGTTTGTCAAATGCCATTGTTTGCAGTAAATCTGATAACAGACAACATGTCTTTCAGGGAGGGGTAAAGACCACGCTCGAGGTTTGCAGCTCAGCATTAACTCGCTCAGTTAACTGAGCACCGGGACGCGGCCGGGAGAGCCCAGGCCGTGCCCAGAGCTCCTCCCCAGCCTGGAGGGGGCGAGGGGGGAACTGTATGAACCCATCTCTTGGATAAGAATGCATTTTTTATTTCAAATCATTCCGTTTTCTAACACGATTCCAGTAACGTTGCATGAAATCCTGACTGCGGAGGCAACGCCGAACCCCAGCCCTGAGCCCAGGGAGAGCGCTGCGTTTCCCACCCGGCAGCGCGTGCTGCGGGCAGGCTCTGGGCAGGGGGCCGGCACCGCTGCCTGCGCGCCTCCTCGACACCAGCCCGGCCACTGGCACGACGTGTATGAGCTGCCTATGGCTTACGCTGTTTTATTGGCAAGCTAGCCTTCCGTGCCACTTCTCACTTCCAGGCAAGGTTTCCATGCCACCCACGCCACCGATCCTCCCTTCCAGCCAGCCGGCACCCACGGCTGCGCACCCATCCACCAGGAGCCCGCGGCTCTTCCCAGGCTACCACGGGCTGGCACGTGTATCCATTTCACGTGCTCCATCCACTGCGTTCTCCTCTGTGCAATGCTGAATTCACGCTCCGGGAGGTGCCTTGGTTTGATGCAAGCTCCGCATCGAGAACGACACCCGCGGGCTGCATCCACCCTGGTGTGAGCGATGCTCCACCCGGAGCCCCGCCAGGACAGCCTCCCAGCATGGGCCGGCACAGCGCGACTGAGACCAACAGCACAGGGCACAGTCTGGCCAAGATGCATCATTTTTAAAAGCCACTTATTAGTTAGCAGAGTCTTTTAGGAAGAACACAATAACTTGCAATGTAGAACTCTTCTCCTCTCCTCTTTGAGTAACGAAATGCTGCCCTTTCCGCAGGTAAGGATTAAAGCTGCCTTCTCACGTTGCTTGTAATTTTCCTGCCCTGCTATCACTGTTATTAAAGCAGGATGCATTACTACATCCGATCAGCTTGGCAGCGGTGGTGGGCACGGGGACGAGGGCCAGGGCGGCTGCAGTGCCCACGACGTGGGCGGCAGCGCCGGCAGAACGGCCACCCTGCCAGAGGGGCCTGTTCCAGCTTCTGCCGTTTTCCACGGTCTAAGGGTCACCTCTGCATTCATAACGCCGGAGTTTGACCTTCACCAGAATGTCAATTAATTGAGAGCACAGAATAATAATTCAGGAACTCCATAATAAAACAGCTTTGGAAAAAACTACTTATCCTAGCCGGAATTTTATTAGTATCTGATTCAAATACCCTTTTAACAGGAGTAAACAAAAATCTTATTAAAACAAACAGAAGTGACTAGGTAGAACAGCAGAGCCAAAAATAGGTACATTTAGCCCTGATGTAAGTATTCACAATGCCACTGATTGAAAGGAAGCTGCATCTATTTACAGTGGACCTGAACGGGGTCCAAAATGCTGATGTAGACTCTTTCTAGTAAGCAAAACAGCAAATTAGAAAACAAAAACATCGAGCTGTTTCCAAATTCTAACTAACCATGCTGTGTATAAATACAGAATAATGAAAAACAAATACGTAGTGACATCTGCACCGCAGTCAGTAAGGGCTCGTTTCCCATCGGCTGTGGCTACCGGCTCCAGCCCTCAGGCAGAAGCTTCCACTGCAGCCTTCTCACCAGGTCCTGGGGAGCACGCGCAGCCGCTCTGCTCTTCAAACCATGCAACACAGATTTTTCCTGATTTAGGGCACTTAAATAAAGGTCCCTCTCTTGAATCCCTCCAAGACCTCTCCTGATCTTTCTTACATGGCTGAACTTGCACAACAGAACCAAGAAGCCAGAGGAACAGAACCAGAGGGACAGACACCTCGCCTTCTGCAGCACTGCCAAGGACACCGCAGCACAGCGTGCAGTAACAGCAAAACTCAACCGCCATAGCGAAAGTGTTCTATGCTTATGTTTAAACCCAGCTGTCTGTTTTTTTAGCCATCTGAAATGGCCTTCAACTGGAAGCAAGTCCTCATTACACCCAACGACGCGAAGCAGACGCGCAGGGTGACCACAGTGCTCTCGGACAGCGCAGCCGGCAGCCGCTGCCCAGCAGGGAGCCAGGACCGCTGAGCATCACGCCTGGCTCTTCTGCTGCAAAATCACCCGCCTCCCAGCGTACCATCTCGTGGGTTTTTTGTTGATGTTGTTCTTGTCTTTAAAATTTAATCATTTTAATCTCAAATAATAGAACAAGCCCACCATCAGTTCCAATAGCAGATATGGGGTTTAGACACAAAATGTTAGGGACAGAGGTCTACTATTAAGCTGTATAAAAACAGTAACTCAAACCAGCCTGCAGTTGTTACAGAATATACAGTCAAGTTCAGAATCTTTTTCTGTATGGTACCTGCACTCAGTTGCCACAGCACAGGATAATTATGACCACCTAAAAGCTCCAGAATTGAGACAATCAACGATTTCCTTGTTCAGGAACAAAGAGACTTGCTACTACCAGGGAAAACTCATCTGTGTAGGAATCACAGCTTTGGCTCGGTACAAAGCCACAGAAAAACTCACAGCCCAGAAGGCACCACAGATTTCTCTACTATTCTTTCCAGTTATGAGCTACTTGACTTCAACCTATTTTTTCCTATTAGAGCCTAACGTACATTCACTTTTCATTAAAAATAATAGAACATAAATTAAAACATAACTCTGTGCATAAAAAGCAGGGTAAAAGAACAAATTATATTTTACAAGACAGCACTTGCGTACAATGGTGACGAGTACAGAACAATTCTCCTAGAACAGAAACAAACCAAGCCCAAATTAGTCTGCAAGTTGTTGGGTAGCTTGTTTAATAACTTCAAAAATCACTATATGAAAATAAACTTTGGCTAAAAAGTTTCAGGTGTCTTTAAAGAAAATCCTTACTTCCAGGCATGTTTTCCAATAGCCTTAAATCCTGCATGAGAGCAGCAACACCTTACTACCCCTCCACGCCTGTTTCAGACACCGAGGAGGAGGAGGAGGAGTATGCTCAGACTGTCAAACCTCTGTCAACACTGGCTTACAAGGCAGAGGCTCTTGAAGAGCTACTACAGCAACTTGTTGGAAGCATTCGGTTATTATTCTGTTTCGACCCCAGCAGAGTCACTTGGAGGAAACCACTCGAGGTGGATTACAGAATCTGCATTTCAAATGAGGCCGCACCACAGACTGCCTTCCACCTCCTCTGACAGCAGCCGGGAGTTCACCACTTTCAAAGGGCAGGACCAGCAGCTGTCAAGACGTCAAGTGCTGGCACACCAATTCAAATGATAAAAGGATTTCTAAGGAAAAGGGGAATGCACTTTATTTTTAACATGCAGCTGTAAACCATTTAAAAAAAAAACTGATATCTATGCTTCATTCACTGCAATTGCCTCTGATCTTTGCCTCAATAAAAAAAAACATGCTTATCTTACTAAGAACCTCGTGAAATGCACTTCTGAATTTTGAGTGTACAAAAGATCATTTTTTAAAGCCATGAAAAGCACAGAATGGGGAGAACTCATCTCCAAACCACATTTAGTACATATCTTTTGTGCACTGGTCTCCCCTAAGATGCAGACTCCTTGCTGACAAAAGGAGATCGATACAGACATTGGAAGTGGAGTATCAAAGGCATTTAATATATCAAAAGTGGGGGGGAAAAAAGGTTGCACATAACAAAAAGTATCTCTAGAAGACCTCAAACTAATATCCCTAAACAAAGATATGTAAAAATATTCTGATTTTTAACAGGACAACTGAAAACAGCATTGAAGCACTCTTTCACTCAGTTGTTGCAAAGAATGTGCTTGAATTCCTTTACTAGAGCTCATCAAGAAACACAGAGGACTCGAGTTTTGTTCTTTTTTCACTTGTAAATATGAGAAACTCCCACCACTTTCACATGTAAGTGGTATTAGCAGCTACCAGCAAGCTAATAGCAAGCTAACAAGTATTAGCAGCTTTAAAATGTCACGGTGGTTGTTTTGTTATTTGTTTTGTCAGTTCCTTCCCCATGTCACAAAAATACGCAGTCCCTGTGAAGGATGTGACAGTTATTTTCTTGATCAATATTTTTCCGTGGTACAATTTTTAAAGATGATTTAGACACGCAAGTCAATAACCCCTTTTTACTGAAAAGTACACTAGTTCTTCTGAAGTGTTCTAAGCTCTGCACAGATCACTGGTATGAATTATTTAACACACGAGTAGGCTGGCGGGTGTGCTTCTACTTCTTAGAACGGGCCTGGATCTGTGTGGTTTTTCTTGGGGGGGGCGGGGGGGTGATAGGATCATTTAATAAAGACATGGAATAACTGTATAGAATAATATGGAATAGTAATAACAACAGAAGGGTATTGTCAAGTCTCTGATGCCAGTATTCCCCTTCGCAAGCACTGTTCAGGATCTTAACCACTGTGAAGAACCAAACTGTTCCACAACAACATCTAGGAAGACTGTTCTACTGTAGCTAATACAAAACACAAAACCAGTGGTATTTAGCTAGTAAACACAGACAGCACTTAGAGAGGTAAAGAGGAGCAAAACCACTAAAACAACAGTGACAGGGCACAGATGATTCTCCTACATGAATTTCAAAGCCTTCCTCGGGTTCACTCTGTACACTCAGAGAGAAGAAAGCTGCTGAGAGCTGGAGATTCAGAAACAGATGGCTCTCCTTCTCTTCAGACTTTCCCCTTCTAATGAAAGAAATTATTGATAGAAGCATCTAGAAACATTAAGAAACTGGTTTGCACATTTCTGACCCTAGCCACCCAACCACCCAGACATGCGCACATTGGAGAGCAGGGTATTACAGAGGCACTGGCTGGACATAATGCCGTCAGTGGAAACGGGCCAGGAAACAGAGCAGCAACTACCCTATAAGGTTACTGCTCTGCTCCCCTCCCGAGTTCGAAGATTCGGAGGTCCAATGGTGCACATTACTCACCTCCTGACAGCACACCGGGTGACGTCCTGCAGCAAGAACCTCGCGGCTCTGGATGAATTCCCTGGGGGTTGCGAGTTGTACTACACATCGTTCTTTTATAGGGCAGACGTTTGTACGGAACCATGAAAGCATTTGAAAGGCAAATACCCGTGTCTGTTCCCTGATCTACAAATGAATTCGTAAGATAACCAATAGCCAGAGCTCTCCAGTGTGTCTGCTCTGCAGTTTTCTGACTGCTGTAACTCTTAAAACCACTGCTGAAAGTTAGAAGACTTAACAGCTTCGGTAATTTATATTCTACTTACTGCAGTCTTGGTATCTGAGCTTTTCTCCCGTTACTAATGAGTTATCCCACTGAGATGAATGAGTAGCGCTGGCAGGACCAGAGAACCTGCTTCATTATTAGTACAGAGCTATGCAGGTAAATCTCATTAAAGTTGTTATTATGCCACGGTAAAGATGTGGAAAACTAATATTTACCTGTTTCACAGCGGTGTTCTGAGGCTTAATTAGTCTGCGAATTGTTTCAAGACACATGGATAAAAACTCCACAGGAGTGCAACTGTTTCTGATTGACTGAGAAATTGCAGGGGGGTGGAAATCGAGGTTGTGCACCATCACTGCTTTCCACACAAGCAGGATATTCCATCAGAAACGGGCTAAGACAGCTTAAGCGAGTACAAGCGGATAGAAAAATGGTATTCAGAAAACACTACCTTTGGTGCAGAAGCAACATACAAGGACGGGTTTACAACATTTGAGTTTAAAGCTCCCACACCGGCCCTCGCAGTCCCCAGGGGCCTGAGAGCAGCCCAGCGCCCCGCCGCAGCCACCTCCCCGCCGGGTCCCGCGCCGCGGCGAGGAGCTCCGCCGCCAACACATCGCCGAGCGTCCCTCCACTCGGGACGGACGAGTTTACGTACGTGCCTCCTGGGGAAAAACGAACAAACCTATGAAAGCACGCGGTCACTGCAGCCTGTGTGCGACCGGCTTGGGGTTTACTCTCCGATACATATTTTTGCTGAAAACTTTGAAGTTGAAACATTCAAGTGAAATTTAATTCAGATAACTTATAACTCGTCATCTATATATATCTACACCTATAGACCTACATATTATACTCATTACCTGTCTTGCTCATTTTCTCTCCTACAGTACTACTTCTGGAGTTCAAAGTTTCCAGTCTGCTTAGAATTCTTAATAATCTAACCCCAAAACTGTATAACTACACTGCTCTGCTGAGATGAAGCCTATTTTTCCCCATGACTCAAATTTTCCAAGAACTGTACTGTATATAAACGTTAATATATATCAGCATGTATACATTACCCATTATGTGAAGTTCCAGAGAACAATGTATATTTTTTTTTACTATTTTAAAGCTCAGACTTAATCTGCAACTCCAATGGGAAATCACACAACCGAGTATCTTCAACATCTCCAAAAAGAAAGACATGGGAGCGTATCAGGCTGCATCCCAACGAAGAAATGCTCAATTATTTATGATCAGAAGAAAAAACAAAATGAACACATACATTTTTTATAGTGACTCTGGATACTACTTGTCCCCGATGCACAAGACAGACAGATACCTCCTTAAAACTGCCTGCAGGCAAAACGCACATAAAAATCTACAGCAGGAAGCTTCATCGACATCCCTCTCAACGATCTTCAATATAATTCATGCAAGTATCATGTTTATTTTACAATAAAATAAACCAAAAAGTATGCCGAGAGAAATGTAGCTTCCAGTAACATTTAAATTATGAGATTAAAAGCTAGATCTTAAATCCAACATTAATTCTGCGAAGAAAATGCATACAGCAAAACAGACAGAGTTTGCAGGAAGGCTGTGTGCATTTTCCCTCCTTCAGCATTCACACCCCAGTCCGATACAAGTGGAGTACTGATGTAAAAGAACAGCTCGACTGTGAAATGTCTTACATGAATAGTTTCTGTTTCAGTTTACAATCTCACAGTTTCCGATATTTACTTGTGGTTTGGATTTTGTGTTGTTTTCAACTGATCATATGAACTGTCCAAGGAAAGCATGAATTCAACAGATTCCTAAAAGAATCCTCCAGACTGTCCACAATCCAGGTTTTAGTCTGAACTTGAACTGAAAATAAGAAGTAACATGAGAAAGAAGAAGATCAGTCTTAAAACAGTATTTTAAATATCATTTTGTTCATCTAGTTACTTCCTGATTTTGACTGTGCCTGCTTCTGCGTGGTGGCTGTCCTCTCCAGGTCAGAAACGGAACCCCAGAAGAAAACCACTTGAATAAACAATCTGCCTTCTTGCTCTTGCAGAAAACCTTGCCAAGCACATAACTATTTTCCCTATTATACGGCTGCCCATTATTTAATATCAATAAACCAGAACAGAGTAAAACGATCCCAGTGATGCAAGTCTCACACGTACCATTACAAAGGAAGTCCAAGGCTAGGACACTTTCAACCAGCGAAGTCTTGCACCCGTAGCTTGTGTGTGCCCCTTGGATGCTCTGAAAATGGTCTCGGTTTCCACAGACGCTTCCGACAGGCTGCTGCACAGCCCCGGTCCTCCCCGGGGCACTGGGGGCCTCAGCCACCTCCCACACGCCGCTGGCCCCCGCCTTCCACGCGACCTTCCCTGGCGGTTCACACGAGCACCCAGCTAGGGGCCACGACCCGACTAGAAGCAAGGTCTGCTGACAACGTTGTCATCCCTGGCTCAACTGGTAGCCAAAAACTCGGGTGACTTTCTCTACTCCCAACCAAGTTTTATTGCTTTCATTGGTATTTCCTCAGAGGACTATTTAATTAGTTCAGAATGCCAATGGCACATAGATCTTATGCTTAAATTAAACAATAGCTTAAATAATGCTCTAGGGAGGTACTTTTCCAAGCCTGTTATTTTTAGGTATCTCGGGGAGCGCAGTGCGCTGTGCTGCCACACTGCGCAACAGAAAGAGGAAGAGCAAGAATGTTTTTCTCAACAGATTTTAACTCAAGATCTATCTAATCATTAGCATCAAAATTCTGAAATAATGAAATATGATGGGTCCCTAACTAGACAAACAAGCAACAGAAAGCATGATTCATTGCACTAAAAAAAATTCTTTAGCTGTTCTCTATTTTTTTTTTTCAACAGCAAGTTGTCACTGACAAAGCTGGAGGAAACACGAGCCAGAACGGTCAGGAACGCGTTTCCCTCTGACTGCAGAGGGCAGGCAGAAAAGTCCCTCCCTGCACTTGCAGGTTGTCTGTGCAGAAGTAACCCTAAAATAGACCAAACGCTCATCTGCTCTGAAAACTCAGCTAAAAAGCAACCAAAATACACACTAACTATACTTAGCTGTAGCCGTATAAAGGGAGCAGACAAGATGCAGAGGGCCCCTGCCAAGAGCTGAATGTGCAGGAAGAAGCGCTGGTACAGATGGCACAGCGCTCGCCCTGGGCTGGGAAGACCTCCAACTTGGAGCTTGCTGATTTACGAGGATAGAAGAGAAAGTTAAATCAATCACCCAAGAAAGATCATTTCTCGCTGTACAACAGTGGATGGCAAATAGGAAAAATGTTTAACTCATTATGTCAACTACAGGTTTTTGTCAATTGGTTCTTTCTACAACTATTTTATTTCAAGAAAATAAAACAGAAATTAGATCCAGCTTCATGGGGAGAAAAAAATGCAAGTTATTTACTAACAAGGTGAAAAGCTTATACTTGCACATACTGCAGCATGACCAGCTGCTGGAACAGCTATAATATTCTCTGTTCTCATCTTTCCCAAGACCCTAATCCAACAGCTCTGTGTAACAGAGGAGAAGCTGAGAGGGGTGCAGACAAACTGCGCTGTCCGACCAGCCTGCAAACGGTCGCCAGAGAAGCTCTGGCTGAACCCAGCCCAGGACCCAAAGCTGCAGGATGCTCCAGGCTTCTAAGCCAACTCTGTTCATCACCTACCAGGTAGATGCAATTTGTCGGAAAGTCCAGAATCAGTCACCGGACTGTAACTGGCAAAAAGTTTGCTCCAAGGGATTCCACTTTAATAACCATGACAATCCTATTCTAAAGTAATATTATGAGCTAATTCACTATCTTTAACACTTGGCAGTTAAACGTGCTGCAGCAGACCCCGATCCTCCCAGCAGCTACACCCATTACAGCTCATTTCAAAACTGCCCTCTGAAAGCAGCGTTTTTACAAGTGCGCCCACTCTGCAGCGCAACGTAACCCAAGAAGAATTTCACATACGATTTTAACACAGTCGAGAAGCAGAGTGGAGTCCACATGTAAATTACAGATATTGGGATAGCAGAAAATGTCTTTTTTTTTCTAAAGCAAACACATAATCTGGTGTTGTAGCAAACAGGATGTGGTAAAAAGAAAACTAGCTAAAGGTGGTTATGCACTCTGCTTCAAGACATGCTGTACTTCCCCATGAAGCTTCTGCTGTGGAGGAAGCAGCTTCTGCGGGAACAGTCGGCTGTTGGGCTATTAAGCACTGCCAAAGCATTTTTCTGGGTGGCTCTGTTATCTTCGAGTCCTCTGACTCATTTGGCGATTCTTAGAGAGTTCAAGATCATTCTGGAGAATCACTCCTGCAAATGGCCATGCCACCTTCCAGTGAAGAGAGTGACTCATTTGCCTTCATGAAGAAAAAGATGCAAACAGAGGACAGAGAGTTGTTTATGCAAATATTCTGAAGGCCATTTTCATCCCCAGAGGGGTATTGCCACCAAGTTTCCTGCTCCTACTTTGGTCCTGAAGGGCAGAACCCGGGTTCTGGCTCCCAAGCCGAAGCCCCGTGCAATTCGCTGCTGTTGCTCCACGGGGGCGGTGGTGGGGTGGGAGCTTTGGCCCATCTTCTACAGCAGGACCTGCAAAGTGCTGATCCCACAAGGATTTAGGGGCTCATTAAGGATAAACACTTGCAGCTGGTAAGACCAGCACCACAAGCAGACTTGTTAATAGGAAAACATCCACCAGGAATGACTCCATACACCCTATCAGAGAGACTTGCACCAGAGAATTGATCAAAGCCCTGGGTTTTTTTGCATTTGAAAGGACACTGAAAAACAGAACAAACAAGGAACTGGAGCTTTAAGAAAGAACGGTGGTCTGGAAAAAAAACATTACAGCCCTCATTCACATCACTTGTCAAAGAAAAAATGAGGTAGGTTGATGAAGTTTTACAATCAGTATACAAAGAAAAGTATTCTACAGTAGAAGGCTTCAAGCTCAGAAAATCACAGTATCACAGAGCCAGCTGCAGAACGACAGCCCGCTTGCTTGGCTTGGGTTGATTCCAGCCCCTGACCCACTCGCGCAGGTCCAGCAGGAGCCAAGCTCCCTGCATATCCCTGCCACAAGAAGAGATAGCAACAAGAGGAAAAAGGTGATTAGACTTTTAATTACCACACCATATTGATTTTCACAGCATTTTGCATAATGCTTGCCTAAAACTGAAGGTACTTTACCACAAGCAATTATGCTAATGTCTGGAAACAGAACCAATTTAATGGCAAAGAACAAGCTAGAAAATGCAATAAAATTTAAATGAACAACCACAGTAAGGAAATATGATATTTTCAAGTGCAATGCAAAGTTTTCTGTTAAAAACAGTCACAGTTTATCTTTTTTTCCTTCCCTTCTAAACCCCTCTTCAGAAGAAGCCAGCTTCAGAAGAAACCCAGACTCCAGCCCAGCGATCACAGCAGACCTCCTCGCTTCCAGGCAATGGAGGGTGAGGACAGCTGGTGCTGTACCAAGGAGAGAGGAGGAGAAAAGCTCTCTGCACATCTACAAGCTATGCATCTCAAGATCTGGGAAAAAGCTAATCTGTTAATGAAACCCTGGGCTCTACAATTCTAGGTTTGATAGCTACCGAAGTGGGGAAAATAACACAAAACCTTTCATTTATTCCAAAGTCACAGTTACCTAACTGTAATTGCTGTAACTTATCAGAATAACTGCAACAGTCTTCATTGTTCTTTGGAACCAACTATTAATGAAAAGTATTTGATTACATAAATACAAATAAGCATTACATATAAGGTGTTCCATTCAACTTCATTTGTTTTTGTTTTGTTTTGTTTTTTAAAGACTTCACTTCATTGCCACCAAACAGAAACAAACAGTTCAAGTCAACCTTTACGTGGTTGCTTAAAATTCCACTTATTTTGCAACTGCTACACTATAGCAATACATTAGTGATTCAGCATAGACCGCTAAACTGAAGCGCATACTGACAGACGTCAGCACAAGCAAACAACATATCTATGCATGTACAACATACGACCTTTGGCCAGAACAAAAAGTCACCGTTTTTACGCACAAGATATAGACTACTCTTCATTTACTGTAATACACTGGAAAGCTTCACGAGACGTCTATGTACACGTACCTTAGACCTGTGTTTCCACAACCCCCTTTTTAAAAAGCTGTGAAATTATCAATGACAATCTCTGATACTATAAAAGAATAGTATTTAATTTGGCAATACTCTAATCTCTCACTCCACAATATTCTCATACCTACTCAGCCACACATCTCCAGGCGACCAGGAGCCCTGGACATTTCTGCTCCAGCCAGAAATGGAGAACAGCTGAAGCTCAACCAGCCCAAGGATGCCTCCGGGGCACCGGCTTCCTCAGGAAGCAGGGCGCAGCGGCACCTTGCTCGTGGGCATTTGCTCCCACTGCTCGTTACAGTCTCGCTGTACTTCAGACCAGAGTAGATCTATTGATCTCCTCAAGTCTTTCCAGCCCGTTTCATGATTTTGTCCCCATTTCGCAACACAAGAGCTGCTGTACTATCCTAGCAGAGGTTGGGCCACCCACTCCTAAAATCTACTGGACAAAGACTTCACAAGCCCCTCACGAAATCCCTGCCGCTGCTTTACCACCCATCCTATTATTACAGTATTAAAACATTAAGAAAATAATATACATTTTTAAATCACACGTTAAGCTTCTGGAAAACAAACCAACCTCACCATTTCTGCAACAGCTTTTCTGTTTCTTAAGCCTGTTCAACCTCACTTCTCTCTTTCATAGCCTACATAATGTCCTATTTCAGTACTTCCTTGTAGGTCGCGTTTAGCAGATGCTAAGTAAGGTCTGCTCATTGCCGCTGCTCTTTCCTGGACTCTTTCCAACAGGTCCATGTTCATTTTGTAGCCCAGTGCCAGGACTGGACACAGTATTCTGCCAAAGCAGGATTACTTTACATGCCTCACAGGCTGCAGTCCTGGGTTTATATTTAGTTGCATGACCCATCTGAGACGTCACAGCTTACTGTAAGAACCAGGTCTGTTAAAAATACCTGTCTGATCAGTGGTTTTCCATCCTGTATTCGTGTAATTACTGCTGCACAGGTGTAGAGTAATACCTCTAGTTCATGGAGATCTTTTGTAATTCTGTCCTTGTCCTCAGACTGGCTACAGTCTTTCTCAGGGTGCAAGCTGAACACAGAGGTTCTTCATCCCAGCTTTCACAGTTAACTAAAACACTGAGCAGAAGCTGATCTCTGACACTTTTGTGCAAACTCACTGGATACAGCCTTCCATTCTCACCCTGAATCACTGCAACTGTTCCTCAGGTCAGTTTTCCCAACAGTTTTGCCCTTGCACACACCCAGGCTACCTTTCCCTGCTGCCAGCAAAACATATGTCAGACAGGCAAGACAACATGCACGGTATTTTTGTACGACTGCTCCCTGACCAACAAGGCTTATTACTGTGTAGAAAAAACATTAAACTGATGTGACACATTACATTGCTGACAAGCCCATACCAAGTAATATAATTTTCTCCTACATGTTTCCAAATAATTCAATTATTTTTCCAGTAGCTTTCCAGAACATGAAGTTAAGTTGACAGATTGCCTTGCTTCACCTTCTACCCTTTCACAACATTTCATTCTACTGAAGGCCTTTGTTCTACTAAGTCCTGTCCATATGCCAGTATTCTTCAGACCTCCTAACACACAAATTTTCTGCAGTCATTACAGAGAAGTGGCAGGCAAGCCAACCTTAAAAATATTTACATGAGGAACATTTCATTGAAATATGACTTACCAATTTTCTGATGAAAGATCTTGTCAAAGGTTAATTCACCCCTTTCCTCAAGGTATTTCTGCATAACACTGCGGATACTGAAAGGGAAAAAAAAAAGAGTTACTTGAAACTGCTTCTTTTAAGCAAAATCTTTAACATACTTTTGAGAAAAGGATCGCCACAAAGAAACATCCATGCAAAATGCCCACGCAAAAAGAGATACCACTGCCCAGCTATTGCACCAACTCCCAGCACCACGGGCAGTCTGCTGCAGAGGACTGCAGCCATTAACACCAACAGGCTTTTAGTCGAGTCACAACCAGAGAGTCACTGCTGAATTTACAGAGTTCAACGCTGCAAATGATTTTATGAAAATACAATCTTTGCCTATGAATACCCTTCCAAATATCACCTTACTAGCCTGTAATTAGAAACGGGTTCTCAATACTACGATTTTATTAAGATTTTTTTTTTAAAAAAGTTCTTGAAGTTTGAGGTATGCACACAAAAAAGCACTTTCCAATATTAACACCAGTACTTACTGACTGGAGAAGAGACACAGCCTACATCACGCAGCGTGATGTCGCTGGAATTCCCATTCAAGAATCCGTACTATCCAGGAAGGTTTGAAAATACCACAGCTGAGCATAAATTGGAAAAGAAAGCCATCCGTGATTGCACAGAGCTCCTTTGCCGTGTGCCACCACACGAGTGGGAGTACAGCAGCCTAAAGGCGAGTTCCCAGGCTTTTCCTGGGTTTGCCCAGCGGGCCTTTCATCCCGGTTAGGTATGTGGGGGCTGCACAGGAGGATAGCACAGGACTGCCCCAGGAGCTGGAGCACCAAATGCTGGTTGCTTCTCCTCAAAAAGCACAAGGTGAGCCCGCAGGAAGAAGCAGGGAGGAAAAGGCAGGTGGCAGCCCCGCACCGGCCCCTGCCCCAGGCACGCTGAGCCCCAGGCTCGCCGCGCTTCCCAGGGACCTGCCGGGCACTGCTTTTTTTTTTCCCCTTCTGCATCAAGTTTTAGCTTGCACCACGTAAAATAAATGCACAAGTCAATCGAATCTACATCAGGCCGTTAACACTGCAATTGCTATACGTCATGTAGAAAATTAGCCAACACAGGCTCCAGTAGGCCCTTAGCTTGGCTGCAGTGCACTTAACATCTACTTTGCCTAATTTATAATGTCACCATCATTCATTTAAACCACATTACTGAAGATTGTCTTTATTTGTCAAGTAAGGTCAATATTCATTTTAATATAATGCCTATAAAAATTTCATATACACAAGTACATAAATTTTAAAATCAATGTAGCACAGCAGTATTGTGCCTTGATAAAAGTACTATATTGTGACAGTATTCAGTCAAAATTCCCCTACTTTTTTGTTCCCAATTTTAAAATTGATATTTTCATGCATACTCGGCATTTTTCTAAAAATAACCACAAATACCCTGTACAACGTACTCGTACCTCAAATAAGGTTATCAAAATCACTTGCATTTCTACAAAAGTACAACTGAGCACCCAACCCTTGTGAAATACAGACTCAGAACCTGACCAAAAGCCAGAAAAAAAGTCTATAATAAAAGCCAATGAACTCAAAGGCCCTATACCTCAATCTAGGAAATTATTGTTACTAGTTCTTATGCATACCTCAAAGCCCCACATGAAATACAGATCCCTGAACGCTTTGACCTAAAGTGAGACCTCCAGATACTGACCACCACACCAAGCCAAACAAGGACTGGGAGGGTTAAACGCTGTTAATCAGGCCTGAGATTATGAATTATTCAGTGAAGAACTTTCTAGTCTTCTTATTTGTTCATGAAAAAACTAGGTCTACTTTCTGTGCATTTCACCAATGTATAGAAAAGAATCACTTCAAAAGAAAGCCTGTTCCGTACTGAGAAGAAGTAAGGTAGTAAAACAAAATTTATAACACAATTGGCAGAACTGGAGAGTTTGGCCTGTTCTACAGGTAGATTTTTTTTTAAATACACATTCTAGCTTAGTATGCTTGACAGGGTGACCACAGAACTAACTCCTCAGCCCGCACAGTCACCACACCGCCCGGCACAGCGCGGCGCTGGGCGCTCGGCCGCCACGTCCCGTTCCCAGCTGATCGCCAGACCACTACTAACAGAGTAAGCCCCTTTAATAACAAGGACACCAGGAAAGCCGTCCTCTGCTATAGGGAGCCTACGGCAAGAAAGTCCATAAGCATATCTGAGTTTAGACAACAGGAGAAGATAATGAAAAATTCAACGTATGACTGAAGTGTCCAGGAACACACTCCGTGTAACGAACAAATCTCTTCAGCACTCTTCTTTCTGTCCCTTGACATCCCATACTTCTGCTCTGATGGATAACATGTCAAGGGAACAAAACATTTCCTTAGCCAAAAAATCCGAACAAATCTGTAAAACAGACATTCACCCCCCTCAGAAGCATCTCTCCTTATCCATATGAATAAATATGAATAAATTACATGGAATGGATTATGACGATCCAAAACAATGACCTTCTAACTCTCATGCAGAAGTTCAAGGTAAAAATCTTGCTGAGTTCAAAAGAAAAGAATCCATATATCCTTCAGATGGATGGAAAATTCTAAAATAGAGCCTAGCCCATTCCACAAACAGGAAGGAAGGTTAAGGTTCCTTCTCTGCTGTTGCGTATTGACCCATTAGTTGCCCTATGTGTAAACAATCTGGGATTAAAAGCTGCATTTCATCGAAAAGTAGCCATTTCTAAAAGGCTTTCCATACCAAATATGCTTTCAGTGCAAACAATGCACTAATGCGAGAAGTGGACTTTTTTCAGTTCATCTCAGTTCACAGTACGATCTACCTTAATAGCAATACTCAAAATAAGCAGAAACAAAAGCTGGCTAAAAATGAAATCCAGGGAGACTCCAAAAACAAAAGCACATCCGACCATACTGGAGAAAATCCTTTTGTCCATAGATTTTTTTTTTATTATTTCAAAGAGGAAGAAAATAGCACACAACAAAAAATCCAGGAACACTCCACTTGCTGTCCACACGCCACAAGTAAGCTGGACTACCAGGACAAGTGTACCTACGGGAAATCCAGACGGGCTTGAAATTTTGTGAGAAATGCAACCCTGGATACTTCTTCACCACCACCAGGACTGAGAACTACGGCTTCCCCGCTGTTTCGACGGGACCACGCTGAACTGTGTGCTTGGGGGCACAAAGACGCCTGCCCACAGCAGGCAGCCCAAGGAGCTGCACTGCAGCCCCAGGGCACAGCAAGACCTAGCACAGAGCACAGCATGGGAAGGACGTCTGGGGAGAGGCTTTTTATTCTAAATAAAACCAGCATCTCGATCCCTGGCAACACAAACGGTCCCGCGCGTGCCGACATGCGCGAGCAAGTGGGCGCTCCGCTTGCAGCAGAACGCTGCGCTTACAGATTGCACAAAAACAGCAGGTTTGCAAGGCAGCTCAGAGAGCCCTGGCTACCCAGAGGCAGGCGGAAAGACGACTATCTGCACAGTCATCAAGCTGCAAACTGTGCGAATGGAACAGGTCGGCCTAACTCGTCAGCTCCTCCACCTCCCCAGCAAGGCGTGAGCTGAGGAATCTGTTAAAGGGAGCCTCAGGCTGCGTCTTGAAGCCCTGGTTACCATGGCCAGCATCCCAGTCTTTCAAGACACGATCAAAGACATCTACCGAAAAGCAACCTTCGCGGTTCAAATATCTTCTATAATTAAAGAGCTCTCGCTGCCTATAAGCATGTGGGATGGCAATCTGACAGGGCGCAGACAAATCGCAGCGCCAAGGTAGCGATACAGGTGCAAAACGCCCACTTGAAAACACATCTTCTAAAAAACTCAGAAAAAAATGAATTATGTGCTTTTCAACATAGAAAAGAACACGAGTACAGCAAGAGGACCGCGCACTGCAATCCTCCCCCTCCGATGAGTGACGCCAGATGCAGATGAGTAGCCCTTGGCTGCAGCAAGAACCACCCGGCGGTGCGGACAGCAGCAGTTACGCCTGCTTGTGACCCCCGTAACAAACCAGTAACATCCTGTGACTCCAACAGTAACCATACCTATCAACAGAAACTCAGCTCCCGCTGGGTTGGTGGCTGCTTTGCAAGTGCATGGCCCGCAGGACGGAACCAGAGCCCTCGAAGCAGTCCTTCAGGCAGCCAGACTGGGTCCAGCCAGCCGGGAACACGACTGCAACGGATGCAGGTGTAGGTAGAAACTAGAAGTTACAGAGCAGAGTAAAAGAAACAGCATTCATTTTGATATTTCCTAAAGGTTCTGCAATTAATTTCAAAGATGCATGAATTCTGTCCCCACAGGTTTGTCATACTAAATTATGCAGGAGTTCTTTTGAAAGCATCTCACGCCTAGGAAATGGAAAAGGTGAAGAAAGATGCGACGGTATGTATACATATGCATACTCTTTCTATTGGAACTAGATCAAGAAGCTACTTACTGTTGACATTCTTACTACTGTGTCTTATGGGAGCTTTTAATTATTTATAATGAAAGCACATTATTTTTTCTTATAAATCAGTAAGAGTTCAGATTGGTGGGATATTATCTATTGCACAGATGCACACATGCCCACCAGAGCTTGAAAAAAAATTATCCGGCCTTACTGCAAACGTTAAAGAACCATATCTACATTAAGAATGCATTTATACGCACTAATATGTTCACCTACACGGTGAAACAGAAAAAGGAGAACAAGAAACCAAAACAAGACGAAATGGCAGCTTTACAGAGACTGGCCTGAGGACAGCAGAGTTCAATATTGAACTCTACCAACATTTTCTGTATCATCCTGAGCAAGTCATAAACATTATCTGCCTCAGTTCCCCAGTCTGTAAAATAAAGCAGAATTTCCTTTTTCCCCTCCTCTTGGCCAGTTCAGAGCATGAATTCTTCAGGTCAGGTATCATCCTTCTGCCAGGTGTACCCAGCACACTAAGCCCCTGGCACATCCAAGCACTACTCGAATGCTAAGAATTTCAAGAAGAACAGTGAATATTCAGCAGCTAAGCTCCCACTGCCTTTGCCAACCTTTTGCACGCTCCCCTACCACCTTCCTGCTCTCCGCACAGCCCTCCCTGCTCCAGGCAGCCACTGCATTGCCCTCATCCCACCCGGCGTCCACCTCCAGCCCCTGCTCGCCCCAGAGGCACCAGCCTGCATGAGCAGCACCCTCGCAACGCCACCCGTCAGAAAGGAACCGGGCTTGCTTAGACCTCATCTCGAATGAGAAGAAAACCTGGGAGCCTGAAGTATAATACTACCAGTACGTCATGAGTAATGCAGTTTCTCCTTAAAAGCGCTTGTACCACTGCTTTGCAGACTAGTAAAGAAAACAAGTCACGTAAGGGGAGCCAACAGGCAGAAGGAACCATCCCAACATAAAGCCTGCGTGCCTGAGCACTAACGACGCTACTATTTTCTTGCCGTACACTCCCCACGAAGCACCTCTCCTGCTGGACAGCAGACGCCCCCTGCACGGGGCCGCAACCCGAGCGCAGCCCCCAGGCCAGGCCAACTCCCCCGCCCGGGGAGAACGCAAAGGGCAGGCACTTGGTGCAACCAGCACAAAACAGCGAGCTTCCCTCCTGTGTAAGGCGTGGAAACAGCGAATGTATCACAGCCATTCGATCCACTCCATTTTGCTTCCTCTTTACCCAGTTCAAAGTGCATTACAAGTTAATGCTTCTCCAAATGGTTTTTTCTCAGGTACCGTAAAATGTGCTCTACACATTGCAACTTCTGTTCAAGCAATTCATGAGGCAAACTAAATTCCCAGCCTGTAAAGCCAGAAAAGAGCATTACACCATCTAATCTGATCTATTTATCTATTATTTGTAAAATTCCCTATTTGAAGGAGAAACAAATCATTAGAAGACTGAAAAAACATTTCTGGACAACAATGAAATAACATGGAAAATATACGTTCCTTTCATTCTTTTACTTCCTAGCATCCTATAATATTGCTAGAACAACCCTGGCAGCAGTGCAATATCCAATTGACTTAATTATTTTAATAGAGAAATCAAAGTGATCATTGGTACTAAATTAATTAGTGCACATGCTCATTCTAGTCTTCGTCTCATCAGCAGCTGAGCGAAGCAGCAATGAGTGAAACGAAAGCGCTTCCTCCCCCTCCAGGCACACAGCGCACACACATACCCGCGCCCCCAGAGCCGCACGCTCACCTGTACACGCGGCGCGACGGCACCTACACAACAAACCCGAGCTGTTCCGGCACTGGACGTCACACAGGGCTGGAGCTGGGCTCTGCCATTTTCCGTCCCAATTTCACCCATTTCTATCCCATTTTCCATCTTTGCATACTCTCTAAAGTTGATGCTGAGCACGCTTCCGAATCATCTAACTGCAGTGAACTAATGCTCTTACAATTGTCAGGGATGATTAATAGCATTTTCTACCCAAGAACCCTGTTTGCGATGGAAGGGATTAAAGCATGGCAACACTTTCCCGCCACCCCCCTCTGGTGTGCGCATCTCATCCAGGAGACAAAGCAGCTTCACTTATGCAAATGATATTAATGGAGAAAGTTTACAACCAGGGAGCCAAAAGCAAGAGCTATGTAGCTATGATTTCAAAATATGCACTCATGTTCCTTGAGGATCATCTGCATTATCATCGCCGAAATCTGAAACTAACATAAAAGCTTCTAAGCGCATGAATTTTTCAGGAATAATTACACTGAATTGTAATGTCAAGGACTTGCCCTTCCACCAGAACACTGCTACTGAGAAATTGCGAGAGAGAGAAATTGGAAGGAAATCACATCTCCTCACTCCAACTGCAATTAAGCCATTTGTCAATCATAATGGTGGGTTTTTTTTCAAAAACAAATACAAAATTGTTCATGATGTGCCAATTTTTTTTTAAAACTTTTCCATACCTATAAAATGTTTAGAACTTCCTCTCAAAGTAGCATGCGGGTGTAAAGATCAGCTGAGCCACTAGGAACTACAGCCCACACTGGCTGAAACACACTGCACCTGACTGCAATTGACTGATTTCTTTATAGTCTCAGGATGCAATTTTACACAGACTTAAATGTTTATCTGCGCTATCCAAATTCATCCTAAAGATGCTAAAATTGAACCAAAGATCCTGCCCCAAAGGCCTTTGAAGTAAAAGCATGATAGAGTCAACAAGTACAATTCAAAGCGATGACAGAATGGCACACAGTCGTTACAGACAAAATATCATTTCTAATAAAAGTGCATTTGAAAAATTTAGCAATGCAAGATTCATCAAAGGTGAAAACAGTCAAGAAATGTTTGGCCTGAGAACCAGATCATCTGAACACTTGTTTAAACAAGTCAAAACTAACTGCAATGTTCCTGTATTTCGCCCCTGCTCCAACAAGGAAACAATCCTCTTTAAACAAACAAGCATCCCTCCAGAGCCCTGCATCCCAAACACTGCAGCAGCGATTCTCCTAAAGCAGAACAAAACCAAGTGTAAAATTGTCTTCCCTGATCCTTTGCACTTCATCGTGTGTTTTAAGCTTATCCTTAGGTCCCAAAAATAAGGGAGATGCAAACAAAGGATCCATGTTAAAATTCATCAATGGAACAACTAAGAAAGGAGGCTGGAAAAGTCTGGGGTAACAAAATGGAGAACTGACAGAGAGATGCAGAAGTGTTTAAATATGAAAACAAACAGGATCTGAAGGAGAAGACTTGGAGAAGCCAGGATGGGGATTTAAGAAAACCGCAGATGATGAGAAGGCTCAGAAAGGAAAGTCACCTCTGTGGCATGTACTCGGACATCCTTATAACCCACTGAGGGCTGGGAACCAAAGCGCAGAAGAAGAGAGCACAGCAGCAGGAGCGAGGAGGTCACCGATCTCGGAGGCTGTGGAGAAGAAAGCAGCACGATGGCACAGAGAGTCTGACATTGGGAAAAGGACAGAACCACCACAGTGTGACCAAAGAGCTAATTTGGGACAGAGGACAGGAAGGCTCGGACACCCGTACGGGTCACCCGTGCCTTGCACCACACCAAGACACCCACAGAGCTACACCAGTCAACATAAAACACCGGGAAAAACAATGCAGATTTTTTGGATGGAAGTAGCCTCAAGGAAGGAGCGAGACCGGGGTGACCCGCAGGACACCTGACACAAGAGACAGGACAAGCGGCACTGGCAGAGAGGCGCGGGCAACGCACCGCAGCAAGGCAGCGTGGGCGCCCACCAGCACAGGACAGGCAGGCAGACAGACAGACTGCCATCCCTCCGCCCTGCAGCCAGCGCGCCGGGCGGCTGAACACGGCTGCTCCTGACCGTCCCCCCAAAGCCCAGCAGGCTTCTTCCACCGGGCACCTGAGGCTCAAGAGCACAGCTCCCACCAGAACCACGTTCGGTTTAACCGAGGCTTGCGTTTCTCAGCGCGCACCCTCCCGTCTGAAATGAAGGCAGAGATGCGAACAGAACAGCAGCTGCATTGCATCCACAGAGCTGGAGGCTGCCTTTTGCTCTCAGTGCCTTCATTCGGGGTGCCTCCTCTAAGGTCTGCAGCATTGAGGATTTGTTAGATTTCACGATAAGGAAAGGACACAGCAGCCGCTGGGGGCTCTTTTCTTATCGGCACCGCAGGCAGAGGTAGCAGCTCCTGGCGGGACACGAGCACCCGTCCGCCCCGCAGAGCGCTTCTGCAACGCCAGCTCCTGCCGAGCCCCCGCGTCCTGAGACGTCTGCGCTCTCCCCAGCTCCCTTCTCAGCAGGACACGACATGCACTGACAGGACAAATTCCTGCACGTGGGAAGGGACGGGGCGGGGGGGGGGGGGGGCTAAGTGGGCGGGGTTTCTCTTAACCCTCTACATATTTT
>VXAL01000174.1:26162-38236 GCA_013399475.1 Chauna torquata | reverse complement strand
TTTCTGCCTTCTTGTTCTTATCTTCCCTTTGGTACTGCGGGAATCGAAGAATACCAGGAGAGGGATAAATGGCCAGCCTGTATAGGTCATGCCTACCTTATTGCCTAGGTGACACAACTGTGCAATCATCCATTTTCACATGCTCAGTGAATGTTACTGCTCAGCTCACCTGCAGCAGGCAGTGCCTAACATCCTAAGTAAGTAAGTTAGGAAGGACAAAAGGACAATTAAGTTTCCAACGCATTTCTTAATTGTGAGTCATTACTGTATTGTCACTACCGAAGTTCAGAATATTTTCTGGATTAACCCAAAGAAGCCACATTTTGAGGGTGGAAACATGTGAATGTTTTTGTTGTGAATACATACATCATTGTTATTGACCTGGAAAAATGTGTTGCAAGAAAAAATAAGTAATAGCTTTAGTTTTAAACTTGACTAGAAAAAAGTTCATATTAAAAAGATAAATCTATAATGCATGCTACCTCTTTGTGTGCACATTTTCAAGTATTACTTCTTACCTAGGAACAGCTTTTTAATTCAGTCTGTATTACAAGGAACAGAAATTTGATGTTGAACTAAATGGAACAGAAGAAATTGAAAGACAATGTCACTGCTGTTCTGCATTGCCTAACATCTGTGTTTTCTTCAAAAATATGACTAAAAAGATCCATAGGTTTTGCTCTAACACTGGCTCCAACACAGAGCTAACAATGCAGCAGCTCTGTTTATTGTATCCTTTATGATGATTACAAGTTCTAATCTCTTTAGTCCTAGGGGGAGTGATTTTAGTCATTCTACTTACATTTTATTTTCATTTTATTTTTAAGCTGCTAACAAAAAGATTCCATAACTTAAAACATACCATTTATCCTACAGACGGTCTTTCCTGGATGACATTTATATTAAATACCTGATGCAGGTATTTAATATAAATATTGAATACAAATGCAACACAAAATTCATATTTCAGTTTACTTTCTTGTAGTTACAATAAATGGAATAGTATTACTTGGTCAAGGTTACCTGGTGTCCTTAGGTAACAAAGCAAAAATATTTGGTGGAGGAGGAATGATGTCACTTTAACCTGCTATTTAGCTCTAAGAGCTGAAAAAGGCTGTGTAACCCCCTCATGCATAAATATATCACCTTAAGTTTATATTTCACTACTTTTTAAAAGTACTGAAGAATATGCCACAATATGTCTTGTTCCAGCAGCTGAAAAATTATGCTATGACTAAAATGACATCATTCTGCCTCCCACAGAATGTTTTGGCTCTGAGAGCTCAAGGAGCAGATGAAATTAACATAAAATGTCACTGTCATACAGAAAGGAAGAAAAAATATTAACATCTTCTGCATTTCTTTCACAGATCTGAGTAGGAGGTCAGCATAAAGCATGTCACAAGAACTTTGAGGATGAAATAGAGGCTTTTGCTGAGGGCTAGTACAACAAATATTGTTGAAATTTTCAAAATAAGGTTCACTGTAAATCAAGATAGTCTGTAGGATTTCTGTTTCTCCTGTCCACTCAGAGTTGCTCCATAGAATTCTTTCATTTGTTTTTATATTTAGGCAATTTTAAAATTGTTCCCAAGTTCAGTTTAGAATGATCACTAGCATACTTCAGTATTTTTTTGATTATTTGTTCTGTTGTATCTCAGAATCTCATACATAAATTAAGTCACTATTGTAGTAAAGTATTTGATTGTCAAACAGTAAGATATCTCTGACCTAAAGAGTTTAAATCCCAGGTATTAAAAAGGACATGGTAAGTTGGAAAGAAACCTAGAGAGTTACCAGGAGGTTAGGAGGGCAAAGTAAGAAACTGAACAACGCTTACCAAAAAAAAGATTGAGGTCTCACCTCACAATAATTAACCAGTTTGAAATGGAAATGTTTCTGTAGCTGTTGCAAAAGACTTGTGATTTGAGAGTCAATATCCCTTTTCTTTTTAATTTTAACAGAATTTGCTGTGAATAAAGTTGATATGTATGAATCTTGATGCTGTTTAACATCAAGTAAGGTGTGGTCTAGATGTTGATAGAGAACTTAGTAAGCAGGAAGGCGTAATGTGGAAACCAGAAGATCTGTTTTGATCATGCTAATCTAAAGTGCCAGCTACACATTTCAGAGAGATCAAGAAGGTAGGTCACAATCTTGGATGTGGGTAGGTGTTTAGTCAACAGCTAAGATTGTGAGATCCTGACATAAGGAATGAGGTGCAGAGAGTGAAAAATTACTGATTGAGGGCAGAGTAGTAGGAGAAATACACTGAAAGAAAGAGACTGGAATGGGAGGAGGCACCAAATAATGTTGCTGGAGGAAATGTGAGAAATGGGAAGAGAATAACTAGTGAAGGAAGACGGTGATGAGATTTTTGATACGTTTTAAAATAACCCCAGAATTGTAAGATAAAGCAGAACTTCTGAGTTATGCCCAGAAAAATGTCATTGGGAAGTAATTGAACAGTGCAGATGGCAATAACCAAGGAATTCTTGACAGTATGTTTCTCATTATATTTTACTGGTCTAGGTAAGACCAGAAGAAACAATATTAGCCACTGAGTCCAACATAGTGTTGACTTGATTGGGTTTTCACAAATGCTTTACATGTTGTTTATGGAGTCACTGCCAAAATAAGGAAATAAAAGTGAGACTTGTTATATTTACTTTATCGATAATTATTGTAGGATGATTGCAGATACAGAAAATGCAACACAAATAAAAGAAGCTTCTTTAATAATCAGCTCTAACCTAAAAGTCAAAATTATTAGAAAATGTCATATTTCACTTCCTTAGTGCAAACTTCCTTCCTAACTGATTTTATTCATTAGTGATAAAGACTACTATTTCCAATGTAGAGTCTATTTTTTTTTCTTTCTCCCCCCGCCCCCCCCTTCCTTTTAAAGGATAACTGTGTTTGTTTATGAAACCAAATCACTGACACTGGGGCATCCAAATTTATAAGATGCACACATTCCTTATCAAATGCAACAAATATGTATGTAGAGAAGTTTCATTGTTTATTTAAGTCCTTTTGCAACAGAAAAATATTTAGGAAGAGGAGAACCAATCAGCAGTAGAGCCAAAATTCCCTCTATCCCTGCCCCCCTCTCTCCCCCCAGCCGTCAGTATGTTAGAAAATTATAAGTCGAAGTAAAAGTTCAAGGATTTGGTCAGGAAGATCATCCGAGTAAGCAAATTCAGTGCCATGTAAACAGTGTGTTGACCTTCCAACATGAGTTTACTTAGCAGACATATTATGCCTAATAGGAGAGGATGAATAAAAAACAGATAAAAGATTTCACTGAGAAGAGGTGCAGTATGATTTATTCAGGTATGCATAATGTATAGGGAGTTTCAGATACTTGCTGAGGGTTAAGTACATGGCAAGAAAGCTGAAATCTTCTTGAAAGATCATGTGGGTGGAAGCCAAGGTCTGAATCTCCAGAATTTGATGGAAATTACAGTTATGCTGAAGAACTATAAGATGAAGCCAGTGAGCTTCAAAGCAAGTGAGAATAGAGAGAAAATGATCTTTGTAAAATGAAGTTGACCCAGGAACGGAACTGATTACTAAAATTTCTTGTAATCATTACAAAATAAATAAATAAATAAAAATCCTAATGGATATTCTCTTTTAGCATAAATAAGAGGTGACTTGTGACTTCAGCTGAGAAAATACTGATCTTTCCTAGCTATTGATTTATAGCAATAATTGAAGAATCTATGCAAACCCAAAGTATTGAGGAGTAGCTGAAAAACATTTACCACATCTTGAGCCTGGAGATCTTCTGTCTAAGTTGCAATAGCTAGTGGAGTAAAAAGACTGAGAGGTAGGATGATAACCCTATAGTTTTTGCTGACTGTGGCAACACTCTAGATTAGGTTTATCTTTTTTGGTTGAATATGCAGTTTAAAAGCAACATAGTGATGTGTTCCAAGATATTAATTATGATGTTTGGCCACTATTGAATATTTAAAACACTGCTTCTACTGAAGACAGCATCTGAATGACAAAATTAAAACTGTTGTGATATCACTGCCTGAAGATGGTGATGTTTAACTAAGAGGTAAGGTAAGGAGTATACTGCGCTCAGAAAAAGCTCCCTGTTTGGATTTCATCTGACAGTATCATATTACCAAGGGCCATGCAGCAACAGTACAGTTTGTCAGCTCATCCAGAGGCACACTCATGCCGCATGTGATTTTTCAGGAACAGGTATTTTAATATACCCTAATTTACATTATAATAAAATAAAATATTTCAAAGAGGACAATATTGGGAAGTAAACAGGGGAGCATAAAGACTTTTATAGGTCCCTTGCAAGTAGTGTTTAAAATATTTTGGCTGTCAACAAATGGGGAGGATGGAGCATTTCTCCACACTCTAGTGCAACTTTGAATGCATGTCAATCATTTGATTTGTAATATCGATTTCTCTGACATGGTGATGTAATGAATTTTCAAAAAACTGGAAAAAAAAATAAAGAGGAGAAAGTTTAGCTGTAGAAGAATAAAATTAGCCTTAAAAAAAGACTTGGCAAATTTCCATTTCCATATCCATTATTAACCTACTTCAACATGAGTCAGATTCACAAAGATGCATACATTATTAAGACATGCACAGCCAGCCAGGTCCTGTGTTCCTTCATGCAAAAATTTCCTTACTTTTAATCAGCTAAAGAAAAAGGATTTTTTTTGCCTGTGAGAGATCAGAATCTGATCTACTTGGTTTATATAGTACTTGAAGTAATATTAAGTATTTTGATCTTCTGGTGGAGCTTTGAATTATATTTCAAATTGAAAGAGTTTAAACTTTTGCTAGCTATTATCCTTGGTCTGACATATGAAATAATTGAATTCAATATAACATTGTAAGATTCAGGAAGCTTAATTTTCTAGTTTTAGAATGAAATGGAATAAAAATGTTAGTGTATGTCAATGGGGTTGAATTATGCGCTGCTATCCAGCAAACCACAAGTTTTGATTAAGGAAAGTCTTCAGACTCTGGGTCCACGTTTATCTTTAAATATTGTAAATACTGTCTAAATAAATATATACACACGTACACAGACTTCCAATACATGTTGTAAGCATTTAATATAAAACTATTATACTTAGACTTTATGCATAAGTGCTAGGTTTTAGAATTACAGCTGCATTCAGAATCTAACAGAATTAACAAAAGGCTTGTTTAAGTTCCTGTTCTTTGATTCTTATTGAGATGCCTGTATATTTTCTACATTCTATAATATAGACCTGTATTCTAAGTGTTAGTAAGCCTTTTACATGGTTTGTCTCACAGCCAGATTTGTCTTAGTACCATTACAGTTGAAAGAACAGCATTAAAGAAGCCTTTCTTTTCAGTTCCTGATTGTGATTGCTAGCATATCAAATTTATTCCCTTGTAATCCAGATCATTTTCCAGAAGCTTTGAGAACTGTATGTAGTAGTTTGTTAGTGAGCTCACAGAAACTCTATACTGACAGACCAAAAAGCCCTTCGACTGTCACTTTATGTCATTAACAATTTCTAAAACCATTACAGATGGGATGGACTGATTAGAACTGAGAGGGAGGATCTTTTTCCCAGCCAGAAATATCCCCTGAGACTTCTCCTGCATGTGAAGTTTCTAATGATTAATGGGAGAAAAATAGGACCGCCTGTCCCACAGTTGCCATACGCTTTATTTTAGGAAAGAGGTTATTTATATTTGGTGATCTGCCTGTATTGGAAGTCTTCAGAAGTTAAATATTAACTAGATGATTTTCTAAAAGAGCCAGCAAAATAAAAAATAAGCTCTACAGTCTAATTGCTCAGTTTTTTCTTGCTTTTCAATATTCACTTTTTAGTAGCTTCACTGTAATTTGTATAAATGGTGCTAAAAGACTAAAATGTTTATCTTCTCCCCACCACACCTCCTTTGTATTCTGATGTTTTATTTCTGTAAATGAAAGCTACAGCTGGAATATTGTTTTACTACAAATCTCACGCCAGCACTGTTGGTTGTGATGTGACACCAGAGATTCTTATCTGTAGGCTGGGTTGGAATTATTAAACATTCTCACATTGTGCAAAGTGTTGAGGATGAACAGCAGTGCAGTGAGGTGCATCCAACACTTCTGTGCTTCACACCTGATCCTTGAAATATGACTCCTTTAAAAGGCTAATATTTGCTTTATATAGAAGTGACAATATTCAGGTACTAACATGTACTGGAAATATTACTGAATGTTCCTCTAAGTTCTTTTTTGAAGAGAATTTTTTCTTTTTGGGGGGGTAGAAAGAAGGAGGATCATTCAAATAAAAAGAAGTAAAATGTATTTTTTCTACAAAAAAATATCTGCAGCACTTTTATAAGAGGAGAATTTCCAGTTAACCCAAGTGATAAGCTTTCTTTGAGCTGACATAATATTTTATCACCTTTAAAAATAAGGAACTAAAAAGGGAAGTGAAAATGCATTTCTGAATGGCGTATTTTATTTTATTTTTATCTGACAAATATCGATGTATTCACAGTGTCTTCATTTTCATGATAATTATTAAAAACACTAACAGCAACATGGATTCAAGATCAACTTAACCACTTGAATAATAACTCTGTACTGCTTTTATGGAAACGTCAGCATGAGGTGTAGAAAGGGAGTGACAGTAAACTAGTGTTTGTGCTATAATTACATATATTTAAAATGCATGAACTAAAGTTAGCTCATTAGTCTAATTCTACTGAGTAACTGTATACCACATCACATGAATCAGATCTTACAAGGCAAAAGGTCTACAATAATGCAGCTGTCATAGACATGGAAGTCTGACAAAACACCTAGACACTACAAATGCCTGACATGGATGAAATAATTGATTTCATAATGTACTATATTAAGATGGTTCAAAAACGGCTGTGGGGACAAGATGGAGGTGTGATTCAGTCCAGGACGACCCTAACTTTCCTTCATATAGTACTGCTTGGAACTAGATGCCTGAAAGAGAATAATGACAAGTGGATAAGAGGAAGAGTGGTTGGGATGTGTAACTTATTGCTGAAAAACAATGAATGTAACAAAAGCTTTCTCCAGTGCTCTCTTCAATTTTTCTGTCCTTTTTTTTTTTTCCCTGAATTTTTTTCCATTCTCTCTTTGTTTGGTTTGCAAGACCTAGTAATAGAACTATAGAATTACATCACAGTAATATATCTGTCCTCTTATACATTTTCTGGCATTTCTACATCACCCAAAATATCCAAACGAGAACACAGTTCCTTCAAACATAGATAAGCTAATAAAACAAAAAACATGAGTCTAATACTATATCCAACATGAGAAGTTGGATGTAGAAAGGAGGTGATTCTCCCCATCTACTCTGTTCTCGTGAGACCCCACCTGGAGTATTGTATCCAGCTCTGGGATCACAAGTACAAGAAAGACATGGACCTGCTAGAGCGGGTCCAGAGGACAGCCACAAAAATGATCAGAGGGTGGAACACCTCTCCTCCGAAGAAAGGCTGAGAGAGTTGGGTTTTTTTAGCCTGGAGAAGATGTGGCTCCAGTGAGACCATATTGTGGCCTTTTAATATATAAAGGGGGCTTGTAGCAATGATGGAGGAAGACTTTCTACCACAGTCTGTAGTGACAGGGTAGATTTAGAGTGGATATAAGGAAGAAATTTTTACAATGAATGTGGTAAGATACTGGATCAAGTTGCCCAGGGAAGTTGTGGATGCCCCATCCTTGGAAGCATTTAAAGCCAGGTAGGATGAGGTTTTGAGCAACCGAATCTAGTGGAAGACGTCCCTGTCCATGGCAGGGGGGTTGGACTAGATGATCTTTAGGGGAACCTTGCAACTGAAACCATGCTATGTACCTATGAATCTTCTATAAGAATTTTTCCCTTCTGTGTGAAAGACAGTGATATATGCCTAAATATGACATAATAATTAGTGTCCAAGGCTGTGATGTTGTTGGAAGTAACAACCTAGTAAGTAAGTAGTTTCAAGCAGCTGAAGGACAAAACAACAAAGTTTCAAGCAACAAACAGGATATGAACTGAAAGGCAAAAAATCCTTCTAAATTGTAATCAAGATTACACAAAAATACAAGTGAAAATTGTTTGTTCTAAGTTATACTGCAATGTAATTTTAAGGAGAGTAAAGACCAGACATGAAAACTGAGAATCCAAAACACATCAGTTTAGTCATGAAGTTTACAGTCTATCTTAAGTCAGTCTTGTAAAAACCCAGTCACTTGTTACATTGGAGCATACATTATTATTGTTATTGTTATTGTTATTATTATTATTATTTTAATTACTGTTGTCATGGCACCAGGCAGGTAATTTTGGAGTGCTAAGCAGCCATACTTAAGTTTAAATCAGTGGGAAGAGCAGCAGGAAGAGCACCCTTGAAAATAGTTGTGGTTTAGCCCCGGCNGCACAAGAAGCAAAGAAGTCCTTGGCTCTGTGTAAACACTGCTCTGCAACAACCAAAAACATCACCACTATTTTCAACAAAAATCCAAAACACAGCCTTGTGTGAGCCTCTACGAAGAAAATTAACTCTGTCTCAGCCAAAACCATGAGAAAAATAAAGTTTGGTGGCAACAGAATTTGTAGTTGATATTTTTGATGAAGTCAATCTGAGCTTAGCAAATGGAGATATTTCTTCCATGTAAAGGCTAATTCCTCATTTAGCTCGCCATCGTTCCCTAAGCTTACCATTCTGTATCACAAATCTCATTCTTGTTAATGATCTTGGGTGGGTGGAAGGGCTCAATTTGTACTTCGCACTGGTATCAATACTGCTGTTTGAATATGCTTTTGTCAGCTTAATAGTTTTGTTTTCATAAACAGTTGGTGCCATAATACTACAATTGGTCCTACTGAACTAATTTGTCCATGTAAATTGGGAATACTTCAAGAGTTTTGAACAGTGAAGTAAAGGAAAGCTGTAAAAGTGGATTTTCTCAATTAGGTCTTTTCTAACCTTAGGAAAAGTAATGTCTTAAAAATCATTTTTTAAATTATTATACAGTCAAGTTCTGTCTTCTAATTTAACTTCAGAAATATACCTTTCAGAGGTATTTATTGTATGTACTCATTAATGTATATAGAAGAGCTATCAAAGACAACAAAAGGAATATATATGGTAAGTTAGTCTTTTGATATTGTCACAAATCCATGCCTGTTGTTCTGTTACAAACATGTGAGAATGTTTCAAGAAAATGGTTGAAACTTATAAATTAAAGGTTCTTCAATATTGCATCTGGCTGTAACATCTAATTAACATTTTAAAGGCTACAGTTTAATTTAAATGAATGGCAGGCCTTTGACTGCACAAGACAGCTCATGAACATGATTACAACAAAGTAATTTCCCTTTGTCAGATACAGACTTTCAGTAATAGTGTTCTCTTAGCTTAATAAAGTTAAGCACCACTTACAATCGGCACTTCATTTTGCTTCTTTCTATTATATAGAATGGTGGTTGTTCAGTTCTTATAGCAGCCATCTGCGTAGGTGTTCATTTGTACTCTCCTGCTGTGTGGGTACTCTGTCTAATTCCCAAGCTTCTAGCTTTATAATAGTTTCACAAAATGCTGTTTGAATTTTTATAAGCTAGTTTGCATTATCATTAGTTGAATGTTCCAAAGCTTTATACTGCCCAATATGGTTCTATTTTGACTCATGTTTGTATGCATTGATAATGTCTCTGTGCTGTAATATTAGTGTTACAATATCCACTGGAAAAAACTTGTTGTATAAGTAAGTTGAAATTTATAACGTTATAATTTATTCTATAATCTTCCCTTTCCCCCCAAATTAAATAAAATTATAGATATATTTCAAAATCATGATATAGTTTTCATTTAAAAGTTTGATTCATTTTCAAAGCAGCTGCAAAATTTGTGCAGGTTAAAGATATCCTAATGGGTAATGTGTAATCTAATAAATTGGAGCATTCTGATATTGGTTTGTCACTATCTAAGACCCCTTGTTGCTGTTAGTTCCCATAGCTCCGCCTCAGACAAAAGGGAAGGATGTGATGGAATGGTATTCTGTCATTTTTTCCATATTACTTTGCCCTCCTCTCAAGTGAATTCAGCCATTATTACCCCTTAGCTTCGACCCTGTTAGAGCATTCCACAATAGAAGGTCCCCCTTGTGTTCCTCAAACATATCTTGCATTCCCTTGGAGAGGCATATTTGGAAGAGCAATTAAGCATTGTTGTCTGCAGAAGAAAGCGAGACATCTACTAGTATTCTGTACTTACATCAGGCCCTCCTTCTTAGGGTCCCAGAATGCTTTAGAAGTATTCATTAAATTTACAGCACTAGCTGAAGTACATACTTTACACACGCATATTATAGTTATGATGTGGATGATTAAACAGAGTCCTGCAAAGGAAAAATGAAAATTACCTTTTTTTTTTTTCTTTTTAAAACCAACTAAGTGGCAAAGATGGAGTGAAGCTCTCAGTTCTTGATATTTCCACATAGGCATGTGGAAGAAGAAATCATATTTTTCCTTCACAGTTTATTGTTGAGGGAATAGTAGTTTCAAAAATATATTACTGTTCAGTATAGCCTTTTAAAACTTCTATCAGAAATACATACAAACTGAAGAAAATTCAGAATTAAATCACTGTTTTCCTCACTGAATATGGACTAGATGTAGCCATCTATCTAATTTAGCTTTCCCACCCTACATTAATGGAGCGATTAAAAAATAAGTCAGCACTAAACTGAGGTACAAAACACACTCTTAAATTTTCAGGAAATTAATTTTATTTTTTGTACCCTAAAGCTTTGAAACAAAAACATGTGTAGCTAGAAAATGTTTCTTCTAATAAAATGACAAAGAATTATGCAATAAGTTCCTAAGTACTTGTCAGAAATGTTTCAAAACAATAATCTAAATTCTTAGAAGTAATGTCATTTGTTTATCATACCTCAGGCAAACTTTTCCCATTTTTCAGTGCAAGAAACTTTTCCTTTCAGGAGATTCTCAATATCATCCCTAAAACTGAGGACAAATCATAGAACAAGGTCCTTTGTTACATGGGAAGGATAGAGGAGACTGTGGAATCTGTTGGAGTTTTGGTATGAGTCTCAGTCACGAATGCTATAACTTTGTGAAGAAATTATTTTATCTATGTGTGATTTGTTCAGCTGGGAAAAAAAAAGTGGAAGAAATACAGTTTTCTGGATGAATCTGAGTGGAAACTATACTCTTTCGTCTCTGCTTACAAACTCACAAAAGTTATTGTTTCATGATATGACTATAGCATAAATTCTTTTGAGTATGAATTCCTATATGACTTGATACCTCATATAAGTTCGCGATATTGAGAATGCTGCTTAATTTTTACAAAACATTTTCAGAACATTAAAGTTCCTTTGGCTTTCCTCAAAATCCGTGCTAGAAATCCCAGTCCAGTTAAGTCAAGGAGAGTTTCTGTCGTTTTTCACTGCAGCCAAAATTTCACTTTCTGTTCTTCATTTAAGTATCTGAGCATCAGGGACTCTTTAAGTTTGCATCTGGCAATAAGCACTATGTAGATTATTCTGAGGTAAGATGTTCTGTTAAGATTGGATCTTCATGGGTCTGTTTTTCATGAAGTACAAAGGGTTGTAAGTATTTCTGTAAATCAGCCTGAAAGTGTGCTGATTTTTTTGCTCTAGTTCTGGATTCAGTTCATGCTCACTAATCTGAAAAGCCCTGCATGAGCCTGAGTCTAATTAATTCAATGATCTGCAAACTCCATGAGTCTTATCATGGCAACAGCAACAGATGATGCTTCTTAAATTTACATCCTCAAGAGTGCACTTAATAGGATCAGAGCAGTCACAGAGAAGAATACTCAGTTATGGAATTTGTTTCCACCAGTAATCGAATCGAATATGATTCTTTCCATTTGCAGACACCTGCAGTCAGAAAAAGAATATTTTCTTACTGAGCATTAGATTTGTCCTGAAATGTGTACAAAATGATCTTACAAATAAGAAGGCATCAAGGCAGAGGAACCGTAGTTATGCTGCTGTTATGACTGAGGTTTAGCACAAGACAATTTATGTAAAT
>VXAL01000174.1:4673-26137 GCA_013399475.1 Chauna torquata | reverse complement strand
CATGAAGAATGAGGGCATTTTGAAAATAAATGTGGAAATATATACTGCAGCAATTCGACTGCCTTGAGATCAAGTGAAAACCTCAGGAGTCTTTGTGAGTCATTTTATGGTTCCATTGAATTTTTGTTTCAGTCTTAATTAATTCTTAAGCTTTAGTTCATAATAAGAAAGCAAGTTACACGTTTTATTTATTTATTTATTTATTTTAGTGTTTGCTGAAAAGGACTAGGACTGCATCCAAATTTTTAAAGTACCAGTGAAACAAATATACTTTTTTATCTTAGAATCGACTCACAAAAAGTGCAGATGGCACCACCAATAAATGACTGTCATGGACCAAGATCTTTTCTATGCAAATGACTAATGCATCACTACAATTCTGTCAGAGCAACAGAAAGAGGCTGCCAAAAAAAAATCATATCATAATCAGTGAGTGTTCCTGATTGTTCACTGTGGCGCATATGGATTTTCTGAAATACAGAACACCTACCTAAAAGAAATACTCAAATCATTATGCATCATGAACTTTTGCATGTGTTTAGAATGTTTTAAGGAAACTATTTAGTCTACAATAAACAGACATATTTTCCCAGTGTCATTACAGCAATAGCTGTGTTAAAAAAAGAAACATAAAAAATAAACAACACATTCAAATTTATGCTTTAATTTACAAAGCAATAATCGGGACACAGTTTGAACATGAGCTGTCTCAAGCATTTCTCATAGGCTCATTGAAACGTATCTGTAGTGTGAAAACTAGATATGTAATAAATATTTGAGGAACAGGAAGAGAGAAGGAGATAATTATTCTACTTTTTATTGTATTGATTAGGGAGCATAACTAACTTCTAACAGTCTGGTGAGCAGTGTGAAAGATCAGTAGATCCCAATGTCTACACAGGAGTTAAAAACATATCATTTTGCTTAAAACCCAAATGTTTGATAGAAACTTCTTAGGCATCAAAAACTGCATGCAGAGCAAACAAACTCAAAGGGAAACAAATTCACAGAATTTTTGAAAATTGTCTAAAATAAAAGAGAGAAAATCTAATTCTAATGAAAACCACTGACAAATTTGGAAGAAAAAGCTCAAAGCAAAGATCAGATAAAGTCAGCCTCTTATTTCTTGAATACTCATTTAAAACAAATTCTTAAATCAACTGTTTCTGAGTCCCTGTAGCACTGTGACACTTCCTTTCAAACTGACATGTTTTCAAAATAGTTGGGTTAGACTAGGAAATGAGCCCACAGGCTCGCTCTCAATATTAAAACTCTGTCACAAATATTGTACCGCAGAAAACAACTTAGGAAAAGAAGTAGCTGTTTGTTTTTTCCAGGAGCAACAAGGACTGGGAATTAAGAGAGAAGTAACTACTGCTGGCAGAATTAGCGTGCCTCTATAGTTCAGATAACTTTACTGTACTTTATACCTCTTCTAAAACAAAGGCCATTCCCTGTTAATCACATTATAGCTTGAGTCATCTGAAGATGTCTAAGTCATTCAAGTTATTGCAGTCAGGCAGGCTTCTGAGATGGAAGAGATTTTGAAGATCTTTACAGTCATTTTGTCTGAATTAACCTATTCTTCAGATTATAGCATACCTTCAAAAAGGTATCTCAACGTTCTTTAAAGATTTGAAGTTATAAAGAAGTTCTTTGTTCCAATTGTGTTATCATTTTCAGTATGGAATTCATGTCTTGTCTGAATATGTCTAGTTCTTCTTTTTTCATTCACTGAGTCGTGTAGGATTTTGTTTTGTTAAGTAAGAAATCATCTATTTTTTCATTTTACATATTCCTATATTCTCAACAAATACCTTTTTAATCTGCTTTTAGATAAATAAACCAGAATTAACAGTTTACATCCTGATGAAGAATGCTTCTGTATCTCAACCTGTTCTGCTATGTGAATTCTTTCCTTCAATAAATAAACAAAAATAAAATCAAAAAAACAACTGTGAGTTGTGATCCACTCACGCCTTCATTACTGCCATGTAATGAAATTGTTTTCCTATTCATCTCACCTAAAGTTACTGACTGCAAGGTTAAGTATCTATTCTAAGCTGGTCAGGGTTCCCTCTGTAATTAAATGAGAAGGAAAAGCAATTCTACAGTGTCAATCATCCTGTTTTAAGAAGGATGACTCACCCTCTGGAGTATTTGTATCTCTCTCCAAACTATATCAGGAGCCCAGACTGCTGATTACATTAGATTTTACCTCTCAGGCAGCTACAACAGGTGAAAAGACTCCCAGGTATATGGTGAGCTGTTTCCATTCCTTCACATGAGACCTAATTTGATTAAATGAATTAAATCCTTTAAGCAAAACAGATGGGAAAAGCCTGCTTTGAAAATCTTTTTCAGACTTTGGCTCTAACCGCTTTACAGCTTCAGGACTTAAGCGGTTGTGCATACTCCCACCAATTTGTATTTAGGAAGCTGGGGCACTTTACTTGAGAAAACACATGTGCAGGTAGACAGTTTTGTGAGCCTGCCTCTTCGAGGAGCTATGCAAAATCATCATTTAAAGCCTTCACAATATAGAGTTAGTTGTTAATCTTTTTCATAGCTCAGTTTCTCATCAGAAAAACAGAGAAACATATTTCTCTTATGTTTTTTGCTTTTGTTTGCTGACTGTGTTACTTAGTTTATAATCTATTTTGAACAAGGACCACCTTTCTGCTCTGTTTCTATGGCACCTGAAGGTTGCAGTCTGTAGACATTAAAACACAAATAATTACTGTTTATATTCTTTGACTATTTAGACTTTGACATCTGTTTTTTACAATATCCAGTGCAAGAGAACTTTAATCTCTTCTGGTACCTCCAGGTTTGCTGTAAGGCAAATAAAGATAGCAGGAATGAGGTTTCTTTGGAAGCTTACAGAGGTTTGAGTACCTGCATCAACAGTGCTGGCAAGTGACCTGCTCACCCAAAATTTTAGTTGTTCTCTACATAGAAATTTATTATTTCTCTACATAGAAATATGTGGACATGTTTCTTTCCATGACTATAATTGCTCTGGTTCAGGGATATAAGGTTCTTAGAATATGTTAACAAAACAAGCAACTAATAAGTTATGCTCTGGCCTTGAGTTCCACTCAACCACTTGCATAAGTCTTTTCTTCTCTTACCAAATTTCAGTGTTAGACTTGCACCTGTTAATTTATACCTATCAATCAAAATGTTTTATTGTGGAATAGATTTTGGTCTTTGTGAAATAGAAATGAGAAAATCGTGTTTTGCTCTTTGAGTCTGGGCAACCAGGTTTAGTTGTCCAAGTTCTCACATAATCAAGGGTATGATAAGAGTAGATCTGTAAGTNCATTCCTAGCCTAACCAGTGCTGAATGCTTTCATTTCTTAAAAATTAATCTGGAAAAATTCCCAGATCATACATCTGTCATGCTAATTTACAGAGGCTGAAGTCTAAGGAAGAAGCACTGAGGAGGATCATTCTTCCTCTCTCCTTCCTCTGTTCAGCATGATTATCCTCTTCACTCCCCCCACCCCACCCCCCCTGCCACCAGAAAGTTTCCTGGCTACCTGGCAAGTTTAAGCATGAACACCTGTATTCTAGTTAGAATTTGCTGTATGCTAGTAGGTGCCATTGACAGTCCATCTGCCCAACATTTTTCTTTTCTAACATCGCATGGGCTAGTATTTGTAGTTGGGGTCTGTGACAGAGAACGAACAGGAGACAACATATTTGTCCCCCACTACCACCTTGGTTATTCCTCTAAAAGTATCTGCTATAGTTTTGTGTATTATTTTCTTCCGTTAAAATGCTGTTACGGCACTGTAAAAGAAAAGTCGTCCTCGTCTTTGTGATGTTTTTACCCAGCAGAGCAGTGGAACTCCACCACAACCGCTCTCTCACCTCCCCTCCTCAAAAGATGAGGGGGAGAATATACAATGGACAAGGGCTCAAGGGCTGAGATAAGGACAAGAAAGTTGCTCACCAATTACCATCACGGGCAAAACAGACTCAACATAGGGAGATTAATATAATTTATTACTGTCACTAGCGGACTAGAGCAATGAGAAACTAAAAACAAACTAAAAACACCTTCCCCCCAACCACCCTCTTCTACCTCCTCCCCCCGAGCGGCGCAGGGGAACGGGGAATGGGGGCTGCAGTCAGCCCATATCGCTNAACTGCTCCAGCATGGGTCCCCCACAGGTGGCAGCTCCCACTGGATCACCTCCACGGGCTGCAGCATGGAGATCTGCTCCACCGTGGTACAACATGAGCTGCAGGGGGACAACCTGCTCCACCATGTTCCTCACCACGGGCTGCAGGGGAACTTCTGCTCCAGCACCTGGAGCTCCTTCTGCCCTTCTTCGCTAACCTTGGTGTCTGCAGGGCTGTTCCTCACTCATCCCTCTCCTAGCTGCTGTTGCCCAGCAGTTTTTCCCCTTTCTTAAATCTGCTCTCCCAGAGGCGCAAACAACGTCGCTCACTGGCTCAGGTCTGGCCAGCAGCGGGTCCCTTTTGGAGCCGGCTGGAGCTGGCTCTTATCTGACATGGGGCAGATTCTGGGCTCTTCTCACAGAAGCCACCCCTGTGGCCCCCTGCTACGAAACCTTTACCATGTAAACCCAATACAATCTTGAAATCACCAGGGCTTAGTTCAGATCTTGTTTTCACAGGTTCTATGTCAAATATGAGTTATTCTTCATTGTCTCCAGTTTCTGTGGCCAGAAACAGAGATATAGTTTTAGACATTTATAGATCCTCCTAGTTCACAGAAGTTGCTGGAAGGGTTTTTTTTTTTCTTTTATCAGTATCCAATCTGGCTGGTGATAGTTTAGTATAAAAAGACCTATTCATTTTTCAGTTTGTGGATTTTTTGTTTTTAAATGTAAATGTTTCTTTAGAAAAGCTGTGGTAGTAACTGAGATAGATGTAGTAAGTACATCGATGCTACAGAAAATGTTCTAACCTCTTCTACAAAATGTACTAATGTTCTATCTTAACACCAAATTAATTGCATTGCATTGACTGACACTTAAATCGGATTTTTGTGTCATTTTGTTGTCAGCCTAGTTCAACAGACACAGAAGTATCTAAAATGAGGATGTGTGAGAAATGCAGAGATTCAGTTTAATCTTGTGATTTTAATCATTCATAATCCAGTTCTTAAGAAGGCTTAAATTGCTCAAAACGTTTCTTTTTCTTATATTATTACAATTTCTTATACTATTATGATAACACAAATTGCAAAACTAGTGTGAGCCAAAGAGATTTACTTCTAAAAGAGTGATTTGTTTTAGACTCAGAGCTTCAACTTTGACCGACTCTGTAGGCTTCATAGCATTGTCTGGGTAATGCTAGAACAGAAGGATATTTTTTTTCGGTTTAATTAAGTTCTTTAGAAGACTACATTCTCTCTTTTATAAAGCACTTTTGGACAAATCTGGAGACATATCCAGTTCTGATGTCTCTAGTTTAAGAGCTGCAGCTTTAAAGGGGACAAGTTGGCCTTTGTAGAATGATTTGAGAAAAAAATTATTTTCAAGTGTCTATGCTTCCTATATAAGCAATATGTACATATCTATAAATACATATATAAACCCCACACACTGAGTGCTGCCAACAGTCACTATGAATGAAATGCAGTGAGAACAAGTGAAGAAAGCCTGGTTGCTGTCTTATGGTTACCATTTTGCTACACCCATTTATTTTAAATTCACAGATGTACACTTTTCCTGTCATGATGAATTCCCTTTAGTGGCACACATTAGGAGAATTTAGATATTTAATTCTAAAGCTGTGCTCCTGATATTCCTGTTGAAATGCCATGTAGCATAGGAATTTGGATTTCAGAGGTGCTTCAATTCTGACCATACATTTCCTTTGTACCTGCAGCTCTGTTTCATATATTGGAGCCTATACCATGCTTAACAAGACCAACGATGTTGTCATTTCTTATGCATCTGTTCTGACAGTTTTAATCCAGTGGAACTTGCCTAAAGTACATATACTGGACTGGGGTTCACACAAATCTCACTGGTGCTGTGCTTTCAACAAATGTTTCTAGTCCTCACTACAGAAATGGAGCACCTGAGCTTATATCTTCATCATCCTTTTGGATTAATCCCTCTGTGAAACTGCCCTCTTAGTAAGCATAACTGAATGAAAGCTGATATCACTGAGAGAATTTCCATTTTGTATCAAAAGATTTTGAGTGAGGCACTAGATAGAGAGCCACTTTAGATGCCATTTCAACATGTTCAGCACTTCTTTACTTTTTATTTACGAAGAATTTCTACCTATAAAATAATATTGTACTGAAGCTTTAGAGATGTACTTTAGCGGCTTTAAAAACACTGGGAAAACCCCAGCACCAACAATCTGTTGGCATTAAAAAACACACTCCAAACAAAGGCATTATTATTTTAATGTTGCTTTGTAGCTATTGTAATAGAACATGGGGTTCGAAACGTACACAAAAAATAATACAAAAGGCCCATGTTTCCATTGTCTATAGAAAGAGTGAACTGATGTTTGCAATGTTCTGCTTTGTATGTAACTCTACTTGGCAACAGAGGCAATATTTATAGTAAAGTCTATCACCGTTTATTAATGTTATACATTAGAGTTTTGTTACTTCAAAAAATGATATGTTAAAATATGCCGAAACATTTTCAAATAAAACAAGAAAAATGATCTAACAATTTGATAATTGTATTTCATTGTTTAAATTGTAGAACATGATAAACCATTGAATGAAGCAATGTAAATATATTGATTTCATCTAGCTTAATTGCTGTAAGCATTTAAAAACCCTTAATGAAACCTCAGGGGGACAATTTCCCACCTTGTTTGTTTAAAAATTGCTAAAGCAAAGTTATAAACTCCCAATTTTCAATTAATTTATATCAAAGCAAAGGACTAAGCAATTAATATGATGTACCTATTTTAGCATTCCTAATTATCAAATATCCTTCTTACCTGGAAACTTCCATATCTGTTATCTTAAAAATCCTTAGAGAGATTATGTTGCACGCATTCTAAAATTAGAGTAGAAAAATATTTTTTTCCACATATTATTCATTAGATTTCAAGTACTGAACTGGCAATTTAATTTTCTTTCAAATGGGTACACCAAGTAAAAGTAATTCTATGGCCTAATAATTTATTGAAATCAGAAGTTTTAAAACAGCTGAGTATATTTCCTCATAATCAACTTTAAAACTTAACTGTAGAATGCTAACACACTAGCAGTGAATTTTCATAGGAAAAATGTTAGGGTTCTATTCTAAGGTAAAACCCTATCTATTCTACACAGAACACAGGGTTCTATGTAGAAGCTGAAATAATTCTATTTCAAGGATTTACTCTTCCTATTTTTTCATTAAAGGATTGATAGAGAATTGACAATTTTTCTGACATTAGCTGCACACAACATAGGTAATGGGTATTTTAACTGGACAACAACTGTAAAGTTCATATATGCAAAATAAGCAAGGTGCAGATTGCAGCGGAGCCACAAATTGTTCAGTCCATCACTTTCACTTGGTTGTTTGATTTGTAATCTCTATGGAATCCACTCAGGCTTGACAGGGAGTAACCAACCTTATAACCCAATGGGATTTTCTTTTTCATTTACAAGCTTCCTAAGGCTCCATTTTGCCACAAGGCCATTCAGGTCATTTGTGAAGATAAAAGTTTAGTTGTTGATGAAAAGGATGCAGGTTCTTGCAGCTGGAGTAGAGGTAGGAAAAAAAAAAAAAACAACAAAAAACAGAAGAATGGTTAGCTGATTTAGAAGAGGTGCTTGGAGAGACAGCTGCTATGTAAATATCTTCAAATTTCAAATGCCATGATTTGGTCCTACCCTGGAGAATAGCTACCTATAACTACTGTCGGAAAGTTTCATATTATTTCTTCATGTTTTCAAGATCAAATCTGTCCATTTTTCTCTTCCATTTGAAAAGCCCAAATTGTAAATTCTACTTTCGATATCAAAGTCTGGCAGCAGCATGCACACCAAGAGAAAATAAAGATGCTGTCCTGAAGATACATATTTAGGGTTTGCAAGGACATCTCCCTATGAAGATGCAAATCTTTCAGAAATAGGACCTTAATAAACAATTTTGCTGATGATGTGCAAGCTGGAATGGAATTTTTCTGTGGCTACATGGTCTCTTCAGTGCTGACAACAGGGAAAAAGTAGAAACTTGCACTATAAAATAAGTAGAGCTGACTGAGAAAACAAGCAAGGTATCGTTTTCCTTTCATTCACACTTTTCATACTTTTTTAATTTAACTGGTCTACTTAAGTAATCTTGTACCACTGTACCTGATAATCAGGCAAATGCTGTTTTCATTCAGAAAATAATTGATGACTTGAAAATCTCATATGAGGTATTATAAAATCACTTCTTAATGAAAATATTTTTAAACATTTGAGGGAAATACAGTTAGTTTTGAATTAATCATTTGAAATAACTTTTGTTGTTGTTGCTCTTGTAGTGATTTCCCCAAGGAAAAACTGGCTTGCATTTATTGGTTGATAAACTTTATATATTCCTTCTAATTTGTAACATATAACCAGAATGTGATACTGTAACCAGGTATGTAATTTCTTATTGCTAGACAAGAAGATACACAATTTATTTCTGTAAATTACAAGATAGCCTAACATATACTTATTCAAGTTCTTAACTTTTACATTATTTCTCTTAGAAAAGTGATGAACTTAATCTTTATCTTTTACTCTGGATTTGAGTGAAGCTAATTTTCTTCAGAAATTTGAAAACAGTTAAAATAAAAATTAGGAGGTTAAAACTTATTAATTCAGCAAAACTGTTAGCTGTGTTGGATAAGTAATAAAACTATTCAGGAAAGCATAATTTGTGTGCAAACAAACAGCCTCCTAGTAAAAACAAAGTTAGCAATGCAGCCACAATTGTATTGCCCTGGCAGTCTGCTATCATGGGCTATTGCTTAATTCTTCCCTTGAGATCTTTCTGAACCGGTTTATTAAACAAAATGAAAGTTATCCACAGTTAGTGAAATGAACTGAGAGTTTTTCTGTAAAGATTTTAGAATAAATGGATCTCAGGCTTTTGTAAATAATCTCTTTACCTCTCAGTTTCTCATCTTGAGAAAGAATCTTGAAATCTAGAGACTGAAGAAAACTGAACCGAATCATTCTCATTTGCAGCCATAGAAGAATCTGGCTTGTTACTTCAATAAAATATAAATTCATGTGCCCATTCAGTTTTGTCTCAATTCACTGGTTTATCTTTTTTTTTTTTTTTTTTAGGTTGGCAGCTATTATATACCTATATATTCAATATAATATTGAATAATATTCTTATTTAAATGATTTACATATGAGAAAACTGGATCTTGGGGAGCAGATTTTATGACTATGCAAATAATGAAGAAAAGAACATTAATATGAGAGTTGTTTGTGCCAGCTTGGGTTCTACAAAGATAGTCTACATGCTTACAAAGTCAGATTATCAATTCTTTTTATATTAGTTAAAGTTCTTAGCCATGTGCTGAGCTGCATCTTTCTCCAAGATGCTGAATGTTGCCTTGATGTGTTTTAAACTATGATGATATTTAGGAAAGTTGAGATACTTCAACTCTCAAAAGGATTAAAATAAATCTTTTGTTTTGATCAAGAACTTAACTGTAGACAGTATGTGCCAGAATGGAATGTCACTTCTTTTGCACTTAGCTCTTTTTGCCTATTTGTGAAAGCATGTGCATTTAGAGTTCAGCCACTTATGAAATCCACACCAATTGCAAGACTGATAGGCTCTGGTGATTCTCCAAAAATGTTTTTGTGGGGGCTGAGGATGGAAACAAATGAGAAATAATAAGAATAATAGATTTAAATGCAGTTTCTGACAAGGTACTTTGCTGTGAAGGTGGCTGATGAATACTCTTCCACATTTGGTTTCAGTTGATTTTATTTTGATCCATCTAGAGGACATCTAAATACTCTCATTATCATTCAAAAATTAGTAACAGTTGAATATCCTCAATCATCTCTCTAAACAAGTTTTTAATGTGAAAAAATATCATTATCAAACAAGACTAACTAATGCTTAGAAAGTTAATTACCAAAAGTGTCTCTGGTTAGCCTAATAATAACTCCCTGAACATTTCAAACAATGAAATCTGCTCCCCATGAAGCAGAACCTTAGTAGTTCAGTGTCTGTTTTCCATTGTTTTTTTTTGTTTGTTTGTTTGTTTGTCTGATCACAGTTCTCCATACCCCCTTCTGATTTCTATTGTTATTTACACAGGTATATTTATGTGTGTTCTCATTTCTAGGGTCTCTGTGCAGAAGCTGAAGTAGTATTAATTAAATTCAAGAAGCCTCCTGTCATTTACAAAGTAGATGAGCCTAGATCGGTAATATATGCTCCCATAAGTTCTGCTGTGTTTATCTTACTAAAAGCCATGTCTTTTCCCATCCCTGTGGAAACATGACTCGGCTACCTGTTTCTAAATATTACAGTACCTAGTATGAGGTTACATGACGTAGGAAAGTAATCACCCAAACTATCTACATGCTAAAGGGAAAGAGAAGTACCTCCAAATTTGGTTCAGCTCCCTGAAAACTGTATTGCCATAGCTCCAAACTATAGTTGCAACCTGAAGCCGGACAAATTCTTGCTCAAGATGAAGCACTTAAATAATTAGAATAAGTAACTACTGGAACAATTTGCTCAGGATAGCAGTGGTTTTTGTTTGGAGCATTTTTGTAAACATGTTTGGATATTTTTCTGAGACACATTTTTAGTTCCAATACACTGATTCAGAGAAGTCCTTAGCTAGTATCTATATTGAAGTTCAGAAAAGAGGATCATGGTGGTCCCTTTCTGCCTTATATTTCCCTCTAAAAGAATCAAATTATTCTGACTTTATTTATCACTCTACCAAGTTTTCTGTCACCTGGAAATTTTATCAGGGTGATATATTTTTACTTAAATATTTGTGATGAAAAGCAATTGGACTTGCTCCAGTCCCCAAGGAACCATACTAGAAATGCTCTATTTGACAATTATTTTCCACTGACATCTATTTTTAGAATCTGTCAGTTGGCCAGTTCATTAATATCTTACCAAGTCTGAAGTCTCTTACGTTTATACAATTACTGCTAACAAGGAAACTTGAAATCTCATCAAAAAAAGAAATTACTTTTGTCTGAAAAGACACATTTTCTGTAGACTCACGCTGACTGGAATTATTATATCTTAATTCTTTGACAACTGAATTTCCTATCAGCTTTTTTACAAGCTTTCTATATATTAAAATGTTAGTGGTCTATTGTAGTCTGGGTTGCTTCACTTCTCCTTCTTGTCAAAGTGGTATAATATTCCTACACTTCCTGAAGTTTCATCCTACGAAAATTAAGCTTTGGTAAGGTGATATGTGCTCAGATGATGGAAATCATTTCTGTATACTGATGAACAAATATTATCCCTTGAAGGTTTTTCCTTGTATGAATTTCTAGCATAACAGAGTAGAAATACTCCATTATTGCTCTATGAAAAAAAAATGTTAGCCAGCTTCTTTCCAAAACATTGGAAATATTAATATAAATACTTTCTGTGGTCTTACTATTTTAATCACTATTGTACTTACTAGTAATACCTACTACCAAGTACGTAGCATTACTATAATTTGTTTTGTTACTAATATTCTTTTAATCCTCATATTATATGAAGCCATGCTGGGCATAGAATCTTCCATGATGTCTTTAGTTCCTTAGGTAATTTTTTTCATTGTTTGACTTCTAATTTACATTAACTGCATTTCTTTCTTCCATTTTCCATTTGCTTTTTTCTTGAAAATTCTTATGTCAACACAGATTTTTCAGCACACATAAATATTAGCCGAAGTTATCTTCATTCCTCATTATGCAGCCACAGTTTTTTTGCCATCAGGAACTGCTTCTTAATATTTGCCAATTTACATTCATACATTTCTATCTAACCTTTTCCTTCAAGCCAGTCTCCATCATAATTTCTCTCAGCTTTGTGGAATAAGCTTGAGTAGATATATATGTTATTAGTTGCGACAGTCATCTGTGCATGTTGCCTAATATAAAGTGTAATCTTTAGAAACCTTTTTCTAATTCATCTGGACGTCTGTGATTCCAGTTACGTGGACTGCCTACCAGCTCTTGGTAATCTCAGTTTAGTCAAATTCCTTTTCTTTGGTGTCACCCAGATTCACAGCATGAAGATGCTTTATGAACGTGTTTGATGGAGAATAGCTTATCACCATATACCAGAACAAAGTTATAGTTCTATATAAAGGGCTGACTTCTCAGTTCTTTCATGTATAATTTGGTGCGAGATAGTACACAAACTTCTAGAAAAGAGGTAAATCTTTAGCAAACATCTAATCTGCAGACTATCTTTTTAAACTATTACAGAAATATTGTAACTGATGTCCATGCAGCTGTGTAAGTATAAAGAAAGTTGTGATGACTATGGTTTTTTGTTTGTTTCAGCTTGTCTGTTGTCATAGAAGTAACAGGTCAAAGACAACTGAAGCAGAAGAAGACATATTAACCAGTATAATTTTACTGGGATAAACTTTTTCAAGCCTGACTCCCTTGTTATTTTAATTACATGTATTTTTTGCAATCTTAGTAGGCTTTACACTGTTCTTCTATGAGAAAAATTTTGGATCAGTCAATGTTACTGACAGTAATCAGCAAACTAAAGGAGACTACCACTTTACATTTAAAACTCCTTCATTTATTTAGTAGCAACAAGCACCTCAATTAACAGAGAAAAGTCTTAACCATTACCCTTTTATATAGGAAGTGCAGAGATACTGGCGATTTGCATTGAAAAGAGAGACAATTTAATGTGTTTAAGTTTGGTAATTTTCTCCTGTCACCATAGGCAGGACATTGCTGTAGTAAGGCATAATTCACCAGCTTTAGACTGTGACTTCTAGCATTTGAATCAGATATGGTAGGGTATTTTGCACTTGCTGGTACAAAAGAATGTAGTTAGTACTTGTATGTTCCCCCCCCCTTAGTACTTGTATGTACTCCCCCCCATTTTTTTTTTTTTTAATTAAGCTGAGTACCTCTAACATGGCTTAGTATGCACATAATTGCTTTGAAATAAAGGAGACCATATTACTCTATCTGTAACAACTAAGGGTCTGATTTTTCTGTGCTTTCATTTTAAATAATCCACTAGATAAGAATAAAGTGTGTACAAAATGCAAGAAATCAGAATAGCGGCATTTAATGTACACTTTATACACATGTAATAGCTCCACAAGCAGCAAGGCAGGAAACAATCAGACCTGTTCATTTTTACTAGACCTTTTATCTTCAAAAGAATTGAAACCAGGCTGGCTTCCCAACTGATCAAAGTTTTTGGCACAGTCAAGGATAAGTTGACTAAAAAAGAAAACTGACGAATCTTTATAGAGAAAGTAATGCTTAAGATATGTAAGCAAATAAAGCAGCCAGTGCCACCATAGTTTGTGTTCAGTTTTAAAGTAAAAGGCACTGTGTTTATGTAGGGGTTCTTATCCTTCAGTCTGAAATGAGCATCTTTAATTGAAAACATTAGGATACAATGTGTTTAAATGTCTTGTTTACCGTTACACATCACAGCAAGAGTAAGTTCGCAGCTCCTGTCCGTACTGACAGTTGAAGACAGTGATTGTTTATCAGCATGCCATTCTATCTTATGAAAATGATTTATTTAAAAGCAGCCAATCAGAAAGATTTTCATGTATATCCACAGATGTTGATTTACTACAAGACAATGTAAAGAAAGAAATAATTGTCTTGGAGTTTTTCTTCTGCATTTAAATGCAAGCTGAACGAAAAGAACTGGAAAAATGCAACTTGTTTTGGCAACATGATGGCAAGGCACTCCACCAGATGAAACCTGTAGGAACTGCATATCCTTACTGACAAGTTTAGGATTTGGTATTTGATTTCAAATTGCTTTGAAGGAGATTGTTTCCTGACTTCAATAATCAGAGAGAGAAAATCAAATGTTTTGGCAAATGGGAAGAGAGCATTAGTTTTACTCTAAGTCCAGTAACATGCGATCTCAGAGGTTAAAATTCTGTGTCCTCACCAGAAACAAGCAGCTTTTGCTGTAGACCTCATATTGATTCATGGAATTCTTTCTGCATAAGAGGAAATGAGGAGAGGTGTAATTCTTTCTTCAGTACAGCAAAGAGACAGACTCAGTATAATCCAGTTGGTAACCCCATTGATATTTGCCGAAATGTCCATTGTTAGATTATTGCTTTGTATGTGGGGGAAAAAAATTGTTGCCCGATCTATTTGCTAGATTGTTTTACATCTTATTGCAACCAAGTATAATTGCAATAATATTTTGATAATTAATACAGCATATTAGGTACAAACTATATATGTCTGAAGAGAAAAAGTATATTAGATTAGAGAGCATGTTAAATTATGTCTACATCATCAGAAAGCCTAATCTTTAGTAAATATATCTAACATATATTTTATAAGCTCACAGATATGTATTTTTTGAAAAAGGTGGAGCAATCAACTCTAGAAGCAACCTACTGGACAACATTATAAAAAGAAATAAGTATACAACTCTGGGATATGAAAATAAGATTAAAAAGGTTGAGTACAAGTTCAAATGCTAGTCTTAAAAAACTGATAAGGAAAAGTAATACTTATCCTTACTACTGAAGAATTGTTATCCATTTTTTTTTTGTTCTCTACATTAGATCATTTGGCTTTCTTTTGTAATTTCTTACCTAAATGCTGCAAACTCAGAGAACACTAAACTAATATTCTTTATGTAGTGTTATTTATGCCATCAGATAAAATTATTTTACCATGTCAAAGATGTTTGCACCATTTGGAGCACATCTATCATCAAAACTCAATTACATAGTGCCTTTCTATCTTCAGCTAAAACAAACTGTTTACTTATATTTGTTCAGTGCTTACTTCACAAGAGGTAGAAGACACAAATACAACAGTAAAATAGGTGTCTTGGGATATAGCACGGGTCAAAAAATTTAACCCAAGGAAGAAGCTCTAACCTTTTGATTGCACGAGTAGACTTTTTTTCCTTTGCCAAGCAAATGGCAGCATTATAATGTTATTCATACCTCACATGGTGTCCTAACAATTCCTCTATTCAAGCTGAAAGGGCTATACCTTACTTTGTTGTAAAGTATTAGATTTGTCCCTTGAGATTACCACGTAGGCAGTTTTAAAGGATGAAACTGGATTAGATAAGGTTACTTACCAAGAAAGAGTTCTGAAACCGTGCTGCAAAAACCTCTTGTGTTACAAATGCTGAAAAAACATCCTTTGTTTTAACACTCTGAATCACAAGTCAAATTTATGAAATTATTAGTTGACAAAATGTTTCTTTACAGGGTTTTATGAGAGGCAAATAAAGTACAAATGGGGAGAAAATGACAGTTGCTTTAATTGTATTTGAAAAATTTCATATGAAATTTCCCTGCCATTTATAAACTGAAATACATTCCAAAACGTTGATATGAAAAATTATAGTAATTCTACTTATCTTCTAAAATATTCAGTACATTTTTGTATTTCTTGCTGTGATTTAGAGAAAAAAATATTATACCTTTATAACTTATGAACTGAGCCAAACAATTTTAGGCTAAAAAGCATCAAACCCAAATGTCAAGGAGACTCCTAAAAAAGAGTCAGTAGTAGCTGTGCTCCACTCTCTTGAATATAATTTATACTGTTGTGTACCACATGAAGACTTTCATGAATTTGATTACTACATATTCAGTGAACACAATTAAAGCATTTCTACTTCTTTAAAAAAATCTACTTGTAAGGCATGAAACCATTCCTAATTAGGAGCAAGGGAATTATTAGCATGTGTATATTAAAAAATAGTACAGATTAAAAGAACTATATGTTGCTTTTACCTAATAAGTTGACAAGAAAAGGCAGTTCCTTTTCTTTATCCCTCAAACTTCCACAAGTCCCATGGACTTTGACCCCATCCTTCCTCAAATCCCTGTTCTTGATTATCTTTGCTGCAGGGAAGACTAGACAAACTCCCTTTGGTGTCCCCCAGTGGTATTCCTCTAGTCCTCACAAAAGCCACTAAAGAGTGATATAAAAGTCCCATTCAAGAGTGAAGTGCACTGCGCTGCAGGTATAATAACCTTGCTGGCTTGTGAATGTAGACCTCAATCAAACTGTAATCCTAATCGAATTGTAATCCCCATCCTTCCTGCTTCTCTTGCTGTACAGTTCTTTTCTGTTCATGTAGTCTAATATGTATATCCTAAATACAATGACCAGCTCAGTTTTCATTCAGAAAGGCTGTGCCAAAATTCTCAAGACTGCTCATGGTGTCATTATAGAGTTCTTTTGAAGAGTGTACTATAAGATGCATAGCAACTCCTGTTTCTTCTGTATCAAAGTATCTCTTTGTATTGGGTGTACATGGCAAGGTTTTGGTAGTGGGGTGGCCTCTGTGAGAAGAGCCCAGAAGCTGCCCCATGTCAGATAAGAGCCTCCAGCCAGCTCTAAAAAGGACCTGCCGCTGGCCAGAGCTGAGCCAGTGAGTGATGCTGGTTGTGCCTCTGGGAGAGCAGATTTAAGAAAGGGAAAAAACTGCTGTGCAACAGCAGCTGGGAGTGAGAGGAGTGAGGAACAGCCCTGCAGACACCAAGGTCAGTGAAGAAGGAGGGCAGGAGGTGCTCCAGGTGCTGGAGCAGAAGTTCCCCTGCGGCCTGTGGTGAGGACCATGGTGGAGCAGGCTGTCCCCTGCAGCCCATGGGGTACCACATGGAGCAGATCTCCACTCTGCAGCCCATGGAGGAGCCCGCGGAGGAGCAGGTGGTTGTGGCCTGAAGGAGGCTGCAGCCCATGGAGAGCCCCTGCAGGAGCAGACTCAGGGCCAGAGCTGCAGCCCGTGGAGAGGAGCCCACGCAGGAGCAGGTAATCCGGTGGGAGCTGCCACCTGTGGGGGACCCATGCTGGAGCAGTTTGCTCCTGAAGCTTGTGGGAAGCCCACACAGGACCTGTTCAGGAAGGACGGCATCCTGTGGGAGGGNGTTGAGTCTGTTTTGCCCATGATGGTAATTGGTGAGCAACTTTCTTGTCCTTATCTCAACCCTTGAGCCCTTGTCCATTGTATATTCTCCCCCTCAACTTTTGAGGAGGGGAAGTGAGAGAGCGGTTGTGGTGGAATTCCACTGCTCTGCTGGGCAAAAACACCACACTCATACCCAGCCATGAACTGAAGTTCATCATTCCAAAATCTGAGTGCTTGGCATGACCAAATGAATTATTATACCTTCATGTGTATAATTGCTCAAAAAATATTAATGTGTATGGGATCTCAACGAGCTATTCTGACATTGTAATACGACTATTTAATCTTTTCCTTTTCCCCTTTTAAATTATAATAAAAAAAAATATCTCCAGCAGATTGACATAAAAAGAACAACAATATCACCTGCAATTAGAAGTTTTTCTGCACCTACACAGGAGAAGATGGTGCATTGCAGCCAGCACTGTCTGCTGTTAAAATATATTCTTCACAATATGTACCAAATAAAAGTTAAAACTATAAATATTAATGAAGATAGGAGAGGAAAAGAAAAGATGTTCTGTTGCTCAGTGTTCCATGTATTCCACAAAATCAGCATACTTCAAAACTAGTTGGATGACTTGCCCCCTTTTCATTTAAGTTAGACACAGCAAAATCTGACTCCTTCCCACACAGGGCTACTGGATCATAAAAATGTACATCATTAATGAAGTTAAGTGGCACTGGGTTTGTAATTTTCAAGGCACAGATAGAAATTGTATGCTGTTATAATTCATGGACCATTATAATAGATATATTACCTTAATGTAGTGCTCCAAAATGACTATCTTCATTTTCTATAGCTGGAAGAAAGCTGAAAAAAANAAAACAAAAAAAAAAAAAAAAAAAAAAAAAAAAAGTCATCTAAGAATGTTTCCAAGTATATAACTCAGGAACTTTTCTCTGCATATTACTGAGATGACTTATCATTAATAGGGACTGTCCAATGTGCTCAAAAACATTGCATGACCACATGCTAAGGAGTAAAGGAAAAGGATCTTATTAAATTGACAGCATATATTTTAGCACTACAGTCTCTGTGCATTTCAACTGACCACTGAGGATAGATCCAAGTCAGAATACTTCTGAACCTATGTGCAGCCTCATCTGGTTTTGTGGAGGGTTTGTGTAGTTTTCAGCTATGTAGTAAAACATATTATGATAGTGTTTTTCAGAGAGTGCATTTCCTCAGAACATTCAGCTAAAAAGTGATCAAAATGGTGGCAGGAACTGTGGGATAAATGACAACCCTGTTGAGCACTCAGGTCCAAAACTTGCTCTGCATCATTTGTGACACAAAGACCAGTAAATATATTTCTTCAGCATTGGCAGGGTTTGGATTGCAAGGTGAAACAGTCCCTCAGTCTGGCTAATTCCCTCTTTGTCCTCGGAGACTTTTAGTTATAGCCACAGGAGTATTTTTTGATCTCTAATCTAAGTTCTCCAAAATGAGGCAGGAAATGGTGTGTTACCAGGAAAAAATGCCCCAAATACACTCTTCTTCCCTTTGCAAAAGCTTGTAGAACAAAACAAAGTTAGTTGATAATCACGCTATAAATGTCTGTGCTACTGTCATACAGTGAAGTATGTGAACAAAATAATAAAAGATGATCTGTCAACAAGCTGCTCTCTTAAGTTGGTAATTATTTTGAATGACATCGTATCACATCTAAAATAACTTTAAACAGTATCAGCAAAGTACAAATACAACAATATCACACAGCTAAGATTAACAGCAATAGCTCTCATTCTAGTCAATACTTTTTGTAATATTTAGTTATTGTTTGGAAGAAAACCACTACCACCCAACAGTTTTCACATTAAATATAGACAAATAGTTTAAATTAAACATATGATATTCCATCATTTTACACAGGAAGTCATATTTATATATTTAGGCATTTAATTTCTTGAATTACAGGACACAATGGAAGTAAAGATATTCCTATATTTTCAAGTTCTTTTTTGATTGGTAAGGGACAGTGGAGGCCCATCTGTTTTGCAGCAAAGAAAGCCCCAAACCATCTGTGTAGAACCACATGCCAGCTAAAACACAGAGATATGCACAGTTTTTTGTTATGAAAAATTTTGCAGTATTTTTTTCCTGTATTAGTGTGAATAAATTAGCAACAACTAAATTAAAGAAATCTTCTGAGAACATATTAACTTTCTAGTGCACACTGGAAAATGTATCCATTTAGAAGTCATGAAACATTCATTGGCAGAATGTGTTCTTCTGACTTTCTTCTTCTTTTTTTTTTTTTTGATTATTAAGACATAGAAATCTTTATGTGTTTAATATAAACATTTAGCATGGTAATGGAAGTTAATTTACCTGAATTTTATTATTTGTCTGTGCTTTCTTTCAGGAAGAAAAAAAACAAAAACAAAAACAAAAACAAAACATAATTACAACCATGCTTATATACAGGCCTAATAATAGCACTTAAAAACTTGGGTCCATATGTTTCTCTTCTATGTTAAAAAAAAAAAAAAGAGCTCGAATATGGTAAAATCACCCATAAATGACTACAGCTCTGGCTAGCCTGCAGGTTTACATCATTTAAATGGATGAAAAAATGAAAAACTGAATGCAGAGAATAGTCTCTCAAACATATACACTGTGACTATTGTGCAGATTTCCGTCCCTCACTTGCCCTCACACAAACCCAGTGTTCTGGGTCATGTAGAGGTATCACTGTGAACTCTGTTAACAGTTCATTAATGTTCAATATTTTCTTGAGATTAGAGCAATCTTAGCCAAGTGGGCAGCAAAGGTCCTTAGGACTTCTGAAAGTCCTTTAAAGTCCTTGAAATGACTGCAAAGAAACAAGCAAAATGCACATATACATAGCCCTGTTCAGTTTTTAGGTATACCAGTGGCTACTCTCTGGCAAAGTAGGAGCCAGTTAACTGTTTTCAGAGCCTAATTATAATATTTTTTATATATAAGAGTAAACTTACAATTTTGCGAAATGATTGGACTATTTCTATATATAAATGTTTGCTTACCAGTTCTGGACACTAGTGAACTACAAGATAGTCCCTGGATTTTATCCAGAACGTCTTTCAACTGAAGGCAGTTAAGCAATTCTAGTCTGGAACACACAATTTGGTCAACATGAATTTGTGTGACTATCACACGCATGTTTTGGAGGAAGATATATGAAGTAAAGAGCAAACATCTTCCAAGTTATAAGGCTATCACATCCTTTTGCTTGGATTCTCAATGACAAGCCAGATGATGTAAGAAGCTTCTAGCAAAGCTTCCAGATTTCATTAAAACTGCCACTTGGACTTAAACTTTCTCACTTGGATGGTATGAGGATGAAGAAGAAGGCCTAATGGTTAATGTTTTTCATCTTTCCAGAAATCTTGTGTGATTATTTTTTTGAATTTATTTTTACCATGGACTGGTAAAGATCAGCTTTAGACAAAGAAACAACTCATAATATTCAGAAGTCTAAATTTGATTTAGAAGACTTATGACAGGAATAGGTTTTGTCTCTGTACATGTGGTTTGCATCACCTCTAAGCAAGCAAGACAGCATTTCCAGTAAAACAGAGTTCTAATATTTATGGTTTTCAGGGTTACTAGATTACAGTCTTAATTCCTTTTGGCAGACTGTTTTTCTCCATGCAGGGAGAAATGGATGCTGTGAGAATTTAATTTTTGTTTTAGAATGATGATGTCTACATTCTGATTCTGGAACTGCCTGCTTTATTGTAGCAATCATTACATAACTGGTTAAATATTCATGATAATAGAGTATGTATAGTAATACTACATTTCATGAAGAAGGGAAATGATTATTAATATAGAAAACAATACAAGAATAGCAACCATTTTCTAATACAGAACACTGTGACATGGAACTTGTTCTGATGTATCTGGGGATGACACCTCGTAAGTACAAAGTCCAGATGACTTGGATGCTAATGTAGAGAATTTCCTCATCTACGAGAATCAAAAGGATCCATCTTCTTACAGGCCACACTGTAACTTTTTTCTAACTACAATTACTTCATTGCAAAAACCGTGGCTACAGTTGACTGTTGCAGTGGGTGCAATTGGGTAGGCAGCACTTAGAAAATCCACACAGTTTTGTGTTTCAGAGCTGGCATCCATTCCCAAGCTTTCTCAAAGAGAAAACTTTAAATAGATTTATGCACTGGCTGCCTAATGGTCTACTTGCAGATCATTTAACTTTTACATAATAATAGCACATTATTTCTACTACGATCACTGGTGCAAGATTAGGGTTTGTCTGGCAATGGTATACAGATTTGTATTTCAATACTACATGCACTCCTGCATATTCAAATTATACTGAACTACGTGTTTTACTAAATTTATCT
>VXAL01000173.1:5143-27919 GCA_013399475.1 Chauna torquata | reverse complement strand
ATGCGGTCTAATCTATGACACAGTTCAGTTGATCACTTCACACTAATTGTACTACAGCTACCCAATAGGCAGGAAATACCCTGCAGTGAAGCTGACTGGAGTGATTTACAGCTCCCTTCAAATTTCAAGCAAAACAGCTTTGGGAGTACGGGGACAATAACAGATATATCTGCCCTTGCTTGTGTGGCCTATTCAGTGGCCCACACCAGCAAAGGTGGGGAGGGGGGGGGATGATTGCAGCTATATGAGAGGATTGGTTTGTCCAAAATTTTTCTTGTGCGCATATTTTCCAGTTATTTGTCTATTCTGAACATTATTTTTGAATGAAATGGAATGCTTTAGTGAAGTCACTAAGCTAATAACTACTTCATTAAAATGCTGGTATATCCAAAGATACAGCTAGTGCTGAAAAAGGAAACTTAAAGAACTTTAAATGTGATTTCTTTTTAATAGTCCACAAATTTAGGGTTTGTATCATTCATAAACATTTTTATTTAATCAAATAATTCCGTAGCTTGAATGACAAGGAAGGGATTTTCATTTTGTCAGAAATTAAGGTGTAAAGGATTGAAGCTTGCTAGTAAAGTATTGTTTTATTTCTTGACTCTTTATATTATTAGGATAACTTTTCAACAAAATAATAAATTGACTTTATTAAGAGGTCTAAGTGCTATAATTCTGAGTGTGTCCCTGTCATTTTAGATATGTTTTCAGGATGGTTATAGGCTTATCCTTGTAAACGTGCAGATGAAACAACTGTTGAGGAAAAAAAAAAGAGAGAGAGAGGAAAAAAAAGAAAAAAGTTGCTGAGAGGACTAATTCCCTTGACACTAGATAGCAATAGGGACACCCATTTTACCAAATAAGTAATGCAGAAAACTTGTGCAACCCTGTAAATAGAACCAAAGTGTCATTGTGCCCATGACCCCAAATCCAGTGAGGCTATAGAGAAGAAAAACTCTGATTTGAAAAACAAACTGGCAAAGTTTTGTGCAGATACTAGCCTGAAATGTCTGGATGTGTAACCTCTCCCACTGATGTATAGTGATGTATATAAGAAGCATTGTGAACAGAAAATGTGGGCTGTCACATCACACGATTTTAATGGGCAGACCCATGTGACTGTCTTAAACAGCACCCTTAACTCCCATACAGTCAAAATTAAAACTAATAGAAAACACTCTTCTGAAATATTGACAGGTATTAATGAAATGTGTAAGGACTTTCCCCACAGAGGTAAAAGAAGTTTTACCAGAACTTGAAGTCTGTTACTTCTTGAAACTGGGAAATTAAGTTCAACACTAAGGTATACCAGTTAAAATACACACTTCAGCCATCCTGGGAGTGTCCTGATCAGGTACTGGTAATTAATAATGCTGAAGCGGAGTGCAAGTGCCTGCTCAACTGCATCCATGTTTCCCAGTGTAAAAGTGCTACACCACCTTCAGACAAAGCAGAGTGTAGCACTTGTCACAGGAGAGTTGAATGACAAACCTCTGTGACAGGTCTCACGGCATGGCAACTTCAACAGGAGCTGGGCGCCACTTCAACCTGCCAGACCCCAGAGAAGGGGAGATCTCTCCTAAGAGAGGAGTAGGGCCCCTTACCAGGCTGGGTACACCAGCTGGTCTTGAGAGGAGCAGCCCTCCTCACTGGACTCTGAAAGCAAGGCCATCTCAAGGGGAGCAGAGCACCATGGTGGCCTGCTGGGCCAAGGAGGCAGGGCAGCCTTGATGGTAGCAAGGCATCACACTGTCCCACTGGGACCCAACACAGGGCAGCCTTGAGGGGAGTGGGACACAACACCGTGCCTCAGAGGCATGGCCACCAACAGGGGAATGGGTCTCCCTGTCAGTCCAAGGACACTGAATGTCTTTGGGGGGAACAGGTCTCCATGCCAGGCCTTGGAGTGTGGACAGTCGTGAGGGTAGTGGGCCTAGTCCTGGAGCTAGGGTGCCCTTGACCCAAGTGGCCTCTTCACCAGACCCCAAGATGGAGCAACCCCAATGGGAGTGGGACACCTTGCTGGCCTGCAAGGCCTCGGAGGCAGGGCGACCAAGAGGGAAGTGGGGTATTGTGATAGGTCCTGAAGGTTGTGGGGATTCAAGAAAATTGGGGAACACTAGTGGATCCCAGGGACAAGGTGTCCGAGAAGGGAGCAGGCATCCCCACTAGGGCACTGGGACAAGGCTGCCTTGAGGGGATTGAGGAAGCATGCCAGCCTGCCATGCCCCACAGGCATCTTTGAGGCCTGCTCTCCATTGAGCCCTGCAGGCAGGGTGCCCATGAGGGGAGCAGGACTCTACAACATCCTGCAGGGCTAAATATGTGTATATGTCTGCCTTGAGGGCAGACCTCTTCATCACCTCACCAGCTCTAGAGGTCAGGCAGGCTCAAGGGGAGTTGACCTGTTCTTCCATCCCGGTCCACTAAATGCTGGTGAGGATACACTTGGAAAGCTGTATCTAGTAATTCTTGTCTCTTTGGTCCCACTTAATTTATGCGCCTAAGCACTATTCTTGGCCAGGTTCTTCTGAATTGAGGCTTAAAAAACAGCTTGAGAATATGGGCTTAATCTTCTCCTAACCTATCATGTTGTAAGAGTGGACAGCTTTGTTAGAGAGAGACTAGTGAGCATCAGATCCACTGACCACAAGGCAAAGTAAACAAACCATCTTTGTCTTGTTGTCCACATACAGTGAATTGCAGAACATAGGTAAAAAGAGAAGTATGGACAGTGGAATGAAACATAGGTTTCAGTCTGGTTTTACATCTAACAAACTGCTAGAGAATACCGCAGAGGGTATCTGTTAAACTATGGCTAATAAAGAGAGAGACTAGAAACTGAATCAAGTATATTTTATCTTCTTTGGTTTCTTGACACTGTATTTTAAAATTTGGCTCCTTATTTTAGAAGATTTCAGTTTCAAAGGTTTCCTAGTGAAAAGAGTAATCTGTTCCTATGACAGAGTGAAATATCTGCCAATCTTACTACTTCAGATTTAAGTGTTTACTTTGCCAGGTTGCAATTTATATTCCAGATTGACACGGTCTTAAAACTTAGAATGTGAATTTTTCAAAACTAGGCACATTCTGTTGCCACTGTATGTTAAGTAATGTCACTATGTATTTACCCCAGGGAATAATACCACACACCTATAGCTGGATTCAATCACACAAGTGCTGCCAAGTCAGTTTGCGCCTTAACAACAGAACATCACATTCCCAAAAGCAATGAAAAATTTTTCTGCTAGTCAGGCCACATGCACTGCAAAGTAGAGCTGTACCATGCCAAATTGTGTTATTTGAATTAATTGTATTACTATGAACCTTTCCTTGATTAAATCTAAACTAGTAGGTTATGGTTGCAATTACTGAATGCTGATACAGCTCAAATTTCACTCCCATCAGCCCTGCCCCTTCTCTTGAAGACCTGCTAGGTATTTTCTGCTCAGTATCCACTTCTGCTCTCTTCCCTTCTCCAAGCTGTCCTTGTTCCATTCAAAACCTCTATCACCTGCTACAATTTCTGGTCCAAGTGCAGATGAGTGTGGGTAGGCTGACCTTGATCTGAAATTATAACTAATGATGAACAGCTTCAATCAAAAATAAACGTAGATTTTAATTGTCATTTGTAAATATGAAGTAAGACAAATACAGCAATCTGATAAAACATGCAGGCTTTGATTTTCAGATACCTTGAGATAAGGGTAGAAAGCACAGTTCAAAGAGCACTTGAATGTTCCACATTCATCACTCCTGAGGAATTGCTGTCACTGTAGCTACTAAGAGGAATGGCTATAGAAGCCTTCCACTAGAGAATGAGGAGAATGCTTAGTTCGTTTCAGGATTACACATGCTAATAAAGCCTTTCAGGCAGTGACTATTGGTTTTTGTGAGTAAGGACTCTTGCTTCATAAGGGAGATGAAGTAATCTCTAACTATCTTAAAATGATGAATGTGTCCTATCTTGTCTTGAATTTTCTCTTGTTGACACATGACACTTTTGAATCCAAAGAAATCCGTCTAATTTGTTTATAAAGTGTCATATTAAAATCTATGCCAGAGAATGCAGACTGATTGATGTTGCCATTGGAGATAGTATATCTCTATACTTGCTGTTATGAAGTCGATTTAGTTCTGGGTGTTTTTTTTTTCCCTAGTGCCTGAGTGGAAAAACAAACAAACAAACAAACAAAAACCAACAGGACAACAACTAGTCATAGATTTAAGACTTGTTTACTTTTTGAAAAACTGTAGATACCGTTCCTGTCCCTCCTCCCTTTTAATGGTTCCTTAGCCAAGAAAGACATATTTATAGCTTACTCTATGTATGCTCTCTATAATTAATCCCTCCAGACAGACCCATCATAGTTTTTCTCTTTCTCGCTCTTTAAACTCTTTCTGCCTTTAAGGACACGTCTAGAACTGCCCATGGGACACTTCTGTCAGCTCCAGGGAGAGAAACAGTACCACTGCGTATTATCAAATTCCAGTACCACAGGCCTTTTCTCTGCTGACATATTCCTTTACAAATTTTTCTGATTCTCAATTCTTCACTTTAATATTCCTAAATTTAATACTATTTAACTGCTTTCTGAATATCTCCTACCAATCACATATCTGCCTCTAAAGTTACATTTTCTGAAACCTATTCCTGTTTAAGGTTACTCCTAACACCTTTAACTCCTTTTATTATCTTCTGACTTTATCAATATTTTGCTACATCTCATAAAATAGACTGTTTTCTTGGCAGAGTATGCTAAGCTAGAAGGTTTTTCCACTCAAGTGGCAGATTTGATGGCTTATGTTCCCTTTCATCACCCTCACTCCCAAGACAGGTGCTAGTAGGTAAGTGGCCAGAAGAGAAGGTTAGGGACGAGAATCTCTTGAATTACCAAAGCAATAGTGAGCAGATTCTTCTGTCAGAGGCCTCAGACACCACAAAAAAAAAAAAAAAGTTTCTAGAGTTTCTCACCTTAATGATGCTCAATACATCTTCAAAAAGGCTAGCCATTTCATACGCATATACTCCTTTAAAGAGTCTAATCCCAGGATATAATGTCAGTAACAAATCTATGCCCACCTTTATTAACTTGAAGATTTCAGTGTTAATTACTGTTTTGACTGCCATGACCTGTTGCTCCAAATGCACAGGCATTAACTACTGTGAATCAAATAAATCTTTTTTCTTTGAGGAAATAAAGAAGTTGATTGAAAATCACTTTCCTTGGGAAAATGTTTTGGTGGTGGGCTCTCATTTTTCACAAAATGAGTTTTTGCTATTCACTATCTGTGCATATGTAAAAGTATAACTCTTTTAATTGAAAAAATCCTAAACCTTAAAAACCATAATTTAAATATTGGGATTCTGTCAGGAAAAAAAAAAGGTCCTTGGCCACCGGTGGATCGTGGATAACGTCATCCACCAGCACTTCTAGTCTAAGTCCTACTTAGGGCTTGCTGCTGCTTGATTTTATACACAGTGCTCTGTGTGCTGCTATGCACAGTACCCTGTTCCAGGACGGATGTCACCGTATCCTGGCAACCCAGCACTTGGGTCTTGGTAATGCTAGAATCATAGAATCATAGAATTGGAAGGACCCACAAGGATCATCAAATCCAACTCCTGGCTCCGCACACAACTAACTAAAAAAATCAGACCATATGTCTGAGAGTGTTGTCCAAACTCTTCTTGAACTCCAGCAGGCTCAGTGCTGTGACCACTTCCCTGGGGAGCTTGTTCCTGTGCCCAACCACCCTCTCAGTGAAGAACCTTTTCCTAATAGTCAAGCTGAACTTCTCCTGATGCAGCTTCATGCCACTCCCTCGGGTCTTATCGCTGGTTGCCATAGAGAAGAGATTAGCACCTGCCCCTCCACTCCTCCTTGTGAGGAAGCTGTAGGCTGCCATGAGGTCTCCCCTCAGCATCCTCTTCTCTAGGCTGAACAAACTAAATAACTTCAGCCACCCCTCATATGTCTTGCCCTCTAGACCCTTCACCATCTTCACAGCCCTCCTTTGGATGCTCTCTAGTAGTTTCATGTCCTTCTCATATTGTGGTGCCCAAAACTGTACACAGTACTTGAGGTGAGGCCGAACCAGCGCAGAGTAGAGTGGGACAATCACTTTCCTTGACTGGCTCGCAATGCTGTGCTTAATACACACCAGGACACAGCTGGCCCTCCTGGCTGCCAGGGCACACTATTGACTGATGCTAACTTATGACTTACTTGCCATTGACCAAAACCCCCAGATCCCTTTCTGTGGGGCTGCTCTCCAGCCTCTTGTCCCCCCAGTCTGTATGTATAGCCAGGGTTGCCCCTCCCCAGGTGCAGAATCCGGCACTTGCTCCTGTTGAACTTCATGTGGTTGATGCATGCTAATGCCCTTATCTCTCTGACTATGAGTGTCCCCACACCCCAGGGCCAGAGAGTGGGAGAGAGAGAAGAGGACAGAGGTATACATTAACAGCCTGCTTACTTACGGATATTCGCCTTATTGTTGGTTATGCTAACCATATTGCCACAGGTCAGAAGCAGGCGGTACNATCCGGCACTTGCTCCTGTTGAACTTCATGTGGTTGATGCATGCTAATGCCCTTATCTCTCTGACTATGAGTGTCCCCACACCCCAGGGCCAGAGAGTGGGAGAGAGAGAAGAGGACAGAGGTATACATTAACAGCCTGCTTACTTACGGATATTCGCCTTATTGTTGGTTATGCTAACCATATTGCCACAGGTCAGAAGCAGGCGGTACTGGTCACAGACTGCCATTTTAACAGTTATTTAGTATTGCCTTCCAATATGCTTGAAATTAATTTTTCTCATTAAAAGCACATACTTTTCCATTCCCCTCCATTCTCTCCACTTACAATAAATGTGTCAGGATAATCACTGGCTTATGGCAGTCCTTTTTGCATACTGCATTGCACATATTAACTACATATTTTTACCTTGGACCCCCACTTGCTCCAGTAGCTGGCACCACAATCCTCAGGGCACCTACTCCCCCTGGCCTGACTCCAGTAGCTAGCACCAGTTTCACTCACACACACACAAGCGTGTGCGCATAGTCCTTGCAGCATGCGTACACACAGAGAGAGAGTGCAAATACACAGAGAGTTAAGAAAAGATTTAATGAGAAAATATAAGAAGATAGGACAAACTGTAGCAATCAGGTGCAGGGCTCAGCCAGACAAGTGAACTGACTTGCCTGGTTTTACATGCGACAGGCCCTTTTATATCGTTTTCTACCTATCCCCCTTCCTTGTTCTTCCTGCTCCCTCCCACTTCCCCTATGGGTTTGCAAAGCTCTGCAGTTTCCTGCACCCTCACAGTCCAGGGCCCCCTGCTTCACAATCTTACCAGTTGNCTCCACTTACAATAAATGTGTCAGGATAATCACTGGCTTATGGCAGTCCTTTTTGCATACTGCATTGCACATATTAACTACATATTTTTACCTTGGACCCCCACTTGCTCCAGTAGCTGGCACCACAATCCTCAGGGCACCTACTCCCCCTGGCCTGACTCCAGTAGCTAGCACCAGTTTCACTCACACACACACAAGCGTGTGCGCATAGTCCTTGCAGCATGCGTACACACAGAGAGAGAGTGCAAATACACAGAGAGTTAAGAAAAGATTTAATGAGAAAATATAAGAAGATAGGACAAACTGTAGCAATCAGGTGCAGGGCTCAGCCAGACAAGTGAACTGACTTGCCTGGTTTTACATGCGACAGGCCCTTTTATATCGTTTTCTACCTATCCCCCTTCCTTGTTCTTCCTGCTCCCTCCCACTTCCCCTATGGGTTTGCAAAGCTCTGCAGTTTCCTGCACCCTCACAGTCCAGGGCCCCCTGCTTCACAATCTTACCAGTTGCAAGGTTCATCCTTCCTGGAAGTCATGCCTGGAGATTGATAGCCCACCGATTAGTGAGACTGGGAGGTTTGTTCCTTGTGATTGTCTCCCAGCTTAGAAATCCTTAAGCAGATAACCCTGCTGGAATAAACATTCCTACATTCTCACCTGCTCTCATAAGTTAGTGTGACTGACCATATTTGGTTCCCATCACTGTCTCCCTTTCTTATTATCCCTTGTTGCCTTGGAAAAGGTCCTTGACCAGATACCCTTAAAGGAGCAGATGCTAGCCTTCTACATACACTTACAACTCTTTTTCTTTTCTCTTTTTTTTCTTTTTCTTTTTCTTTTTCTTTCTTTCTTTCTTTCTTTCTTTCTTTTTCTTTTTCTTTCTTTCTTTCTTTCTTTCTTTCTTTCTTTCTTTCTTTCTTTCTTTCTTTCTTTCTTTCTTTCTTTCTTTCTTTCTTTCTTTCTTTCTTTCTTTCTTTCTTTCTTTCTTTCTTTCTTTCTTTTTCTTTCTTTCTCTTTCTTTCTTTCTTTCTCTTTCCTTTCCTTTTTTTCCTTTTTTCTTCTTTTTCACTTTTCTTTCTTTCTTTCCTTCATTTCCTTCCTTCCTTCCTCCCTTCCTTCCTTCCTTCCTTCCTCATTCTTTCTTTCACCCTCTCTTGCCCTCTCTCTTCCCCTCCCTCCCCTCTTTCTTTTTTCTCTCTCTCTTTTTCTTTCTCTCTCTCTTTCTTTCTTTTAGAGTATATCTCATTATTTATTGAAATTATAAAAGCAAGATTAATTAAAGGAAGAAACATGCACTTTTTGTGACACTGGGTTCTACTTTTGAGGGTACCTTCAGCTGAATAACTTGTTCAGGATTTGACCATTGGAAATTGCTGTATTCTCTGTCCTTCATAAAGTAAAATCACAGGATTGACAGCAATTGATTTCAAGGGAGATTTTTTACCAAACATCCGGAGGCAAAAATTTCTTGTCTGTGACAGAATTTAGACTGCATCTGTTTGCAGCAAAGCCAAGTTTCACAAATAGAGCCATGCAGGATCCCTACAAAAGGAAAATACTTCTTGTTGGGCTTATCTCTTTGGACTGACAAGACAAAAGAGGCATGAGAGGCAAAAGTTTTAACTCTAGCTCTTGAGAGACGGAACACCTACCTATGTGGTAAGATTTCAAATAAATAACATTAAAAAAAAAAAGTCAAATCTTTCTACAGTGCTTGACTAGCAATCATAATTTATATTTCTTAACCTTTATGATTCACTCTCCAAAGTTTCTTTAAAAACAACTAAAATTGAATTGTTGCCATTATTTGATGTGGACCACACTGGTAGACACTCCAGTGAGAAAGTTCCTCCCCCTTCCCTTGATCCCTGTAACACACATGCTCAATAGGAGATAAGCTAGGCAAGCTAGGGCAACCAATCAGACGTAAAGGGGAGATAGCTTCACAAGTCAGCTGTGTATAAATAACTGTACTTCAAATCAGAGATGTGCTTGCTTTGTCGCCAAGCACCTGATTCTGTGCAGAATTAAACAAAAGACCTTTGTGTGGATTTTTGACTGTGCGCCTATTGGCTAGGCGCACCGGGCACGAACCTATGGAAAACAGTCACATAATCGGTTTGTTGCCCCTAGTACATCCCACAAAAGTGCTCAGGCCAGTGTTTACAGCTCTCGGCATAGACAAGTCAATCAGTGCCTATCTTCTAGGCAGAACAGTTGACTCTTCCCTTGCAGACCAGGTAAGTCAAAGCAGGGCAGAGAGGTTAACCCTTTCCTCACAGCTGGTACTGAGCACCACTGAAAAGAGCCTGGTTCTGTCTTCTCCGCACCTTCCCTTCAGGTATTTATAGACATTGATAAGACCTCCCCCTGAGTCTCCTCTTCTCCAGGCTGAACAGTCCCAACTCTGTCAGCCTCTCCTCACAGCAAAGGTGCGCCAGTCCCTTGATCATCTTGGTGTCATTCAGTTTACTCTTTCCGGTATGTCCATGTCTCTCTTGTACTGGGGGGGACCAGAAGTGGACACAGTACTCCAGGTGTGGCCTCAGCAATGCTGAGTAAAGGGGAAGGTTCACCTCTCTTGACCTGCTGGTGATACTTTGACTAAAGTATGGGATTTTGTGCAGTCACCAGCAAAGGAGTTGTCTTTCTGCAAAGAGTTAAGTGGATTATATCTTTAATGAAAGCAGACTGCTGACAAGGGTACAGGTAAATGGCTTTTCTGCTTAAAAGCAGAGGCAGTGTATTTTATTGTTGGGGAATATCATGACTGCAAGTGCATAATAATGCAACTACAATTAAAGACAGGCCAAATGGAAGCTTTAGTAACTATGATCATAGTGAGAGAATGCTCAGGCAGTGTCTCCACCTCCATCCCCATGTTCTCTTCCCAGTGGTTGCAGAGACCCAATTTATATACTGTTTCAAAGAAACGAAAGAGGTATGAAAATCATTCTAGTATTAACAAAGCCAGGTGTGTATTCTTGGGAAGAATGGACTCCAGACAATCATTTATATGTTAATGAAGTCAAATACCCTTCCAAGGAGAGATGGACTCCTTAAGTGTCTTGTTAACGGGCCACAACTGACACTATGGTGGGACCTGTAGGAGCCACAACTGACACTATGGTGGGACCTGTAGGAGTGGTACACCCGGTATTATCTTAGCTCAGAAGTGGGAGATAGAAACTATCAGACTGCTGGATTCTGGTCAAAAGGAATGTTCCTTTTGTTAGGATAAACTTCTTAGTCAAACCTCTCAAATCTTAAATATTAATAAACTTTCCACCACACTATGTATACCTTTATTTATGCTATAGAAGAAACAGAAGACCATAACGTATGTATTTCAGCAAAAGCATAGCATCTTTTCGGGGATGCTTCCAAACATGCCAATATTATCTTTTTTATTAGTATTCTTTTTATTTATGCAATGAAGAAATTTTCAAAAACTGGAAACCCCTAGGGTAAATTCAGATAAACTGACATTGAGCAATTATTTTTAGAATCACAGTTGAATTTCTGAAAGGTTCAAAGTTTCTGGTCAAAAAGCACAGCCTTAAAAGGTATTGACTTCCACATTCTAAAAAAAAAAAAAAAAAAAAGTGACAATATGAGACTACAGCTTATAGTTGTTTGATTTGTTCCATGTTTTTATTCAAAATGTGGTGACAAAAACAATTGCTCTCCTTGTGGAGTCAGCAAAACTAAGAAGGACCTAGAATTTCTTCTGGATTCCCCACCCTCTGGCATTGTCTCTCTCTGCACCTTTGTGAGTGTGCAAATGAGTTTTCATCACATAACCTAGCAAGAAGATGCTCAAGTGACTAAAGAAATTCACTGTTCTACAATAACCAAGCTCCACTGATTGTATCACTGTGTTTTTTTCTCTTTTTTTTTAAACAGTGAGACAGTTTCACTGTTTTTACTGACTCAGAAGAATTAGTGTCACTGATATTTCTCCTTCCGAGTAGCTGAACTGCAACAGCTGGGCAGAAGTTACTGGTGCTGTTGTCCCCAAATTGGGTTCTTTCCCGGTGTGCAGAGACGATCAACACAGACTCGAGATATTTGTTTATTCCATATCGGCGCAGAGATGGGTGTCAAGTGGTAGCTCGGCAAAGCTGGCACACCAATTATCCCAATCGCACCTTCTTTATACCAGTGTACTTCATTATCATCGGTTAATTGCTACAATCGGCAAATAGAAGTTAGTTCCTACTTTTCTAATTAGCATTCAAAGATAGAGTAACATTTTAGTCTACTACGCATGTGCTATGAGGGGTAGTCTTAAGTGAGGAGCAGTCTTTTTATGAGGCCGGGGCTTCCCTTCAGGAGGTATGGTTTTCAGATGTAAATGAAGATAGTTCACCTAAAGGTAGGACAACAAGTCAGAACTTGCTTCCTCAGCTATCCCTTGTTCTTTTGTTTTTGACCATCATTGATATGTAGGTTTGACTAAAGCTCCTTATCTTTTGTTCTTGGTTCTTGAGGAATCCTCCTCTTCTTTGGGTCATTGTGTCCCTGGTAACATATCTATAGTCTAATCTCCTGTGACTAACCTTCAACCATTATCACATCTTCCTCTCTGTAACGTTCCACTAGCTCACTTCTACAATTCACCCCTCTGAGACTTGAATATCAGCCTCTATTCCACTCGTCTCATTTCGCATTTCTATTTCTCCTTAATTGTTCAAGAGTTTTTAGGAAATCCTCTTCATTCATCTTGGTTGAATTGTCCTTCATTGCCACTAGGGCTTCAAATGACTACCTAGCCTCTTTCCTAAGTATTTGACTAGAGCAGCTTACACAGTATTGAATTATGATATATATACGTACCAACATTATAACCCCAATAACTGCTAACCCTATCACTTTCCTGAACCAACTCCCTGTCCAGAAACCAAGAGGTAAGCTATTTCCAGACTTCAGAGAAGCCTAAAGAGTTGTTGTCCCTTTGTATTCCATGTAGATTAGCCCAAGACTCATGTGAAGGAATAGGTATGCCAATTAAGGATACTCCTTTTTCTGTATGCTCAGGGAAATGGGTGCAAATCCAGCAATTAGTCTTGTTAGTTAATTCAGCTATTTTTTGAGTTAGATTGAAGTGCAGATTTTCTTTCCAAGGTGTAGCCTGCACTACAATATTGTTGAGGCTCATATCAGCTACCAATATTGCTAAACCTAATAAAGTCATAACTCTTTTTCATTTGATTGATCCTTACCTCTGAACCAGTTAGTATTCATACAAACTAAAATCAAGACTGCAGGGGTTAGCAACATTAACATGGAAAACAATATTGATGATCCTTGAATACAATCTTATGATGCATAGGCATCTTTCGAGTCTTAAGTACAATTCATTAGTCTGGACCACCTCTGGAGAGTTTTAACTTCAAATCTCCTGTTGGGGTAGAGGTCCACAGCTCTTCCACAGGCACCTTCTTTACTCTTGTGTAGTGAATCCAGAAGCCGACTTCTGCTACCTTCACTGCAGTGTGTGTAGTCAGAAGTACGAGGCGAGGTCCGTTCCACTTTTCCTTTAGTGGTTCATCCTTCCAGGTTCGAATGTAGACTGAATCTCCAGGTCTGAAATCATGTGCTGGGATGTCCAGGGGAAGTGGGGCCCGTTGGTTAAGATACCTGTGTAAAAAAGACAGTACCCGCAAAAGAGATACCAAATAATCTTTCAAAATTTCATCGCCCTTAGTATGCTTATTATCATTTCAGAATTCTGCCCTATTGGTAGGATAAGGTTTTCCATAAAATATTTCAAAAGGACTTATTCCTTCTCTTACCCTAGGGGTGATTCTTATTCTCATCCGAGTGATTGGCAGAGCATCTATCCCTTTAAGGTGAGTTTCTTGACATAACTTTGAAAGCTGTCTTTTTAGGGTGTGATGTATTCTCTCAACCTTTTCACTAGACTTTGGCCTCTGAAGGATATGCAGGTCCCATTTAAACTGAAGAAACTTTGATACCTCTTGAACTATTTCTAAAATAAAATGAGATCCATTATCTGAGGATAACCCTTCAGGAACTCCAAATCTAGGAATATTTCTTTTAGCATAGCTTTTTAAAACTCTCTAGCCCAATTGGTGTGGCAAGGTAAAGCTTCCAGCCACTCTGAAAAAGTATCTGCTAAAATGGGTAAATATTTGTATTGCCTGCATTTTAGCAGTTCAGAAAAATCTATTTGCCAGTGTTCCCCAGGGGTAATATCCCTTCTCACCTCACCCACAGGAGCCCACCGTTGTATTTTAGGATTATTTACACAGTAAATTTAACACCTTTTTTACTATTATGTCTGTGTTGGTCTGCATATCTTCTGACACTGCTTATCATTGCTTTTGCTCCATGCGGGCTTCTTCATGTAGCTTCTTAAGGAGGTTTCCATCATTTTGGTTGTTGTAAGAACAACAGTGCCACAAGAAGGGACACATAGCAACCACAGTGCAACATCAACAGTTAAGAGGACATCAGTTATGCTGACTATTCCTTTGCTGGCAACAGCACAACAGAAACTGACACACTGGTTAATTCAGTATTAACCTGCTTCTCTACATGTGGTGTCATGTCAGGACCTTGTGTGCATGTAGTGGTTTAACCCCAGTAGTCAGCTAAGCACCATGCAGCTGCTCACTTTCTCCCCTGCAGTGAGATGTGGAACAGGTAAAAGTGAGATAACTCATGGGTTGAGATGAAGACAGCTTAATAAGTAAAGCAAAAGCTGTGCACACAAGCGAAGCAAAATTAGGAAGTCATTTACTACTTGCCATCAGCAGGTAGATTTCCAGGACAGCAGGGCTTTTCATTCAAAATGGCTACTTGGGAAGACAATGCCATAACTCCAAATGTCTTCTTCCTTCTTTCACCCAGCTTCTATTGTTGAGCATGGTATGGACTATCCCTTTGGTCAGTTTGTATCTCCTTCTTGTGCATCCCCAGCCTGCTCACTGGTGGAGCAGTTTGAGAAACAGAAAAGACCTTGATGCTGTGTAAGCACTGTTCAGCAATAGCTAAAACATCAGTATGTTATCAACACTGTTTTGGTCACAAATCCAAAACATAGCACCATATAACTTCCTATGAAGAAAATTAACTCTACCTCAGCAAAAACCAGTACAAATTATCAACAGATATCTGCACTTACTTTCCATGGCTCATTTAGGGAATTGGACTGAGAAGGCAGAGGCCAACTGCCTCTCAACCAGCAAGGCAGTGTCAGTCACGGCCATATGGTTGCAGTCTCCAAAGAACTACAGAGCACTTAATAAACTTTCAGTGCCCTGGATCATTGTGCTGCACTGGATGTGTGTCACCCTCTGCAACCATAGGGAGTGACTAGGGCCATGCCTGACAGTCAGATTACTACTGCTGAGTGTCTAACATCTGTCAGGTAGTCCCCAGAGAAATGGTAAAGATTAGCCACATTGACAAATATATCCTCATACCCTTACCGCAGTGAAGGGTTTGGGGTGCTAGGCTGGGGTCTGTGGTCATTGTGGCTGAAAACGGTATTAAAAAAGCCTACGGGACTGTGACCTATGTACATTGACCATAGCCTCCTGCAGGTTTTAGAGGCCGTTCTTGAGCTATGAGGGAGCCCTAGGCTCCTGTCCAGCCTAGAGGTTAGGATTCATGGTGCTCAGCTCACAGCTGAAGATGGTCTGAACTAAATGATGGGGAGGAAAATGCTGCCAAGGAAGATTATGGAGAAAGTTACAAGCTGGTCAGGACAAACTGAGCCTGGTGATGTACTGAGGGCCTTGGCATGCAATAATACTGCAGTTTCTTGACCTGCTACAGGCTGATTTCTTTTTCGTCTTGGATTTCTGAACCCATAACCTACTGACACTGAAAGAGAGCTCTGCAAGGGTAGACTGAGACAAAGAGAAAATTGAACAGGTGCAATACTTCTTTCCTTTCAAGACATGGCTTCTTGCTATTGTCAAGTTAATGTGAAACGTGCTGGATTCACGAAGCATGGTGGGAGTACAAAGGAAAAGAGGAACGCTCTAAATCAAAACCATGCTATGGCTATAGAGTAAATGCCATGCACAACATACAGGCAACAAAAGGCATGTTGTCAAGTGGGCCCTCACTCTGCAGAGGCAGAGGGCAAGGCAAGCAGGTGGAGAGAAAAACCTTGGAACTTTTGCATATTACAGAGGCCTTCCACATGCTAATCAGAATACTATGCAGAAAAAGAATCAGACAATAACATAAATTGGAAGGGATCTCTGAAGGTCAGGTGTTACGAACCCCTGTTCAAAGCAAAGTTAGATCCAAGAATCATAGAATAGCATAGAATCATAGAATCATCTAGGTCTGAAGAAACCTACAAGATCATCAACAAACCATCAACCAGATTCAACCATCAACCTGACCTACTGGGTCCCATCACTACACCGTGTCCCTTAGTGCCACGTCCACGTGTGTCTTAACTACCTCCAGGGATGGGGACTCCACCACTTTCCTAGGCAACCTGTTCCAATGCTTGACCACTCTCTCCATGAAGAAATTCTTACTAATATCCAATCTAAACTTCCCCTGGTGTGATTTGGGACTGTTTCATTGCATCCTATCACTTTTCACCTAAGAAAAGAGATTGACACCCTCCTTGCTGCAGCCTCCTTTCAGGTAGTTGTGGAGAGTGATGAGGTCTCCCCTCAGCCTCCTTTCCTCCAGACGAAACAACCCCAGTTCCCTCAGCCACTCCTCATAAGTCTTGTTTTCTAGTCCCTTCACCAGCTTAATTGCTCTTCTCTACACATGCTTGAGAAACTCAATATTCTTCTTGTAGTGAGGGGCCCAAAACTGAACACAATATTCAAGGTGCAGTCTCACCAGTACTGCATACAAGCAGACAATCATTTCCGTAGTCCTGCTGGCCACACTACTTCTAATGCAGGCCAGGATGTCATTGGCTTTCTAGGCCACCTGGGCACACTGCTGGCTCATGTTCACTCAGCTGTTGACCAGCACCCCCTGGTCCTTTTCTGCTGGGCAACTTTCCAGCCACTCTTTCCCAGGCCTGTACTGCTGCATGGGGTTGTTAGGACCCAAGCGCAACACCAGGACCCAGCACTTAGCCTTGCTGAAATGATTGGACTTGGTCCATCAATCTAGCCTATCCAGATCCCCCTGCTAAGCCTTCCTATCCTCAAGAAGATCAACAGTCCTGCCTAAGTTGGTGTCATCTGCAAACTTAGTGAGGGTGCACTTGATCCCCTCATCCAGATCATTAACATTTTTATCAAACAAAACAGGCCCCAGTACTGAGCCCTGGGGAATGCCACTGGTGACCAGCTGCCAGCTAGATTGAACTGCATTCTCTATGACTCTTTGAGCCTGGCCATCCAACCAGTTCTTCACCCAGTAAACTGTATGCCTGCCCAAGCCATAAGCAGCCAGTTTCTCCAGGGAGACAACATTCATAACCTTTCCCTCATCTGCTAAGCAGGTCATCTTGTCATAGAGGGAGCTCAGATTACTCTCATGTACCTATAAGGAAAGTCTTCTGTCTTCTCTGTACACACCTGACTCCCCAGTCACATAGATAAGGGCACTAACATGTCTCCTGAGCCTTCTCTTCTTAAGACTGAACAAATCTAAGTCTCTCAGCCTCTCTCCATATGCTATATGCTCCAGTCCCCTGACCAGCTCAGTTGGATGCTGTTGGACTTGCTCCAGTGTGTCGATGACTCTTCCAACATGGAGCCTGAAACTTAACACAGTACTTCAGATGTGGTCTCACAAGTGTGGAATGGAGGGGAATAAACACTTGTCTTGACCTTCTGGCTACAGATGGTCAATCCTTCTGTTGCTAAGGATACAAGATAAGGATATCAGTCAGGATACAGTTATAGTTGTAGTACTTTGCATGCGTCTTAATAAGGATTGTATCTTTTCTCCACTCTGATGAGGTCCCTCTGAATGGCTGCCCCATCCACTATCATAATGCTATTTATAATTTATGTCTAGAGACAGGAAGGAACAGCAGTTTCTTCCAATCCTTTCTGCTCTTCCTGTTTCAGTCAGATGAGGTAGCTGTTACACAGAAGAGATCTGGGTTAGATTCAAGTGAAAAATGTTGTTACTAAAATGGAAAACCTTGCTAAAATAGGAAACTCTAGATCTTGAGGGATAGCCTACATCATATGACTATTGCAACCATGAGTCTTTTTTCACTACTTGTGTAAAAAACTTACTTGGGCTCAGAGATTTCCCATGAACCTCTTCAGTTTTCAAGGGAAAAACACTTCTGCGCTTCAGAGAGCTCTCCTGCTTTTTCTAGAACAGTTCTTCTAACACAAAAAAAATTAGAACTGAAATAAGTTCATCTTTAGAGCTTTATAGAAGCTGAATATTTGATCTATAACTGACTAAACACTATTTATCCCTTATAATCCAACTTCTTAATTTGAAGAAAATGAAATTAAGCCTCTCAATATTCAAAATGTACTATATATGTATGGGAATATTTTTTTTTTTTAAAGTTCATTCCTGAACTGGAAAGGTCATTTCAACCAAGAAAGGTTCCTGAGAACTGGAAGAAAGCAACTGTCACTATTATCTTCAGAAAGACCAAGAAGGGAACTACAGGCTGCTCAGTAGTAAGTTAGGGATGGTCCCTGACAGCTGAATATTAAGGATATGCTATGTTAATAATTTTATATTTAAGCAAACCTTTGGCTACTCCTTCTAAATTTATTTAGCCTTAGACAAGATTGTTATTTAAAAACTAAAACGCAGTATCACAAAGGTATTGAGGGAATGTATATACATGTAAATGTATAAATGTAAACTATACATGTAAATGTATAAATATAAGAAGGAATGAAGAAGATGAAAAAGTATATAATTTGACAGAAACTCAGAATTCAGTAACCGCAAGAAAAGAAATGTTGCTTTTTTTTTTTTCCCCTGGTAAGGATCTATGCTTTTTTTGACTGCATGTCTACTAGCGTGCTGTTTCCAGAGTCAAACGGCCCTCTCAGCAATCACTTCAGTTTCATTCAGAGGCATTTGACTTTGGTGGAGGACCTTATATGAAACATTACTATTTTCAAGTTGCCTTCAGGTAGTTTCCATGCATGATTTGCAATGAAGAGAAGGTAAACAGGTCTGCACTAATTCATGCAAATTAGTTAGCAACATAGCTTTTGCAATACAAGAGCAATTAAGAAAGCCCAAAGCTATAATCAAAACTTACAAAATCTGCAAGAGAGAGAGAGAGAGAGAGAGAGAGAATTAAGCGAATTCCACATTTTGCTGAGTAACAGGATCCAAGCTGCACATCTGAGCATGCATACACTTAATATGGTGTATGATGTTAGTAAGCCAAAGTAGTCAAAACTGTCTGTCTGGCAAAAATCTGTTTGATTAGAATGAATGAAACACCAGCCAAGCCGATGAGAATTTGGCAGGGAGCATGACACTCAGATGCATGCATCTGCCTGTCAGATACAAGACAAATAACAAGGAAATAGGCTATAGTTAAAAAAATGATGCTCCAGAGGCTATACCAAGGGGAAAGAAACTTGCTGAGAAGCAGTATATCTAAAGAAGGGTGGCAGTTCTGCCACTTGAAACACTTGTACAACACTAACAGGGCTTCTAGCCATACAAATTGTCTAATAGCGTTGTCAGTCCAAGTAACTACACAAGCTTCATTGAAGATGAAAACCAGGTTACCTTCCACTTCAATTATGAAGAAACTTGCATTTCCCCACAGTGGTCAGAAATAGCACAAGTCACCAAAAGACGTGCTCAAATTCCTTATCTCTTCATAACACTTAAAACAGACTTTAAGACTTGACCAATTTTCAGCCTAAGAACTACCAACGATAAATGGAACGTGTTATCCTCAGACTACCAAGTAAAATGATGCTGTCTGCACTTCCTTATTCTTAGTAATATGTGCATCAAAGTTCTTTTTTCTACATTTTTTTTCTGTCAAAAGAGAAAATTATATATCACACCAAAGAGCATTAAATAGAAAAGGTATCAGACCCCACCCATCTATATTCAGGATAATCCTGATATTTTTGTGGACAATTTAAAATTTATTCTGGTCTAGGGAAACTAAAACCTGAATTTTCATTGTTTTCTCACTATATACTTCCTTCAAATCCCCATTGCTGTAGTAGTGGCAGAGATGTTACACAATCAGAAAAGGGAGAGAAAATGTAAATGATCAAAGTTTGAGAAAAGCTGTGTCTATTAGATAATTTTTCTCAATAATCCAGAACATATGAATCAGCTTTAAAAAGGGTAAGAGCAAGAGAAGAACATGGCAATGGTCTTTATCAACATCTTAAGAAAGAAAACACATTTTCATAATGCTGACAAAGACATTTAGCAGAGAAGTTCTACATAGTCTGTTTTCTTCTCTGGTGTTATCCATATGCTTGATCAAATGGTGCTTATTGATAGATACATTGCAATATTACTGCTAGTTATTCTTATCACATAAAGCCCCGTTAACATCAGTACAAGCGTTCTAAGCATTTTAGTGAGAATTAGAACAGTAAGTTTAACAGAGTTCAATTACTACTACTTGAATTAGTAGTACTGCACTAGTTGTTTACAGAATATTATCTTACAATAAATATCAATAGCCATATGTGAATGGTACCCCTTGCTCCTGACCTCTGACAGTATGGTTATCGTAATAAACAATAAGGCGAATATCCACAATAAGTAAGCAGGCTGTTAATGTCTGCTTCTCTCTCCCCTCTCTGGCCCCAGGGTGTGGGGACACTCATTGTCAGGGTGATAAGGGTATTATCATTACCAAGACCCAAGCGCTGGGTTGCCAGGATATGGTGACATCAATCCTGGTACAGGGTACTGTGCATAACAGCATACATAGCACTGCATATAAAACCCTAAGGGGGACTTAGACCAGAACTGCTGCTGGATGGCAAAACCCATGATCCACTGGTGGCCAGGGACACCTCCACCGTCGTCTTCTTCCAACAAGGACTGAGTGACTCATGTTCATTTATGTAAAGTCTGAGACTATGCAGTGTGCTGATTAATACGAGTATCACCCAATCTGCAGAGGGTTCAGGTGACTGAAGAGTCTATGTAACTAAGAATTCTAGAAGTTCTATGCAACTATAAGCTACGCTAAGTGCTAGAAATTGTAGACAATAAGCTATGCAGATGGTTATTTTTTTATGTAATAATAAATCTTTAATTATAACTGTGAGAAACGTCTCCAATAATTTTCTCCATGCGAGTTCTCTGGTGAAGGAAATATGTTTATTCACAATTGCAATGGCAGGAATCCTGTAAACAGGAGCGCGCCTACTAGTTACGTAGCACAGTTTATATACTTTATTCCATGATGATCAGGACCCTCCCCTGTTTCCCCATTGACTGGGTACTCCAGGTTCACAACCTATCCGATGCTTCACAGATCATACATGGCTTTCAGTTGCCATCCTGTTATTTTTCAAGTTTCTCGTGACTTTTCACTCTGTGAGGTGGTAGTATTTCTTCCCTTATCTGACTTGACACCGTGATTTTCACCTAATCCCATTAAGGAGTCTGGTTGTTGTCTGCGTTCTACAAGGTTGTCTGGTAAGCTTTCTTATCACTGCAAGCATATCTCAACATCACATTCCTTCCTCCTAAACAATGCAACATCTCTTTGCAAAAACACAAAGACACTCTTTCTTACATAACCACAACCCTGTGGCCAGTCCTCATTCTGCCAATGATCCCTAAAAGAACCTGCTTGTCCTCCATAGTGCGAGGTGACACAGTCATACCTGATGCATAGTGCGTAGCTGATAGCTTCAATTAAGCACATTATATCAAAGGAGCAGTCCTCGAAGTAATAAAAGGCAGTTGATAGCATCCTGATGACGTTATAGTGAAACAGAAATGACTTATAAAGGCTGGAGTTCCAAAAAGGAGATGTGATGGAATATAAGAGGAATACAAGAATACAAATTACAGTGCAAAGGATTACAAGCTAAACTTTAATTACTAATATGACTCTTGCAATGAAAAATCATTCCAGAATGCAATATCATCTGGATAGAAGGAAAACATGGGAATTAATTTTTGACCTGATGAGGTGCTAGTACAACCACAGCCCTGGGGTGACCAGTTCTGGACATCAAACTTCAAAAAATAGTGAATCCACTGGGAATGTTCAAAGATAAAGTAAAAGTCACTAAAAGTTACCAAGAGTTTGAGAAAACCTATCGTTAAAGGGAAAACTGAGGAAATTTGGATTGCTTCATCTGGCAAAGACAAAGCTAAGAAGGAATGTTTTAAGTCTTCCCTTACATAAAAAAAATGTTTCATTGAAGATAGTGGTTAGTTGACATCACATCTACTGAAGGAAATGAAGAAGAGTTGTTTCAGCAAAGAAGAAGAACTTCAAGAAGAGTTGATTCAACAAAGGTAAATGCCGGGTTCTGCACTTGGAACAGAGTCACGCTGGTTACTAGTACAGATTGAGAGACAAATAGCTAGGGGAGCAGCCCTGCAGAAAGGGATCTCAGGATGCATGTTGACAGTAGGCTCAATACATTTCAGCAGAGTGCCCTGGTAGCCAAGAGGGTGAAACATATTCAGGGGTGTATTAAATACAGCATAGCCAGCCAGTCAAAAGAGGTGATTCTCCCACTATATTTAGCATTGGTGCAGCCTCACCCAGAATATGGTGTGCAGTTCTGGGCTCCACAACATGAAAAGGATGTTAAGATAACTGAATGCATCCAGAGCATAACAAAAAGCTGGTAAAAGGGCTGAAAGACATGTCCTATGAGGAACAGCTGAGGACACCAGCTTTATCATGCTTGGAGAAAAGGAGGTNGGGACTTAGACCAGAACTGCTGCTGGATGGCAAAACCCATGATCCACTGGTGGCCAGGGACACCTCCACCGTCGTCTTCTTCCAACAAGGACTGAGTGACTCATGTTCATTTATGTAAAGTCTGAGACTATGCAGTGTGCTGATTAATACGAGTATCACCCAATNTTGCTCTCTAAAACTTCCTGAGGACAGGAAGTGTGGAGGAAGGTGCCGATCTCTTGTCCCTGGTAACCAGTGATAGGACACATGGGAATGGCACAAAGCTCGCCAAGGGAGGTTCAGACTAGGTATTTGGAAAAACCTCTTTATTGAGAGAGTAGTTAGACACTGGAACAGGCTTCCTAGAGAGATGGTTGATGCTTTGTGCCCATCTGTGTTTAAGAGGCATTTGGATAACACTCTTAATGATATGTTTTAACTTTGGGTTAGCCCTGAAGTAGTTGACAGTTGGACTCGATGATCTTTGTAGGTTCCTTCCAACTGAACTACGCTATCCTATCCTATCCTTCGATACAGAATGGATACAGAAAAAAAAAAAAAAAAAGCAGGATAATAAA
>VXAL01000170.1:37523-81331 GCA_013399475.1 Chauna torquata | reverse complement strand
AACAAACCAGGACATATTTGTACATACTTAGAGTTCTCTTAGAATATACACTCATCTAACATAGCTATAATCAAAAGAATGAGAACAAGCTGAAAGATTTGCATATATATGTAGATTCTCCAGTGGTTTTTTTGATATGTTTTTCACACAACATAACTGCACATGCCATCCAGTTTAAGTTTTGACTTTTCTAAACAGAATCTTTTAAATTTTATCTTTAGCTCTTATAAATAGTTTCAAAAAGCTGACAAAAGTATAAAAAGAATATAGAAAAAAAGAGAAAAGGGGAAATAAATGTCAATATTTTTTTTCCTGGATACAATCTACAAATCAGTTCTATAATCAGTGCTATCAGTGAAACACGTTTATTCATGTAGTCTAGTAAAGTCTTTTAAAATGTGGTAACTGTTCTACAGAAATGGTTTTTCCCTGATGGTCAGTGAAATGAAAATTGAATGCTACAGCACCTATTTGCTTTGTGTAACTGCCATTACTGATCTTATTTATAGGATTCCAACTAATTTTTGGTTTTATTTTTTTTTAGAGTATATGCAATTCTTTTGTGGCAGAGTGGAAGCACATCAAATTTATGGAGCTAAAAAGTGATTAAAAAGGCAGGTGTCAATCTACAAATAAACACATAAGAGGTGAATAACTTCAGAAAATGCAACTACCTACCCATTGTCACCTCCAGACATTTCTGAAAGTTACTTAGATCAAAAATCACATTCTTGTTCTCGAAGTTAAGAAAAAACAGGGGGTGAAATATCAGTGATATGACTAGAGGTGATTGAGAATGTTTACAATGAAAAATAACAAAAATTTGAATGATACTGTGTCAAGAAAGCATTGCTCAGGCAGACTCGTAGTAAATCAAAAACATGAGTAGATTGTACATCTTTTTTTTAAAGAACAGTCTCTAGAAATGACAGCTTTTCAAATTACTGTTCAAGCACTACAGTGTCTATATTAGTAAGCAGTGTTGCATAGAAGAAGTAGATCTTTAGAACAAAATAGTTAATGCTAGAGATCCAACATCTACATTTTGAGCGTTTGCAGTGTTTTTCCTGAACGCTCATTATTATGTACTGCATCTTTTAGCTAAGTTCCATCTGAATACTCCAGGAAAGCTCTATGATGAGAGCCAAAGTACAAGTAGGGATTGTAGTCAGAAGTGCATTCCTAACCCAACCTATAACAAAAACACAGAAAGCATAATTCTTGACACTACATCTTTATCACCAATTGCTCTTATTTCTATAGCAAAAGGAAGACGACAAAGAAAGTGTTGAAAACTGTAATATTGTTAAAGCATATTTGGAATATTCCAAAATGATATATACCAAGGAGTGTTGTCTGATTTTTATTTCATTTGGATTTTGATCAGAAACAATATTTTCTTAACAGCGAATTATATCTGTCCTAGACTTAAGAGATGAGAGTATCTTTGAAGCCTTCGTGAAAACAACAGTAAAACACTGAGCCATACAGCATTAAACAGAAGCAAAGTTTAGAAGATTTCACCTGAGTCTATGTGGGCACAGTTATTGAGTGTCCAGAAAATTGTTAATAGGAATATTTTCCCAAGGGAGAGCTGGAATCAACACACACAAAGAAATTGGCGTTAAAGTACATCTAATTTGAATGGCTTTACATATGAGAAGTGGCACCACAAGGCATGAATGGACTATAGCCTCCTAAATCTGCAATGTTCAATGACAATTCAAAACAGCATGCTCAATTTGATCATATAGTGATCATATATCATTCATTTGATCAATGAATGACATCAAGAAAAGGAAAAAGAGTGGTGGACAAGTAAAAATACTTTGTAGTGCATATGAATCTTTCTGCTTCAAGCTAAATTAATAACTCTGTAAGGTAAAACTTCTCAGTTTAACAGAGGCAGAACATATCTCACATGCACATCACGACTCACACAATGATTAAGTACTTCCAGTCTTTCTGAATAACACCTGGACCTTGGAATCTGACTTGGATTCAGCAATACGTTTTCTTCCTAGTATACAAGCAAGTGGGAACTCATATCCAGAGAAGTGAGAATGCATCCAAAAAAATGTTCCTTTGGGAAGCTGTTACAGAGCTAGAGTTTTTACAAAGGAAACCTGGAAACCTTAAAATTTTTACAAAGGAATACAGTTATCACAGACTTTTCCAAAGTTAGGAATTTGTAAGAACTTTCATCTTTTCACAAATTGGAAGAATTCGTAACGACATTTTAGTGTCCCTAAAAATGAAAAATGTAGATATTAAAGAATTCATTATTCATAATACCAAAAAGAGGGTTAAACTGACTGTAGTTATTTCTCCAGACAAAGGCTCTCTCTTATAACAGTCTATATGTAGTTTATGAGGAAAGAATCTGGATATGACCCCAACAATATGTGCCCACTGCATATGATCCAGTGAAAAGCTGGGTATCTTTTGCCAAAGAGAACTTGGACATACAATGAATTACCGATGACCAGCATCCAAAGCTGTCCTTAAGTGTTTGAAATGCAACTGTGCTAACGTCTGCCAAAGTGTGCATATGTATTAATAACAAACTCACGTGCACACAAATATGCAAGCTTCAAATCTGTGAAAGCAAAACTCCCCTCCTCAAGAACTAGAAGATTCAAATTTTATTGCTACAGAACCTGTGCCTACTGTTTCTTACAAGTACTTTATGTATTTCTAACGTTCTAAACCTGGGTGTTCGTGTTCATGGATAATTTAATAATCATTGTATTTTCTACATGCTTGTATTCTGAATCTAGTTTTGGCTAATAAATATGGAAGGTTAAATGTTCTAAATAAAATACTTAACCTCAGACCAAAAGGTATTACTGGTAAGAGTATTATTACCATTGCAAAACTAGCATTCAGTGAATGCTTGCACATCTAATTAAAGTCTAGAAGATTAGATATCTTCAAAAAAAATCTAATATTAGAGTTCACTACTTGAGTAGCAGCAGCAATAAATCGAACAGCTAAAATACCCAGTTTTGGCTCATGAACTGACCAAATTCATTGTCTTCGGAAATGATCTACAGCTAATCAAAAGACAAAAGTATCATTATACAAGTCAAGAAAAACAAAGTGAAAACTTTTTTTTTTTTTTTTTGGAATGTTAACCAACTTGTGGTGATCTCAGGTCACGTTGTGACAGGAAACAAAAAAAAAATTAAGTCAGATTCTGAGTGAAGCATATGGATCTACTTCCACTGTAGTCAATTTTCTCGTCCCACAAATATCAAATTTACCTTCCTTCTTTCTTTCTCATTTATTACAGTGTTGCTCCTTAGTTATATAGTATACCAATAACTATATTGAATATGTTTTCTTAAGTCTATCATTTACCTTTCTCAATGATACAGCCACTACCTTTTGTTCACACAAAAATGAAGCTTTTCTACACTGAAGAATATCTGCTTAAGTATAGCAGAAATTAGACTTTTGCTCTATTCAAGTTTCTACCAGCACGGTAAAATACTGTATAAGATTAGCTATTTTAAAAGTACTGTTTTGATAGAAACAATAAATACTTGTAAAAAGTATTGAAGAAAAAGTAGTGAAGAACTAACTTTCATGATCCCGTCTGGAAGGCAGTCATATAAGATTAGAAAAGCATCCAGCTATTAGTCAAAGACATCAAGCCTAGTACTTAACGTGCAACGCACTTACTGTTTGAAAGAACATTTAATTCATTTTTACAATATCACTTTTAAAGAGTTCAGTGAAGTATTTTGTTTTTGCTCAAAACTTTATTTAGAATTTTCTATAACTAGAAGTTATTTTAAAAGAGATCAAAAATAGAACATCCGATCTGACTTGTTTATTACTTTTTAGTTTGCTGTATATTTTGAAGAGTTCATATAGATTTCAAACAAATAAAACTTTCATTTTCCAGAATTGCCAATAAGCTGAACGTTATTCACAGAAGTCTCATGTACTAGTATGACATAAAAAAATTCCCATCATTTAAAATGATATGGTAAAGTAGGTCTGTAAGACCCCATCTACATAAAATCTCTAAATTTCTAATATTAATTTTTTTTTTTTGAGTATCAGATGTAAATTTGTTATTATTGGTATTGCTTCGACTTTTGCCATTGATAATTGTTAGAAGAGTGCTCAGTTGCTAAACTGGAATTGTAGAAATGCCAATAAATAAGCATATAAATAATAATTCTTATTCTGATCATCACAAGTGTTAGACATTCCTGTATCACACAGGAAACGCTGTAATCATAAGATCAGAATTTATGCCTCAAACAACCTAGAGTTAGCAATGCAAGATTTCATCAAATTGTTCTTAAAAACTGAGGACTGTTTACTGACTACATTGTTTTTTAGAAACTGACATTGTCATGTACCTCTTTCTCCAGGCGTACAAGGTGCTTGCAGGAGCAACACCAAAAAAGGAAATTACATGCATCAATGTAGTTCTCAGGGTATAATAGAATTGTTTACAATTTGTCATGTCAGATCAAATTTTTTCATGAGTTCACATTTACACATATTTACAAACAGCACAAGCATAGAATCAAAGAATACTTTGGGTTGAAAGGGACATTAAAGATCAACTTGTTCCAACCCCCCTGCCGTGGGTAGGGACACCTTCCACTAGACCAGGTTGCTCAAAGCCCCATCCAACCTGGTCTTGAACACTTCCAGGGATGGGGCATCCACAACTCTGGGCAACCTCACCACTCTTTCATAGTAAAAAAATTTTCTTCCTTATATCTAATCTAAATCTACTCTCTGTCAGTTGAAAACCATTACACCTTGTCCTATCACTACACTCCCTCTCCAGCTTTCCTGTAGGCCCCCTTTAGGTACTGGAAGGCTGCTATAAGGTCTCCCCAGAGCCTTTTCTTCTCCAGGCTGAACAACCCCAATTCTCTCAGCCTGTCTTCATAAGAGAAGTACTCCAGCCCTCTGATCATCCTTGCGGCCCTCCTCTGGACTCACTCCAACAGGTCCATGACTTTCTCGTGCTGGGGGCCCCAGAGCCGAACACAGTACTCCAGGTGGGGCCTCATGAGAGCAGAGTAAAGGGGGAGAATCACCTCCCTTGACCTGCTGGCCACCCTTCTTTTGATGCAGCTCAGAATACAGTTGGCTTTCTTGGCTGCAAGCACACACCGTTGGCTCATGTTGAGCTTCTCATCAACCAATGTCCCCAAGTCCTTCTCCTCAGGGCTACTCTCAACCCATTCACAGCCCAGCCTTTATCTGTGCTTGGGATTACATTGACCCAGGTGCAAGACCTTGCACTTGGCCTTGTTGAATTTCATGATGTTCACATGAGCCCACCTCTCAAGACTGTCAAGGTCCCTCTGGATGGCAGCCCTTCCTTCCAGTGTGTCAACTGGACCACACAGCTTGGTGTCATCAGCAAACTTGCTGAAGGCGCACTCGATCCCACTGTGCATGTCGCCGACAAAGACGTTAAACAGCGCTGGTCCCAATACCAACCGCAGAGAAATGCCATTCAGTCACTGGTCTCCTCCTGGACATAATGCCATCAACCACAACTCTTTGAATGCAACCACCCAACCAGTTCCTTACCCATCAAGTGGTCCATCTGTCACATCCACGTCTCTCCAATTTAGAGACCAGGATATCACATGGGACAGTATCGGACGCTTTGCACAAGTCCAGGTAGATGACAATAATATTGACGTTACTACTTCTCTAAGGATAGAGATGAAAAATAGAATTTCAGGTGTACCGAACTTTTGAAAACGTAGCAAATAAGCTTACTAGAGTCAACGATAGCTATCAGCAGTTCATATGCCCTGAGGAGCCAATGCAATCTCTGGAAAGCTTATCTAGACTGCCACATCTTTTGTGATGTTCCTTGGCAAAGAAGGTATATCTGCTCTGTACTCCTACCCTACAACACTGCATCCTCTGTGTTTGTAGACATGGGTGATAAAATGTTTCCTGGACAACATATCTTTCATATTTTTCAGACTGGTTATCTTTTTATTGGGCACTGTGCTTTGAATCTATTGCTGTGAATCTATTTGAGTATATCTGTCCTGTATCAATACTTTGACCAATAAGGTCGTTGCTCAGAATTTTACTTAGTCCTCAGCACAGCTAAACTCCTGTTGAGGTCTTCGTGTGTGCAGCTGCATAAGAAATCAGCATGCCCTGGAATTTGGACCAAACCTCTGTAAAGCATTATTAATTCAAGCAATCATTTGAATCCAAACACCAAAAAAATGCACCAAATGATAAATGCATCAATTTTTTTTTAGAAATACTCAGTGCTTCTACATAAGATGAATTGTTCCTCACTCCGTGACTAATAAATTACATTTACTATATATTTTCAGTTTAGGACATGTTCTTTTCTTTTGTCACACTAGGTCTTCTCAATGCCTATGACTTAGCTACAGCAATGCACAAATTTGTTCTTTCTAGGTTTCCTTATTATAACTCTTGAAATTGCTCATCCTGGAAAACATCCATTGATATTGTGGAAAGAAAGCACGAAGCTGTAGGCATAGAACAAAATATGTTTTTAGATTAACAAATTTAAGTCTGATTGTGATGAAGTAGCTTAATATAACATTTTACTGTTTTACATCAGTGCCAGTGAAAACCAAATGAGGTCTGCAAAATACATATAAAAAGGCTGTACCATAGGTGGCAACTTCCTCCACAGCTTTTGACAACATTGCAAAAACATCACAAAAGGTTGTAGTGGGTGAACTGTGGAAGTGATCAAAATAATGATGCAAAAGCCAGAGTCGCAAGTCTGGGAGCATGTTCCAGATTTCTTTAAAAAAGAAAAAAGTTCCAAAAAAACTTGGAGTGATGCATTCTGAAAAAGTGGAACAGTCAGAAGGTGGGCATGAATGCAAGTGGTTGCAACATAAAAAAGGGAGGTTGAAATGGCTCTTTGGCATGGTCTCAAAGATTTCAGGTTGTAATTCTCATGTGCTACATATTTCTATCCAGATAACCACGCGGCTGTGCCAGGATGTTAAGGGATTTCTTAGCTGTACAGATTTGTCTGAGCATGGTGATTCAAGTAACTATTTTTAAAATAGTTACTGTGTTAATAGTTAGGTAAAATCATTCAGAGCCTGAAAAGAAGCATAATAATTAGCAATTACCAAATAAAGCTGGCAGCATTGGCAACAGGTGGGTTTTCTGGTGGCTTCTCTCACCAGTGATGCCCCCTACCCTTCCTTCTTCTAGTCTTCTAATGATTTATAGGGTACCAAAAGTTCCTGATATAATTGACTGGCTTCTGGAAGGGATCTAACAGCATCTCCAACACACAAGATCAGTTCTGTGGCACATTTGCAATACTATCTTTCAGAACACAGACAAAAGTCAATTTGTTACTGCAGCAACCTATAAAGGGACTGGTTTTCAGAGTATAAAAGTAGTAAAACTTCATCACTGATTTAGTAGCAACCCCTCTCCTCCACCCAGGTAGTGGAAAGGATAGTCAAGTTAGAGTTATTGTTTTTGTTCATGGTATTAAAATTGAACTTCATACTGGAAGATTTTTAATAATCCTGTAGAGTAAGTAACCTTTTCTGTCTCCCTGTGCCTCTAGTACAAACAGGTTCATGTTGTAGTACAAAAAGAGCACACAACAAAAGCGCGAACAGGAGCAAAGCAAATGCAATATGTGAACATACAAATGGACAGGTCTGCAATCTGAGAAAAAATTTCATTCATCTTGCACTTATGGAGATCCCAGTATTAGCATAGCTCCTTTGAAATAAGATTTACTCTTGGGCAATAAATTCAGCTTTATATTGAATTTGTTTAGATACTTACCACATCTTCACTACCATAATATTTGAGTACAACCTATATTGGTTTACTACATTATATGCTGTTCGTTAACAATACTCTTGGTACATGTTGCAGCATAGACTCATTTTAAACAGTCTCACTTTGTTCATAAGTTTATAAATAACTTTTTTCCCCTTGTATAGTGTTTAGTTTTAGAATACAAACTCATGTAGGATATGTTCCTTCTCATAAAATCTAGCAAAACACAGTGCTACTACATATTCAGCATATTCTTCTCCTCCAAATCCAAACTCTCTCCAGCTCTTTGCATCATTACAAAAGACACAGTCTTTTTGATATGTCTGGTAATCACAGAGCAGTGCCAGGAATAGTCAAGATGTGCAATGAAAACAAAATTCCTTTGCCCATGATTTATTTTTAAATCCATTTGACTATGGGTAAGGTAAGCTAGGTTTTAAGTGGCAGTGCCTAGGTTCAGTTCATTTTTCATAAAATAGAGTTTGATTTGTTTTAATTCTCTTGGAATAGGATATTCACTAACACATTGTTAGCAAACTATGTTATTCCATCAGCGTCACAGTATTTGCTTCCTTCTAAAAACAAGAACAAACAAAAACTGAATAAGGTACTACCCTTTGATTCCCCAGACAAAGTATAAAATGACCCTCCCTGCGCATCTCAAAAATTTGAAAACGTGGTATTAACATGCAGCCTGCGCAGAGGTCTAATGTTGACTAATTCTCTCAAACACAGAATAAAACTTTTCAACAGTTAAAGAAGTCCAAAGAAAGACAAATGGAAAAATCATGGCTAGGCAACAGCAAATTATATTTGCAGATATTTTTTTCTGTGCAGTAGAAATGATATACAGCTGAAGTTATTAGTGCTAAGAAATCCTATGGTGTTTCTTCCCAGTGTCCTCCCCAGTTATTAAATTAACATATTTGGCCTCTACAAAATTCCCCTGTAGTTCAATGCATTAGTACTCTTTACTTGATATGATATACTGCATGTAAGAGCAAACAATTGGTCACAGAGATAAAAATCTAGGCATCAATGTTTAAATATTTACTTAAATATTTACTAATATTTACTATTATAGTAATAGCCAGTAGGTATATAATAAGGGTTGAATAATGTGCTGTATTTCAAACTCAAAGTTTAACCCCCCACTGAAACAATGAAAATACATTTATCATTTAATGAATTTGACAGACTACTTGTGATATAACCCAGATTTTGACAACAGCTAGAAGCAGCAAATATAGTCCTTTCTGCAAGTGCTCTAAAATGCGTCATACGTCCTCCTGCACCTGCTGCAGCAAAAGCAAGCACTGAACAAACAGCTATGACAGTTTCATGCAAAGGCATTCCCCCAGATCTCTTCCATTCATAGTACCATCCTTGGTACTAGCAGAACACTACAGCCTGGAAAGAAACAGGGATCTAAGACAGATATTTCAGTGACTGGATGGAAAGAAACAGGGATCTAAGACAGATATTTCAGTGACTGGATGGAAAGAAACAGGGATCTAATACAGACATTTTAGTGACTGGACTCTATCTTTATATAAACTTATAAACCATGTTTAACCCAAGCACAACACTTGTTTGATGCAGATATCCTTAAACCAGCCATTTACTTTTATGTCTTCCTATTAAAACTGAAACACAATAAGAATATAATTTTAGATTCAAATACAGGAAAGATTTGCTAGAATGTTTTCCTCTGAGACAAGACTAAAATGTATTAACTTTTTTTTCTTCCTCATACATTTTAGTTGACACTCTGGACATTTATAGCTTTCCTTTTTCAACAGAGATAAGTAATATCTGGAGAAAAATACAAAAAAAAAAAAAAACAGAACAGCTACAGAATAGAGCCAAAAGCATTTTCTAAAAGCCCTAAGAAAGAAAGCAAACCTAGGAAACATCAGATAGAAAAGTGCATCATAATAGCCTAGAAAAAATCCAATATTGCTTCATTTGCTGTTATGTGGTAGTGTTTTTTCTCATTGTACTGAGATTTAAGATTGTACCTCCATGTGTTAAGCCCAATCTATTGGTATTCTTAGCAGAAGCTAATGTAAAGCAGGTGGTAAAAGCGTCTTCAGAATTGCAGTGATGTTTGCTAAGCACTCTCAGATCCATCCCAGGGCATTTTTCTGTCCTGAACAGAACAATTGTTTGGCTGAATCAGTAAGAGGGAAGAGGAATGGGTAATGGTTCCCTGATCCCTTTGTCACTGTGCAATGGACATTGCCCAGGTATGACATCACCAATCAGCAGAGGGGCTATAGGCAAGCTGACCACTACAGATATATAGATACATATACACAAGGAATAAATGCTTCTGACATCAGTGGAGGACCTTGGTACAGACAGACTTGATATCTGCATGTTTGATCCTTTTGTTATGTCTCAAGAAAGCACTTTTTACCCAAGTGTTTCATTATGACTCTGCAGGATCCTGTCTTTTGAAGTAACCAGAGTTGTCTTACTAACCCCAGTAAGGCTAAAAGTTCAGAATCCTGTGTGCTTTTGTGTTGTTTTTTTTTTTCCCCTATTGTGAACAGACCACAAATCTGGAGGAAAGCTTCTACCATACTGTCTAAAATCACAAAACATAACTGAGGATACTCTGGCATTGGTGCTCTGTCTGATGTTATGTACTCTAGAACACAAAAAACAAAAACTAAAATGGTATGAAATGGGCATTAAAGAATGATCCATCTCTGTGGGAAGCAAGAAAACTGTTGATATGGACCATCAACATTTCTTGAGAGAACAATATTGTACTAAGTATCAACCTAATTTGACTTAATACCACCAGGTTTTACAATAGCTGCTACTCAAAGGCAGACTTGAAAAAAGTGCTGTTATACTGCATCCTGTGACAGTGACATCTTAAAAAAATTGATCTACATTCTTATACCACCAATTAAGTATCAAAATCATATTCCCTTAATATGCAGGGGAAATCATATTCCCTTTTTTCCTGCAGGCACATGTATATCATGTAGAGAAAAAAGAGAAACGTGTTGTTTAGTCATTATCTACATCTATAAGACAAAGATGACTTGCTTAATATTGATTTTGCATATCATCTTTCACCAAAAATTTTTGCACATCACCTTATTTGAATTCTTCAAGGTTTGAGAAAGCTGGAAAGAATAAACCTAATGACACAAAAGCCTCAGGAAGTGTACAGAGCAAGTCAAACAGCTATTTGACAGGCCAGCGTCAGGCAAGAGCTAAAAAAATGCTCAACCAGAGCATCACAGAATGTCCTGACTCAAAAAATGTCTATAATAAGCGTTGAGTAACACGGGATGGTGTTAAAAAGTAAAAAAAATTAAAAAAAAAAATTGAAGGCTGCTGTCAAACTGCCGTTGACTATATTTTTTAAGATTTTTAGAAATTCCACTGCTCACAAGAACTTCCAGTCAGCAGGACACAGAAAAGACACAGTAACTTTTGTCCTCCAGAATTCTGAAGGAGGCGCAACAGACCAGTGCTTGCTACCTCTGAGTTCCAGTCTGCAGGACTGCAGTTATGATTTCTTGAGCGTTACTTCCAATTCCCACTTCTGGCAGAGAAACTGAGTTGGGAAGAGAGCAGTGAAGATCATCTGGAGAGTTATGTAGCAGAAAACCCCAAGTTATCCCTCTGGAATCAAAGGACACACACATTAATCAGCAGAGCAAATTACTGCAGTGCTTTATGCAGTGATGGACCAAAACAATGCTGAAAAGATTAAAGTCTTTGATTTTTAGAAATAGTAACATTCTAGTACATATATACTGAATATTTACATATATATATACACACAGACATACACACACACTAGATATACTAAATATACTATATTAAATAATTCTAACTTACAAAACACCCCATTTCACATACACCCAACATCAGAAAACACCTTCAGACTGACATCTGATAATCCTTATCAAATTAGACTTTGGGGAGGGGCAGGGGTTTGTTTTGTTTTTTATTCATTGATAGGTGCTTTAACAGAGGAAAATAATAATAGAACCAGATAAGAGCTCTTTCTGCATTACCAGCATTAAAAACAAATCATTACATTTCAGGAGAAGACAAATTTCTAATACTAATTAGGACACAATCAATACAGCAGTTCCTGGTGAGAAGTTTCTTCATTTTTATATGTACATAACTCTTTTATGTGTATTGTATTTTTAAAATAAGCACATATATCCATTTGGATTTTGGACAGAATAACTGTATATCCTTGATAATCTTTTAAAAATAGTAATAAAAAATGTACAAATGACATGTTAACGTGAAATAGCCCACCAACAACAAATGCAACTTATTTAAGTTTAAACCTGTCTCAAAACATTTTAAAAAGTGGAAAAAAGCTGTTCAGGAAGCCCAAAAACCTCACACTTCTAGCCTTCATCTTCTTTTATGTATTTCAAAATATCGTGGTGATGTTTGAGATCAGAGGAAAAAGACCACGTGTCCCTTGCATTGCCAAGTCTTCTTTTTAATCTTTACGAAAAGCAAGCGTCTCTCAAAAAATGCCCGATAGCTATCTGCCTAGGGGTGTTAGATCAGGTACCTCCATTCGTCAAGAATTAATCGGGAAAGCTCTGGTATTTTAGCCAGACATGTTTCAGGTTGAGGTCTTCCAGGCACAAAGGCATAGTTTCAGGAAGCATGACTGTACAATATGCTACTGAGCCTTTTGTTGCTTTCTCCAGTATTATGTCAGACTCCTAAAAGTAATCATAACAAAGCATTTCTGCAAGAGGTTTTGCTCCTCTCCTTCCTTAGAGAATTTCCCCTATAGTCTCTTCTGGTTCTTGCCTCCTTCCCACCCATCTTCTGTCTCGGAGCGAAAGCACCCCTTTTTGAGTGGCCTGCACCCAGTGAGGGCAGCAGCAGCCAGGAGGTCTTGGATACTTTGCTGTCATCAGGCATTTTCCCAAGAGATGCTCCCAACAGACACCCCCATTGATGCTAGTCTTGTCAAATCTTTCTCTGCCTTTATGCAGTTGCTCCAGGCAGGCACCAACAGTTTTGCAGGTACTGTGCGATATACTGACAATTCTTGTTCCTTTTGTTTTCTCTCTAGGTTTCAACAGCATTTCCACTCTCATCAAAAGCCATTCATTTTTAGAATCAGATTGATGGATAGGAGCACAAGACCTACTGTCATCCTAGTCTGAAAAATGCATTGATATTGGCATCGTTTAGATGATTCAAAAGGCTTAATTTATACAAATACAAGTATATACAAAGACTTCAAAAACATATCTTCAAACATTTAAACACACATGTTTAACAATCTGGAGCAAGCAAACGAGTCACAGTCAGAACCTTAGATATGTCAACACGCAGCAACAGAATTATTCGAGTTTACCTTATCTGAAAGTTTTGTCTCAGCTGTATTTCTCCAGGTTTTCAGCAATTTTCCTCCTCATGATCAGCAGAGGGCAACATTCACTCAGCGTGCAAGCAAGAAAGTTCATACTTGTGAATGAGACTGCTCCCCTGTCCCCTGTTAGGCACTGATTTTCATTATTTTATTATAATCATATTTGACACTATACAACTGTACAGTAGGTTTTTACAAGTTCTGAACAGTACTTTTTTTTTAGTAGTGTGTACCTCTATATCACTATTATCGTACCCATTTTACAGACAAGACACATTCCTGTAAGACAAATTATCCAAAATCATAGTCAGTGATATAATCCTGTTAGAAGTCCTTCTTCATATAACCTCACAATATACGGCCTTGACAGTTCCCTTATTAAAAAAAGACTTACCATATCTTGGTAGGATTATAAAAGATGCCCAACACAGCGCTACACAAACAACGGATCACATAAGCATAAACAGCAGCAAAACAAAAATATTTCTTTCACATTGTAAGCAAGAAAATAAAAGCAGCTTCCTTCCACAGCCTATGTTTGCTTGGTAAACCATTTTCAGTCCCTCACAATATTCATTTTCAATGTACATTAGCAGTAAAATGGGCTGCCTCTTTTTACCATGGTAAAACACAGCTGTTCCCATGGACTGTCCCACAGGGCTCTTTCTGCCTTTGCTGGATGTTTGTATTGTGTTAGGCGCCCCTAGTTATTCTACAAGCACCATCATCTGCTTTTCTCCAGAAGCCCCAAGCCTAAATCACACTTCTATGTGCTGTGCCCAGCTTCACAGCTTCAATAAATGATCACTTTCAACCAGGCTGTTCAGCTGAAATTTTAAACCCTATTGTGAAATGCAGCCCAATACTGAGGGCCTAACTTGTTAGAAATTATATCTAACTGCAGCTTCCTCTGCTGAGATGCAAGCCAAAACAGACTTTTTAAAAAACTCTCCCCATCAGAACTAAAGTCCACTTCCAGAAAGAACAGAAAGGCAGTTATTCAACCATCTGTCTGTGTTTAGAAGGTGTTTAGTAAACAGCCAGTTGTCCCTCAGAGATACTCTGACCAATGAGTACATCAATGGAATGAAAGGCAATGTTTTCAGAAAGTACATTAACAGATAACTGAGGGCTCTGAGCAAAAGTAAATGGATTTAGGTGAAACACAACCGGCAGAATGCTACAATATTCTATGAGATTTTTTTTTTTTTTTAAACTCATGCTAAGTTATACCTGTAATAAACCCTTAAATAATTTACTACCAAAAAAATTGTTTCTTTATTATTATTATTATATAGGGAAAAATATCCCTAATATTTTCTGTGGAATATACAGTAAGAACAGAAAATCCTTTCCTTTGAAAGGCATTCTGTCAGGAGAATAGGTAACTGAAGCAAATACTTCAAGCACATAGAGCAGAACATCAACAGGTGCAGCCTGGGTGGCTGGGCCTCTGGCAGGTTTTGCAAGAACGTAATTTTGACAGCTATCATTTGTGATTAACGCAGGGGACACTTGCTTTCATGACCACTCATTAATAAATATTAATCACTACAGCACAGTCTTAAGGTAGATACACTAACCATTCCTTAATGTCTCCCTCAGAGCAAGAAGTCAGCTACAGCAACCAAAAACAGAGAGCAAAAGGCTACATCTGAACACAATTATCCATCACCAGTGCCCAATGGTCAAAAGTATTTGCTGAGTTTCTGAAGTTGATTATAAGGGCAATGGCTTCTTCGTGCCTAGGTGTCCCAACCACAGACTCCATGCCATAAACCTAAAACGTTCAACGCCACTTTTTCCTCCATTATGCCATTCCAGTGAGAATTCACAATACTGAATGACCTGGATTCCTAAACTACTTGTTTTAAATTAATGGCTGAAATGGTACCATAAACACCTTGGCAGAAGTGAAAACACAACAAGCTAATTTCACAACCAGCTTTTGGTCATATTTCTGCTCTGAAATAGTAATACTTTTGGACTAATTTTTCTTAGACCAAGCTGCTATGTGTAATGCTGACTTTGGTTTCTGAAGGACATGTCAGTATCTATTAAATACATTCAGATATAGATATATTAAATCTCTTCCATTTAGTTGCAAAAATGCCAGGAAACAGAGAGGGTCAAATGATATTCATTGCTCCTAACTTCCTGTGAAATAATGGATTTAGTACACAAGTTTCTGGGACTTCCTCTCTATTCCATCTGTCCTTCCATGTGGTAGCTTTGTGAGGAGATTGCAGGACACTGAGCAGTGTCAATAAGCTGAACTGTTCTCCAGACCTGTCTTTCAGGAGCATAGGATTGCAACAGATCCACTCCCCATGCAACATCATGCTAGCATTTTATTTTGAACTAACTTTTTGAATGGTAATAGACATGTTCCACTGCTTGCAGAATTGGATAAGGGATAGCTTTATTATGAAAAATATGGGAAAGGGAAATAACTGAATGGTAAAAACAGTTCTGTTCAGTCTAGAACTTAAGAGCCTTGAACAGTACCACCATCAGTCAGGTCATCTGCTCAATAGCTCATTAGTGCATGTGTATTTAGAGATTGCCATATGCAATGAAAAAAGCAGACCCTTCAAGAAATGCTTGAAATCGTATGAAAAGCATCTACTGGGGTTAGTAGCATGTGAAAGAGCACTCAGTACACTGAGTTGGTATAGGTCTACATGTAAGGTTTAACATTATGAAACAGTTTATGCAGAAACAAACTACATATGCTGAAAATTGACAGCTTTGGTGTTATGAACCCACTGCACATTCTCATTCCCCAGCAATTCTTGTGTATTGCTTTTCTTTATAAAATAAACTCTTCAGAACAGACAATGACTTTATTTTACGTTCTTGGTAATACAACAGATTCTAGTTTTGACAGCAACCACTAAATGCTATTACAAATCAAATAATATCAATGATTATTTTATTTTATATACACACACACAGATGCACACAAAACTTTAAACAAGAACTATTCACTTTCCTGTTTTCTTCCAACTTGTGTATTTTCAGGTTAAATAGGTTATAAATACAATTAAATTATAATGAACTACTGGTTCTGCCAAAATAAAATGAATGTTAATATGCCTTAATTGATGCACTTAACTGTTGTTTTAATGTTTATCTACTTTAAAGTGACTCTTAAGAAAAAAATGTATTATGAGGTTTAACATTAATCATTCCAGCAACTCTAAATCAAGTATGCACAGCTTCAGCAGAGGATTGGTTGGTTTTTTTTTTTTTTTTTGCTGTCTTAGCCACCAGCTCAGCTCAAGGCTTAAAACTGAGCTCTGTTCTTGACAAATTACTATCACTGATGGAAAAGCTGCAATTTAGCTGGTTATTTTTCTGATAATGAAGAAATCAAAGTAGAATTGAGATTGCTCTTTCACAGATGTGTTGGGCCTACAGAAATAAAATTTCATCCCTGGCACCAAAGTCATCAAATAGTTTTCAAAAACACTGAAGTTGAAATTAAACCAAATCAAAAAGTTCTAGTTTGTAAATAATTTGTTTTTTAACCTTGGCAACTTCCAGTCCCTGAACACACTTGTCTACATCTACATGGAGTTGCTGTGATATAAACAACTGAGAAGCATAAATTGACATATTTAAATCTATCAGTGCTCTTTAAAATGGAAAATTATTACTTCTCCAGAACTAAAATTATCATTAGCTGTCTGCTAGAATGCACGTACTCAGCCAGTACAGACTGGAATACCAAAATATACCCTAACTGAACTGAAACAGTTACTTATGTGGCCTAATATCTCTGTCAGTTTAGATACATTAGATAAGTTAGAAGTTTTAAGATACAAATAGCTGTCTTTTGAATCATGTAAATTTGTTTGAACTTGTATCAGATAATAAATTGGAAAAATATGCATTTGCATACCATCACACTTACACTGGAAATATGGCCAATCATACTGTATCAACACCTATTGGAGTAAAGACAATTGTTGTGAGAGGGGAAGAAAAACAAAACAACAAAAAGATCACCACCACCACCTGGTCAGGGATTTGGTTCTCTTTTCCCCAAACTTCTGTCAGGCTAGCCTGCATCATTTTCATCTTCACTTTGGAAGACCAAATCCATTCTCTGTCGCCAGTCAGATATACTTCCATTAACAGATATTATGCTGTTTGGGCATTTAATTTTGTGCCATGTCTTGTGTCACTATTTTACCTTTTTTTTTTTCCTTATCACTGTTTTCTCTTGTGTACTACTACTAGACCAGCACTCCTCCACACGCATATTCCAGTAATCCATTCACGCACACACTTGTGAAGTGTACAGATGAACATCTTTTACAGACATTCCCATGTCTCGTGGACAATTGAAACTTCAGAAACTATTAAAAGTAACTATAAATAAATTCAGTATTTTCACACAAGGATTAAGAGCATCTTTTCCCCTTGTTTCTTCTAAGGCCCAGGTATGAAATAATTACTATCTCCAAAGCCGCTAATTGTGCTGTCCAAAAAGGATTATACTTTGTGGTGGCAAATAGGCAGCAGCAGAAGATGAACAACTTCCTTTTCATGCAATTATCACTAATAATGAACAGATAGGCAGAAGGACTAGATGACTTAGAGGGTTTTAAGTTACAATTACATTACTAAAAGGGTTGATTTTGTGTCTGTAGTGACCAAACTTATTAATACCTAAAAACTCAAGAATGTGAAACTTTTTCTTCTACTTCCTAGTAGACATGTGTCCATAATTAAGAAATCAGCCAACACCCCCATAAATATATACACGTTGCCCTTTTTAGCATCCTTGAAACCTTGGTGTGATACATGCATGCTAAGAATAGGCCCTTTAGGTAAGAACAGGTCCAAACTCATCTTGCTCTACTTCAGTCATTCTTATGTTTAGGGAGAAAAGTATTTCAACATATCAGCAACAGAAAAAAAAAATCATACAAAATAAAAACTAAATTTTTCAGTGCATAAAAAGAATTGTTTTTTGAAATAGCCACTAGAAGTTTATGGTTATAAGTTGCCAGTTTCTCTTGCAGAAGTAAATATTGCTTTATTTACAAAAGCATTTTTCCAAAAGCCCCCTGAGCAATTTACAGAACAACTCAAAGGCATGAGACAATCCCTCATAGACATATGCATTCTAAGTGCAATGTTTAAACATTATACATGCAAAAGAGCTGCAGGTTTTCAACAATCCTGTGAAAGCAGTAACAGCCCATGTAATTTAGTCCATTTCATATATATTCTGAAAACAGAACATCTGAGCTACACAGAATGTGGATGACAGCATCTGAAGAAACCAGAACAGTTATCCAGCTGAGTTCTAAATATATATACATTAGACAAGGAATGACAATAGAAAAAAAATCATGAAAAGTAGAATTAAAATTTGATTAAATTTTACAGAAATAATATCCACTATGAATTGGTAGAAAAACATTTTCTGAACGCCCTTTGCAATTGGCTTTTTTTTTTTAAAGGGGACTAATCCCATGGTTCATATCTGATCACCGAATATCATTGTCTAATCACTTAAAATGAGAATGGAAGGCAGCACCACCCCTTCTTCAACAGTAGACCCAAGTTCCTGCAAATCACATACCTTGTGATTAAGGGAAAAAATGAAGAGTCAAAATAATCTGGTGCATACCATGAAAAGTAACAGATAAGGAAGACTCACTAACAGTTGGAGCTCAGTTAAGAGATCGGTTTCTGAACCTGTCTGGCCTCTAAAAACATCGTGGAGATGGCATCTCCTACAATGGAGATGTCATGAGAGAATATATGCATTCTTTAAGCATTAAAATATATATATAACGCATTCATTAATTCACTAGAATTCTGTATTTAGACATGCTAGAGAAATGTAGGGCATTAGAATATGCCACTTCTGTAACTAAATTGGATGTGCCTAACATTAAACAGTGTTACTAGAACAGTAGCAGACAAGGTATTTTATCAAGTAATCCAATATAATTTGGTCAGTAATACAGGTCAATTGCCATATAGATTCATATAAACACTTTTTGAATTACTTTATTGTATTATATAAATTTGGAAAATGCATTTAACATTCCAAAGCTGTTCAAAAGCCTTTAACTCCCCTGAAGGTTGGTAACTTGTTATTCATGTTGTTTTAATGTAACCTTAAAAAAAAACTCATCTGTTAAGACTTATTGGAGTAAAATTTGAGCTTCCCTGTGAGCTTCCTGTAGACAGAACTCAGAGTCCCACAGATGGCAGGGGACCACCCAGGTAGAAACACAGATGACCTGGGTCAAACTATACTGAATCACCAATTAATACAGCTTTCCTGGTCAGTGGGATTTTGTTTCTCTAATTGCAAGGATTTTATAAGAATCTCTGAGGGAATAAAGCTCCCAAATCCCATTAGAAATCAATACCAGCAGATATACTATTAGCAAGGAGGCTTAAAAAAAAACCACTCTCCCACACACAACTCTGTTAAGCTTCAAGGACTACTTTCTCATATAAATTAGTCTCACCACAATGCACTGCTGAAGTCAGCGAGCTATCAGTGAAAGTTGCACCTTCTTAAGCTACAGAAGAATGTGGCCTGTAAGATTAACATTCAGCATCCACCCAAACTTGTCTTAATCACTCCTTAATTTAGACTGCTTTTAACTTGGTTGTTATCCCCTGCACCGCATCTGCACTGGGTAAAAGTGAGGAGTGGGGAGCGGAGAATGCCTGGCAAATCCATGCACATTCAGCAAGTTGATGAATATGTAATACAGTTTGTAATAATACCTAAGTAATTCTTCCATTATGAACTCAATCCAATTCTACTGTTTGATTTCTGAAATGGATTTTGAACACAGGCCTGTTTGACTAATCAGATAGTCATTTTCCTATTCTTTTTTTTATTTAAATATCGAGTGACATAGTTGTGTTTGGGAAGGCAGTAATTTCATTACACCAACAGAGGGAACTGCCATTCCAGCAAAGTGACAAGAGCCAAATTGGCCAGAGGAACATATTCCTTCCCTCCTAGGCTGAAGAGATCCACATGAGAAATTCAAGTGAAATGTCACCTCTCAAACAATGACGACAGGATTACAAAAATCTAATTAGCTGTTTCATTAGCCGAATCCTATCTGTGGTGACGGCAAACAATGGGTATTCAGAAGCTGTCCATCCATTTTTAATACAGGCACTGTCATGGAGATACTGGAACTAATATATTCTCTGCGTTACCTCTGATCACAGAGTGACTTCAAGGAGGCATTTTGTCTGGTTTGTAAGAAATGAAGACTTAAAGGCACAATGCACCTCTAGAATCACAATTGCCTACATCCTGCTGAAACAGTCTTTGTTTGTCTCTCCCCTACATCATTTAATTAATTGCACTTTTTCAGTCTGTTTGCACAGAAGCACCCTAAAAACTTCAGTGCTAAATAAACTTACTCAGAAACCTAACAGACAAGTCTAATTAAGATTAATTGAATTGTTGGACGTAAATGAAGATAGCATCCACAAGAGACTATTCACTTTTTTTTAAAAAGAATAGAAGGCAGCCCCTTCCCCTTATAAACAGTTTCATCGATTTCATTTCCATTAAACCATAAACAAAATAATACTGCTGGAAGCAAGAACTGAAGTTGCAGTCTGAAACAGCAGCGGTACTTCACATGAATGTATACAGGCCTAACCTCACTTTGGACTGTGGCTATTTACCTCGTTTATTCAAGGCTCCTGAATATACCTGAACTTGCTTCCTCTAGCATAATTTGTGGCTGTAATAGTTCTTCACAGTAATAATGCAGGCTTAAGTATTCCAGGCCAACATTTGTTGCTGTATCAGAATGTTATTTTCTGTTCATGGCACTGAGTGGTGCCAATACCACCAGTAAAAGATAGTTCTGGGATTCCTTACAGCTCGAACCAAGATATATCTTTAGTATCTTTAGTTGTGAAAGTCTGTTTATGAAAAAATTAAAATATTTTTAATGAAATTCTGTGAGGCAGATTCAAGAACACAGGTCTCAATAACCAAAAGAAACCCATACTTTACTATGATGTTTAATAATCCATAGATTCATCCTTCTTCCCTCCATACCCCGAGAAAGTAGAAATTGGCCTGATTTGTGCAACGCCCCTCAAACTAAAAACCATTTGCAGAGTGGGGACAAACCCATCACAGAGAGAATACAAATAGCAAGTCCCAAACAAAAGCCTTATTCAGAAGTCTTATTTAAAATATCATTACATATTCTATTTTTTTTCATATAAATATTCAAAACCCACTGTTTTCACTCAGGCTGATTTACACTAAGTCAACATGCCCCCCAAAGAGCTCCTCTTGTCTATGACATTACTAATTCTCTTGCTGGGATATTTTTGAATAGTGACATAGTTTTATTAACACACCATTCAGAAGAGCCAGCATATAGTAGAGAGCTCCCAAGGACAAGGTAATGCTCCACATCCCCACAGAAAATTCAACAACTTTTCCATGTATCCACAGACCAAAATCCATGCTCTGCACACAGGAATAATTACATAGGAAAAGTATGTAAAATCCTGTTCTACTGTATGCAGCATCTGCTGCACAAAAAAAGCGTCTGCCTGCCATGTTGTGCCACTTGTACATCCTTTCTAAAACATCATCACAGGCAGTAAGTATATCAAGTAGATCTCAGTATCCTAAGCAGATCTCGAAGAACTCTAACATTCCAGGGACATCTTAGGACACCGAGGAACCTGCACTAGAGAACTGAGCAATATCTTTCAGTTATATGCAACTGTCAGTGTTTTTTTTTTTGTTTTTGTTTTTAATATCTGTCTCCAATTCAATTTTTTAAATTATTCCCTTGGCTTTGAATAGCCAGTACAAAAGCATATCCTATTTTGGTATGCAACTCTCGAATATTTCCATCCCATTATTTTCCCGCTGTGCAGTCAGTTTAAAGCAGGTGGGAGGGAGGGAGAGGGAGGTTAAAAAATATCAGTGGAAAAATAGAATATCGATCTACAAGAGGAAGAAAAAAAAATCACTCCTTCAAATTCAGTCAAACCAAGCTGGAAAGTCCCAAAGCATTTACAGAGAAGCAGAATAACTAATTCAGTTTCAGGTACTCAGAAGCACATACAAATGATCCAGCTAATAATATGGTTCCCTTTCTGCCACACAGTACTTCCCTGGCTCTGCCCCAAACTAAAGGGTTCCAAAAATTCAGCCAGGGGAGCCACAGTTGTGATTCCAGCACTCTCACCTCTTGTCTTGTCAACTGTTAATAGGATAGTCAAGTTCTGATGAGGTCAGAAAGTACTCCTCCCTTTGTTAAAAAGTAAAAAAAAAAAAAATCCCAGAGGAATCTTATACACTCTGCAAAAATTTATCAGAGAAGTAAAGCCATCAGTCAGGGTATTTGAAATGAAGACTGCAATGGAATTAGTAGTCCCTACAAATGTTTCAATTCATAATCAAATTAGCAGCTCAAGGTTTGGGGAGTGAATTCAAATAGATATACTCAGTCTGTACAGGCTTCATAATTTTTCATTCCTTCCTTTTATTCACAAGATAATTAATTAAATGTGATTTGAAATTGAATGTAATAAAGTACAGCTTAGAAGTATTTCAGGATTCTTAAAAATAATTAGATCCTCTGATATTATTTGAAACCACATTGCTATAACCCTTTAATGAAGTTTAAAAGAGGAAAAAAGAAAGAAGGGGAGAAAGATGAATTTGTCAGTTTTATTGGAGTCCACAATGAAACTCTTTAAAGAGTTACATACTGTTTTTATTGCCTTAGCTATCTGGGGAAATCTCTTTCCATACTTCCTTCCTACTTTTCACTAAACTACGATGTTCCACAGAAGTGGTTTCCAATGGCATCTATTTGGTGACAAAAATGTAATGTGAAAATTAAATCTCAAGGAACAGAAGGAAATCGACAGTGTCCTCAAGTAACATGGAATAGAAATGTAAGATTAGTTGATAGGACATCTGGATTACTTCAAACACCACAGTGCAGCTGAACAATCAAAGATCCTGAAACTATCCTGAGTGCAGTCGCTACCACCCTCTTTGGATGCTGGAGTTGACATGGAGGACAGGAGGAGGAGGCACCTGCTGGCAGCAGGGCCTCACTGCTGCCAGCTGTACTCTGAAATCAGCAGTTGGCCATGGACACAACAGCAACACATCCATAGGCTGCCCAAGAGTATTTTATAAAATATAACAAGGAAAAGAGTAGAAAGGAACACAGAAAACCTTATATTTATATGGAAATACATCATTTGAAAATATCCTTCAACAGAACATTTCTCTAGGTTGATTAGGCCTGACAGAAACAGTAGCCCATTGCTGCTGTTCAATTCCTGATTTCTTCTTCGGAGAGATTTGTATGAAGAGATCTTTTTCTTCTAATTTGTATGAGAACAGCATGCTCTTTGATGACTATATTGAAGCTCCCATATCTGTTTCTTTCCCTTCAAAAAAAAGAAAAAAAAGACCACACTCCTTCATTCAGTAATAACAAGGGTCACACTGGGCAAGAGACACTGCCATTCAGATCTTTGGAATGAAAAGTAACAGGCCTTGAAAGTGATCTTTTTAATTCATGCTGCTAAATTGAGGATTAGCCTTCAGTCCTTTTTTTTTTTTTTTTTCATTTCCAATTCCTTTTCTTTTAACTGCCATCATATTTTCTAAAGAACAAAGTTAGGGTTGGTCTTTTTAACAAAAAGAACTCTCTCTACTAAGTTCCTCTATCATTAGGTAAGGAGTGACTACCAGTATCTATTTGTCCATCAGAAGAGAATAAGGCAGACAGACTGACAGAAAGGTACGCAGCACATACATTTTTGATGAAACAGTCCAGCTGGTTGAAGTATAAAACTATTTTAGCCTTTTTGAAAGTTCCTCTTATTTTCATCGATTTTTTTTTATTTAATGTGAAATACAAGAACACATTTTCACTAAAAATGTGAAAAAAAGTCTTGTTCTTTTCAATCAGGTCTCCTCAAGAATACTGAAGTGCTGAATGTCTTAAGCAACTAAGACATTACACTACAGTGTGTGATGGATTTCACAGTCCGTTAGAAATAATTTAGATACTATTACATATTTTTATGGCTACTACTCCTAACAGTAGAAGGACTATCAGCCCATCTTATATTTACCCATAAATACGTACATCATTTATAAAATCTGATATTGGTCAAGAATTAAGCTTCCTCTAGGATTTCTGGTCAGTGACATGTTAGACCTTGTAGTTTAAGAGAAAACTTAAAGGAAAAAAGACATAGTGCAGGCTGTTTTGCGGTGGTAGGAAGTACAATACTTCTAGTATTTAGACAATTTAAGAAGTACAACATCCTCAGTTTATTTCTGCTAAGTGTTACTTGGCCATCACAATTACAGTTTTGCTCATTTACAACCAGGAGAACAGAAATAATCAACATGGTAAGACAACGCAAAATCCTCATCTGAATAAGTTTTCTCACTGGAATTTTGAAGTCCCTATTTTTACCCCCCAAAATTAAAGTCTTTTAAAACATGATGCTTAAAAGCAACAAAAAACTAATATCTACAGGATATTACGCTCTTTCGGTCCAGAAAGGAGCAAAACAAGCAATATTGACATACACTACTCTCACTGTTCCATCACTAGAAAGCAGTCTGTGGACCTTGTTCCCCGCTATGCAAGCATGGTAATATCCTGCTTAAACTTTACCAGACAGACTTGTTTGTTATTGCAAATGCATTCTAATAGAAACTCCATGTTTACTTTTTTTTCTTCTTCTCGTATTTTTCTTCAAATTGCCTCAGAAAATGCATCAATTTAGAGTTTTTACCTCACATTTTTTACCTCTGCTCCTAATGTTTCCAATAGTGATTAGATTAATTAAGCTTACGGTTATTAGGAGCTTTCTTTTTCTCTCAAAATTGATAGAAAACAAATCCAGTGAACAGGCCCTTTAATCTTATAGACAAAACCATAACAAGGTCCAGCATTTGGAAGGTAAAGTTAGAAATATTTCAATCAGAAATATAGAAATATTTTGATCAAACAACATCTTAACACTGAAGAATCAAAAAGTATTAGAGCTTAATATGGGAAGAGGTTACTCCATCGTGACCCCGAGTCATTTATCAGAGACATGATACATTTCTAAAACATAGCCTATAGTTCAGCCCCCCAGTTGTTGAACTCCACCCTTTTCACATTAAATAGGAAAGACTAATGCCCTTTTTTCAACATGTACTGGATAAAATACTAAGGCTTGCATACTCACTATAGTATCAAACATGCATCTGTCAATTATTCACGGAGAAGTTATCCAGGCTGTGTATTGTAGTAGTGCTAGAGACTCAGAAACACCAGAATGGGCTCTACAGTCAGATTGGGTCAAACAAGGTTTACTGCCTCAGGTGCAGTTTATGGCAGTACAGCTGTGATTCTCCTAGGGTATGAAGAACGATACGAACTACAGAAGCCTGTTATAAACTGCTGAATTCCTGTTGGACCAGCTTGGGTAACCACCATGGTCCTAGAACTTCTTCAGACTTGGTACAGTAACATGCCACTGTCTGAACTAAGGTCCAGTAACCATCGGCTCAATGGCTCATCTGTCTGGATTCAAGCTCTATTTGAATCTAGCACTGCTGCAAATTTTTTATTCAAACTTCCATGAAAATTGTTAAATTTCAGAAAAACTGAGTTTTCAGTTCCACTCAAGGTAACAAAAGTAAGAAAAGCAAAACTGAAGACAGAGATAAGCTTGATATGTAGAGGATGTGGAGGAGCACAAACATTCAGCAGGAAAAACACTATCAGGAAAAAGTAACAGCATTAGAGAGAAAAAAAAAAAAGGAACTGAGCATAAAGTAGCTCAGCTATGTCATGGCTCAACCTGATCCAAGGAGCAAACAGCTCACTCTCCCCACCTGACCAATGACTGCCTGGTCAACACAAATTCTTCAGGTGTCCGTCCTGCAGGGGTGGTGAATATTTAACATCTAGCAGCTTGATAGCAGTAGCTATAGGATGTGTTGTATAAGCTAGTAACTCTAGCATTTTTAAGTTACTCACATCTTATATATGGTTAGAAATTGCCCAAAAGTAACCCAAAGATGGAGGGTTGCTATTTACATCATTCTAGTGTCTTCTTTGGTAGGCTCAAAGAAAACTACAAAGCTCTGTATGAGCATGAGGCGACAATGCAGCCAAACCTAAGCCAAGAACATCGCCCCACTAACTACAGCTAGAGAACTCAGCATAGGAATGTACAGGTAGCCCTTCCAAAAACCAATTCAAAGTCAGCAATCAATGCAGAGCCTGAGTCACTAAATCCTATTGATTCAACCCAACTTTATATGATAAAGTATCTTATACAGACACACACACACACACCAGTCCCATGTCTTTCTTATGAAAGAAGTTATTATTTAGGTTCTGAAGTATCCCAGACTCCAAAGAACCTGAGTTGAAGAGCCGGCTGCAACTCTTGTCAAATAAAACCCCAGCACAGTGGGTATTGGACAAAGAGTAATTAAACAGCTCTAAAATAAAGGTAAGTAAACAAGGGAATGTAAACACCATTCTTCAGAATATCACATAGAAGCAATGTCTCAGGTAGAGGGCTTGAGACAATGATAAAAACCTGCTGGTGGACACCCCCAAGGTTGTGGACCTGTCCTTGACAGGCTTTGCAGAAACATGTCTGTTCCTTTCACTGCTTCTTTGTGGCAAGTTAAACCCTTCTCTAACTGATGCAGCCAGAGTATGTGCCTAGTCTTTCAGTTCATCAAGGCCAGGATTTAGGTGGAGATTTGACCAGCTTGTTTTTCCAAGAGGTAATACACATTTTTTGTGGTTGATTTCTGTTCAATAAATTACTTGCATCTGGCACTAGCAAAGTAATTAAAACATGCATTTTCCAAAGCAAATGAGGGGACTATGGCCAAATAGATTTCTGTTGAAATTCATCAACAAATTGAAGCTAGTGCTACTTTGAAAAGTTGCTCTTACAGATTTGACTTAAAAATAAAGCACAAGAGCAATTTGCTCTAAGGACAAAGCTTCAGTCGTTCTTATGAGCCCTATGACTTCCGTCAATGAAGACAGATTTTGAGATTACTTAGGGAGAGTTCTTTGGTAAATATTCATTTTGTAATCTCCAATGGAAGAATAAATGCAGACAGATCAGTAAATATGTTTTTAGGCAGTATTTAAATTACATATTTATTATGTTCCTGAGAGATTGAAATGGCTGGCTTGGAGCTGTTCCAGTCTGTTATGCAAATCTATTTTTAATGTATTCTATTATGAAATAGCAGAACCATAGGAGTAAGAGAGGGAAAAGATCTATTAGGTCATCCTGTCCATCTCTCTGCTCAGTCTGGCTTGTTTCTGTGTTACTAGTCATGGGCAGAGCAAATCAAAGTATATTCAAGTCATTCCTTTTCTAAACGGAAGGTAATACAGAAGCTGTATCACCTGCAGCTTCTGACCATGATCCCTCTGCTCAAGGTCAGAAAATACTAAGTATTCCAAAAATGTAATTTAAAAAATTAGCCACTTATCCAAATAAAAAGGAATCTCAAAAATTCAAGGCACAGCAGCAAATAAAACGTATCTCGTACACTGCTCTTCTATATCCCTCATATCACTGTATTGTCTAACTAGTAACCTTTAATTACACAGGATTAGAAACAACTTGTGCTAAAAACAAAAATCCAAGCAAAAGTAGCTAGTAAAACTTGGAAGTAACCCTTTGGAAATTCTCAGACAACTAAATAGATTAGGACCACCAACTTCCTCATTTATTTTTACTTTGTATTTGATTATTCAGAACTTTGAAACTTAGTCAATAGTGATGATTCCCAATGATATTTATAATCCCACTGATTAAGAACTCACACATTTGAAGAGTGATTGATTTCTTTTTTTCCATTCCATTCAATTTAATGGTTTGGTTTTCATGGCATAGGACGATGTAGTTTCTAGCTCTCCCCACAATATAGTACTTTGCAACAAAATAAAAATCAGGATGCTACCACCATTTATCTATAAAAGTAAAAAAAGGCAGATACACAATTTATTTGTATGTACTTGGGAGTTCAAGTTGAACAGTATAAATAATGCAAACTTGTTTAGACTATAAACAAATCCAGAATGGATTATATTAAGTTCATACATTTACATGTTTAAACCTTAAATGATCAAACTGTTTTTCCCTTAAATCTCACTCAGGAGATGAACTTTGACTAGAAAACGCCCACTGGGGAGATATCTTTTGCTATAAAATAGATAACTGAAATTTATGAGAGCTTCGCTACCACTGACTTTGGTGCTCTGAACAGTTCATGGTACTTAGAAATTCAGAACAAGAACAATTGTAGTGGTTACTTTATAGACAATTAAGTGGAAGGCTTTTTCCTGCTGCAATGTTCAATTCACACAGCCTATTTCTACAGGCTTTTGTCCCCCAGGGTAATTTTGTTTTCCACCCTTCAGAACTGTTTTTTGAATGGAATTTGAGGTTTAGATATTTCTCCATATGGTATGACATATTTTGAAGTTGTGTGCACTTTTGTTGCAACTGCTTTATTTTACTCAATGCATCTAAATTTAGGTGAATCTATTTACAGTTCTTGATGACTTACCAAATCATTTGGGATAAAGAACTTGAAGCCAGATAAGACATTCTACATTTTAGTTTTAGAAAGTTATTCTGTATATTTTGCAATTTCCATTCAGGTAAAACTACCCTGGAGGTCAATTGGCCTCATCAGAAGGTTTAATATAAGAAAGTATTGCCATCATGCTTAAGAAGAAAAAAAAAGAGGAAAAGACACTCTCCAGCTTGCTTTCAAGTCTATAGCTATCCTTCCTTGGTCACTCAAATCCTTTTTTTTTTTAAATTGAGAACAGGGGAAAATGCTGTCATTTTTAAGCAGAAATACTACAAAACTAATAACATTCAAATTAAGAAGTTAGTTTTTACAGAATGGAGTAGCTCATTAACAAGTAAACAGAAGTATTAAGCAAGAGCATAAATTATCCACAGAACAGCCTCTAAGTAGACCATAAAACTCCACAGGTAGACAAGTATTATCTGCAGATTTCCATGTAGTTAAATGTATAATTATTTATATTATTTCCTGTTGTACAAACAAAAGCATACATAAGTGCATACAAAAATTGTGAGATCCTCTGCTCAAAGTTTTTAGACTGCATTAGGTAAGAGTGGTATAAAATATTTGTAAAAGGATTTCTGACCCCAAAGTATAGGCACTGACAGACACAAGGGTAGGGATATCCTCAGGAACCCATTCACAAACTTCACTGTACAGAGAAAAATTGAAAAAAAAATAGCTTGCCAGGAATGCTCTTGGCCCACAGAATACCACAGCATATGGAAAGTTCCTTGGCTACTTGGCAGCCTAAGGAGTTTGTAGATGTCTTGGAAGGCTTCAGAGTCCATGGGCTAAGCTAAGTTTATATAGACATAAGTGGACTAACTTGCCTACTTAAATACATCAGCTGTGTACATTTAATTCATACCAAACTGGAAACTTTGCCTAAGATGCTGAGTAATTCCTCAGGCTTTTCTCTCTCATTGAATATCACTATCACAAACTTTCAGGAATATCTGAGATAGCTGGTATAGTTATTATCTGTATTACAGTCATTAATGTGACTATTTTTCCATCCCACAAGGCTTGGATGTTGTCTGGTGTCCAGTGAGAACTGGTTTGCTCTGAGGTAGGTGTGTGTTACTGGATTACATTTACACCTTGGGCTAGAAATAGGAAGCCAGTCTTTTAATACTTTTTCTACTTTCATCCTTTTCTCCCAGCTTCCTGCTTTGCTGCAGTGCCTATTAATGCTGCAGAGAATATCACCAACAGCCTAGGATTTTGTTTCCTTAGGTGGATAAAATAGATTGCTTTCTTATGTATTTAATCTAATGTATTTCCATGCTCTCAGAAAACAAACATGCAGAAGTAGCACAGGTTTCGTGTATGTCATTGTACACACAACCTTCCTTCCTTGGGTGTTGCTTGATGTGAGAGCTGGTAGAGGTATGAAGAAAAGAAGAATGTACATTGCTGACTCCAACAAAAGCCTGTGAGATGACTATGCTTTCCAAAATTAACAATAATCATGAGGAACACCTGCCTCCTTAATTTCTCTGTTTCTATTCTACTCTTTAGACAAAACTATTTCAATCACCATCTCTTATAAACAGGAAAGAGTAAGTTTAGAGTTGACTGGAAATCAGCAAAGAATTTAAAGTGTAAAAGAAGCAGAAGGATAGCAGGAAACAGCATCTATTTGTCTCCCAATAGCTATACACAATTGAGTTTTAATTGATTTGAGGCTTAGTTCTTTAGTCAAATAAACTGACATTTAGCCTGCTGCACCCTTGCCAGCACTTACTGCATATTACTAGCACTCATTGTGTTAGCAAAAGCTCTTTAATGAAAGTATGAATGTAAAGGCGTGCTGAGTCAGGTTTTTAGCATTTACGATCAGCAGTGCCACTTTTTTTTTAAATACATACTCCTCATACAGCGAAAGGACAAGGAATATTGTAACAACTCAGTAGGCTCAAACTCAGCATTTTGTCTTGATAGAAAGTTCTCCAGTTCTGCAGGGCTCCATTTTAGAGCCGGTTCTCTATGTTTTTCATAAATGACTTGCATGTAGGACTTGAAGGTATACTAAGCAAGTTTGCAGATGACACTAAATTGGGAGGAACAGTTAACTTCCTTGAGGGTATAGAGGCCTTGCAGAGAGACCTTGACAAACCAGAGAGCTGGGCAATCACCAACAACATGAAGTTCAACAAGAGCAAGTGCTGGATTCTGCACCTGGGACAGGGCTACCCTGGCTATACATACAGCCTGGGGGGCAAGGGGCCAGAGAGCAGCTCTGCAGAAAGGCATCTGGGGGTTCTGGTCAACAGCAAGTTGAACACGAGTCACCAGTGTGCCCTGGCAGCCAGGAGGGCCAGCTGTGCCTGGGGTGCATCAGGCACAGCACTGCTGGCCGGTCAAGGGAAGGGACTGTCCCGCTCTGCTCTGCGCTGGTGCGGCCTCACCTCGAGCACTGTGTGCAGTTTTGGGCACCACGGTATAAGAAGGACATGAAACTATTAGAGAGTGTCCAAAGGACACTAGAGGGCAAGACATATGAGGAGCGGCTGAGGTCCCTTGGTTTGCTCAGCCCAGAGAAGAGGAGACTGAGGGGAGGCCTCCTGGCGGCCTGCAGCTTCCTCACAAGAGGAGTGGAGGGGCAGGCGCTGATCTCTGCTCTCTGGTGACAGTGACAGGACCCAACAAAACAGCATGGAGCTGTGACGGGGAGGTTCAGGCTGAATGTTAGGAAAAGGTTCTTCACTGAGAGGGTGGCCGGGCACTGGCACAGGTTCCCCAGGGCCATGGTCATGGCACTGAGCCTGCCGGAGTTCAAGAAGTGTTTGGACAACGCTGTCAGACATAATGGTCTGATTTTTGGGTGGTTCTGTGTGGAGCCTGGAGTTGGACTTGATGATCCTTGTCGGTCCCTTCCAACCTGGAATATTCTATGAACTATTAAAGAACCACAGAAACCAGAGAAATAGCAGCAGCATTACTCTTTAAAAACAGTCTCACATCCTTCAATTAGCTCTAAATGATCCATGGATCAGGGAAATTCTCTATGTAAAATCCTGTATATTAAGTCTGATTCTCAGGTGCTGTCTCCATACTAGTTAATTAAATCCAGAGCTGTTGCAAAATCAGCTGCCATAGAGCAGACCACACCTCTGCTAGCAAGCTTAGCCTCCATGGTTAGGTGGCTACGTGCCCATCTGCTGACTGCAGTAGTTCCCTTTCCCTAGCCAGCGTATGCTACAGCCACAAGAACTGTTCTAACAACTTGCTGACATACGATCACATCAGTACACTGATCAATTCCTTAAGACTGCCTAACTCACACACATTCTCCACTTCTGCATTCAAAACATTTTGAAATAGAAACATACCAAAAAGATTGAGCTTATGGGATTTTTTTTTTTTAAAACATGTTAAACAGCCATGTATTCTCCTTTTAACTCTTATTTCTTATTGAGTAATTTAACAGTACATTTCAACAAAACTTCAGACCCTACCCTACTCTCACTGAAATCAGTGCCAGAACTCTTCCTCTTCCTGAAGCCCTTATTTCTCGCATCAGCATTTAAACAATCCTCTTCCACAGGGAAATAATGACAGCTAATGAACTGTAACATGCAATTCTCTATTTACTTATTATCCATTAAGCTACCTTTCAGTCACCCACCAAATACACAAAAAGGCCCTGCACAAAGATCTACATCATTAAAACATATTAGAACCATAGAATCTTTAAAGGCCACAATAATTTCTGCAACAAAAATAGTACAAGAGCACTAAAAAAATGCATAAAGTAGAAGTGTTGAAAGAACCATGTGTGGGCACAAGGGCTTTACTGATCGAATTATGCATGCCTTTAAAGTCAACTATGAACTGTATTGCATTATTGATTATTGTATTATTCAAGCAGTAATTAAAATAGGAACTTAATTTGAAAAAAAGTCTTTCGCCCAGGGAAAGAAAGCCCTCATGTAGATACTGCTAAAAGCAACATGCTTAAAGCAAAAAGGAGTACCAGTTATATATCAGATAGTGGTTTGGAGTAGTTACCTATAGGAGCTCATTAAAAGGATGATTAATCTTTTCAAGCCAAGGCAAAAAAGTTTCTGTAAACAAATAGAGATCCTTAATAACCACTGTGTATACAGCATCCCCCTATTATCCAGTTCTTCCTGAATTAAAATTACTCCATCTTATGACTAAGGACTTTTAAGCTTTAATGATGGTATCAGAGATGAATGCACTGAATGCTCTTTAACAGTCGGGCAAAACCATGCAGTGATCGTTTTTTTCCCCCCCTTTCAGCTTCAATCCATTAGTCTTACATCTCACATCTCAGCTAAAATGTGTATATTTCCACACTTAACATCATTCTTTCCTTTTTTTTTTTTTGCATATCTCACTTTATAACCTGAAAGATTTTACTCAGTTTGTACTGTCAGATTTTAGTAGGTCTGATTCATACAAAAAATCTTTTTTTTTTTATAGCCAAAATAACGCAGTGTTTCAAGATGTGCAATAGAAATAGGTAAGACAGTCAATTCCCAAGAACATTCATACAGTAACTTTAGAAAGCCATTGGCATTTTCTGACCACATGCCAGATTACACCAGTTTAACTGCTGGAGCATTTAGTTTATGTTCATAAAAACTTTGCTTCTCACCACCACCGCTCCCCACAGTTTCTGATAACTTTACATGATTTTTGTTGGCTCAGTAGGCTAAGTGCACTGGAGACTAACTACACAAGCATTTATTGATCATGGAATACCTCTGTCTGGAACTCTTGCTTGAACAAGGTAAGCAAATTCAATTTATGCTCGAGAATGTTTTAATGGATTCTATTCTTCTATATGATGGAGATCTAATAATATATAGCTACCCTAAAAAACCAAGGTAAGTTAGTGTACATAAGGAATTCTTACTTATACCAAGCTAACTTAGTTATTTAGAAGACTTGTGAATGGGGCCTACATGTAATTCGTTATATCATATTGATGATATACACTGGTGCTTAATTGGTATCATGGGGATTTAGCTTTCAATCTTATCTCAGAATTAAGATTTACCAGAACCATCATAGCATCATTATCGAAGGAGCATCAACATAAAAGAAATAAATCACCTGTTTCACACTGTTTAAAGGTTATAGAAAGTAGTCTTTTATTTGGAGCTATGTTTGATATTATGTCTTTGGTTCATCTTCCTATTTTCTTCAGTCTTCCCATGCTGAAGCTATGTTTAAGTCCCTGCAGATCATTACCCAAAATGCCAGCAACTTCTATGAATAGAAGTCATGCCACTAACATTATTGAATTGCTCTGTGTGCACATTAGTCATGCATGGTTTTTTTTAGAAGGTCATGTTTTTGTGCAAGTAAGATGACATTTGGTTATTCAAGGGCAACAACAGATCCTATCCACTTAGCATAATAATTTGTAACATTTTGTAAGTGATATCAAAAAATTGGCTTTATTCATGTAATTATTCCTCAAATGTATCAACCTGATGAAACATGCTGATTTCTTCTGTGTTCCTCTAAAACCAGTGCATGGTATATTATTCTTGCTTTTGCAAGTTTTCACATCTAAGTTTCATGTTACTTTGGTGTATCACATAAAAGCAATGTTGGTTGTCACTGATATGTAAATTATATCCCTTGAGTACTTTTTGCAGTTTGTGAAATTGTAATAGAGTTCAAAGAGTTCTGCTTCAAGTGCTGCCATCTGTAACCCTTTGGGTTTCTATTTGTTTCCTATTTACTTATTCTTTCACAATCAATAGAATGAAATGAAGTTCACAGGGGAACAGTATTGCATATTATTTCCAGGTTTACCAGTCACTTACTTAGGGTCATCTTCTACTTTACTCTTGTAGGAATAGGAAGCAATTACATGGTTATTAACAACAGACTTCAATAGCATTCATATCAATAGCAGTTTTGTATACCACTAATTTGCATAAAACTTCAGATGCCTAGCATTATTACAAAGTAGGTAATAATTTGTGATTACATTTAAAGAATCTAAGATAGGTAAGTAGGCCCTGTTCTTCTACTTCCTGGAAGTTAAAAAACCTTTCACACAAGGTAACAAATCCTGTATTATAATGACATGCTTATTTCGAGAGATACAAGTGATTCCAGGCCATTACACTGAATGTTACAGGGTGGGTTATACTTTTTACTACAGTTTTGTTTACTTCTCATGAGTTAACAGGACTATACTCAACAGTTCTTACAGCTTAAGTAATACTCTTAGTTGTTTCAATTTGATACAGTTCCTAATAGTATTTCAGACCTTTTGGGATAGTTACTGTTGCGATCATTACTCACATGAAAGAAAAATCTATTAATAATTATATGTAATATGTACATTTAACACAAGTGTAATATGCAATAATTAAATGCAAAGTGTTATCAAAACATCAGCACCTGACCCCAGCAGTGATTTTGTGCCCTGAACTGACATACCTGGATGCTTTATACAATGGCAAGTGGCAAGTCTAAAACAAGCTGAGAAAATTTAAAACATTTGAGGAACTGAACAATAGGGAAGTGTAGATGGGAAGATATGTCAGGCACAAAAGGTCTCAGTTTTTCTTCCTGTCTAGATACTATGATTTTTTCCTATACTCAAAATTCAGATTGCAAGCTCTTCTTCAGTGTTTTCTCTTTAAGAGAAAATGTAGAGATGTGAATCATGGTGCATCATAATAATTTGGGTCTTCATGAGACAAACAGGAGATCCTAACCTGATTTTCCTCACAGAATACTTTCAAAGTACCACACACTATTTCCCCCAAAATTTGTAAGCAACAGAACAGTTTACATGATGGAAGCATGTGCCCCTTCCACTGAAGCTGGGACATAGTATAAGAACTCAAATCACAGGGATAGAAAAACCAGTTAAAATGTTATGATTCTATAATTAAGCCACTGAAATAGGAAGAAACATTCTCCATGTTGCATTGTAAAGCTGAATAAAATGCATAGGTAAACAGACGCCAGACTGTAAACCCAAATATGACAATTTTTTTCTGGGGGCTTGGGTACTTCTTAATGCATCTCTGAATGAAAGACTGGAAATCCTGTGCACCTTAGACAACTTCTAAAGTAAAGCCCTTACAGACCACAAAGGAATATATTCAGTGAGGAGTCACCATCTCCAGCTTAGTCAACTGCTAAAATACGAGCTTTCTTAGAAAGAAGTGTATTTCTCTCTTTCACAAAGAAAGTCTCTACGTTGAACTGTCACTGATCTTGGACATTGAATTCACTACCCTGACAAGCTTCTGCTGTTGCATAAGCTTACCGGAGAATAAATTATTGCTATTCTTACGTCATTGCTTCAAAGAAATTACTCAAAACCTTAAGAATTAGAAGTAGCTTGGACTAGAGTTATATAAGAGGTAGAATGGGGATTTCATAATTACTAAGGAAAAGCATTTGGCTATAGTCACTCCAGCATGCAAGTACTAGCGAGATATGCAAGAATCACCCATTTGCAAAGACATTCTTTGCAATTTATTGCCATCCTGACTCAGCAATGTCCTCACCCCAAAATATAGATAGATAACTGGCAAAGAAAGCTCAAGCCACCAGTGATCAAATCAGCCACAATTAAGAAAGACTGAGCTACTGGTTATTATAAAAGGATATTAGAGAATAAATGTAGAACTACATAACTGGATAAAGAAAAGTATCAAACACCTAGAGGAACAATGCAAATAAAAATATTCCTAACATTGCTTTCTGTAGCTATTGTACAGCATATTTTACATGCTTTCCTTTATGTTCTTTGCAGTAAGCAAGACAAGCTGCAACTGGATTTATCACACTGAAAAGCACCTTAAACTTTACCTGCAGCGTTAGTCTCTTCAAAGAACAGTTTTAGAATTATGAACTTTGAAAATGGTACCAATGCCTTCAGCAGTGAAAATTAACTTATATTAATATATGTTCTAAATGAAGATAACTCAGTATTATTTAGGAGAAAAATTGCTTTTGGGTGCCAGCAAAACAGAAGCAAAGTACACCACATCAGCTAGATATTTTCTAAGAAACACACTTGTATATTTATAGGCAGCCAAGTTCCTCACAAGAAAGCTTGAGCAAAAATAGGAATTCAGGAAGGACAAAGATAATATATAAAATTTCAATAGATAAAATACATACTAGCTTTAGCTCATTTGCGTATTTGAACAAAGTAGGAGCATAAGACTATTTGAATGTGCATATTTTTTCTGTTTTATTCTACACGGATTACTTAACTGTCCTTGTTCTAATATTTAAATACCTTTGAATAGTACATTAAGCAATGACTAGTATTTGCAGGTCATTTCTCTGTTTTTCCCTGAGGGGANATTTATTAATAATCATCTCCCTAAAAAGTCTTCTTAAACTAGACAATCCTGCCCAGGCTTCCAGAAAAATCCCCTGCAAACTGTAGATAAGGAGTGGCTAAACAAGAGTGAAGTTCATAGTCCCAGTTCACATCAATGGCCATAGGACATCACACTGGACTACCCTGCACTTAATGTGATACAGTTGTGAATAGTGAAGGACATAACAAGGTATCGGCATCCTAATACATGCATTTTTTCCATTTATAAAGAAAATTCAAAACTATATCAAGGATGTCACTAAGGAAATGCAGTTATATATGCTAACTTGAACATAAAAGTAACTGAAAATTGATCAGAATGGACAAATGGCTTCCTGAATTTTACTACAAAGGGATATGTAATGTTTATATATACAGAGCGATTTTTCCTAAAGCCAAGAAGACTTAACTATTAAAATAAATTAACTTTGAATGTATTAATAAATCACTAAGCAATTCCAGCATTATCACTGATTTAAGTTCAACAGCATGCATGAATAGCTAAAAGTTAGGCTAAGCATTTTGTCATGCAGGGGAGAAAAAAGTTTAAAAGTGAGATATTTGACTTTCAGACACTTGCACGTGGCAGTTTCTCAAGCAGAGAATGACTTGTGAGTCGTAAGGTCAACAATTTTATGAATCAAGATCTTTATCAGCAGAGACTAGTGTGGTGTAACTCAGCACCATGGATAACCAGCTCGAGACAGCATTAAATCAGGGATAAGGAAAGCAAACATTAGAGACATCCTGTTTGTCAAGTGAATTGGCACAAAGCAACTCCAAGCAGAAAAGATGTTGCACAATGTATTACAATGATCGTGCTCTGCTGATTACCACATAATGTATGCAATTGTTCACATTCATTAGACAGCTTTACATGTAAAGGCCAATAAGGGAAATGGAGCCCAACGGTCAGTATTCTTTTCTAAAAGCAGGTGGGAAAATTGAGATGCTACCGTCCTAGAAAAAAAAAGGTAATATTACCAGTATTTATTCATGCTCTGTATACCATACAGACATCACAAGAGCAAAATTCATTAGGCTTTCCCCATAAGTGCTTATGAGAGTCTAAGGATGACCTGGACAAAGGAACAAATTCAAAATACTTGTTGCAAGATTTCTAGTTCAAAAGACACGCAGTTTGCCACTAAAAAAAGACTGATCACGGGATGTAATGCAAACACCCATTTGGGTTTATGGTCCATCGATATAAATCCCTTTTCTAGATAGGAAACAAGGAGACAAATCAAATATACAGTGGTGAGAAGAAAGGAAGAAAAAACTTGGAGCAGTGTTGTAAGAGATGAGATGAGAAATTGGAAGCTATAGATCAACAATTTTTATCTGATGTATATATATTAAAGCTTGCATAGAAAGTGTTGGTACTTAAGTGTGAATTCAGTGAATTTATATTTCAGAGAAGCCACAATAAATTGCTTCAGATAACACAATGAACTAGGACAATAAAAATCTTGGTATCCATACAAATTTCAGCCCAGATATATAGAAACATCTTTCTGACACATTTTCATGATATGCTTACTGTGCCAGTGAAGGCCACTTTGTCTTCACTGTTATTTTCTGCCACCTCAAAAAAAAGCAAAGTAGAAGAAATGGGGAATATCTTCATACAGGTGATTACAGTAATCCAGGCTAAATAAAAGGCGTTCCTACAAGAAATTAGCAGTTTGATTAAAGAAGTGGTAGCAGAAAAGATAGATTTGGTGACGAAGCTGTGCAAAAAAAACTTCTTTAACAGGCTGCCTCCAAGGAAGTTCAGACACAGAAGGACACTAACTGATGCTGTAGTGTGAAAACAATTTCTAACAAATTTTGTTCTGAATATATGTAGACTGGAATGCAAACACCACAGCAGGAAAACATGTGGGAATGGAACTAGATCATTTTTTATTCGCTAAAACTGTAGCTCTGATCTAACAAAAACAGTTAATTTATACTGAACTGAGTAAATAATTTTGGTCAAAAAGGTGAGGCTATGAAGTCTGTTCTCATGTAAGTGATGTTTGAAAATGATAAAACTTTAAACAAAGTGAAATGTTCAGTATTTTGTTTATTCAAAACATTATCTTCAGATAAAGTTTTTTTACACATAGGGCAGTGTTTTAATAGCATTCCTCAAAAAAATAAAGTTTTGGAAAAAAGTCACTTTTTCCACCATCCCTACCACAATGAAAGTAATTGAAGTTGATCCCCTCTCCCCCCAAAACAAATACTTTCAATCACTTTTACAACTGGGAAAAAGATTTTAAATGCATACCCACTTATTTACTCAATAAAGCATTAAGTTCTACAGTACTCCAGCAAAAGAAAAAAATTGTAATTACAAAGACCATTTTGTGTGTATTTACACTGTGCCTAACACAAGGAGGTTCCTTTGCTGTCAGTACAGCACATTCAATAGCAATAGAAACATACTGGTTATTTTTCAGAGAAGAATAAAGATAGACCTTCTTCCAAACTCATGTCAGGTGGGCACACTTCTTACTGTGAATATCAGCTATGCCACTAGCTAAATGCTGTTACAAGATCACAGCCTACAGTCACTTTAGGGACTCTTCCAAAATATAATTGACAGACTGGGAAGAGATGCATATAGTCTCCAAGAGCCTGGAACAACTTAACTCCTGCCCAGGATGACTAACACAAGTATACTGATAACCTGAAAAAGACCCAAGATAAATGAGAACATTATGGCTACTTGTGCATATATACACACATTGATGCGTACAGGGAAGCATACCTACCTATTAACTTTTAGATGATAACAGGAGACCAAGTATTTAACTTCTCTTGAATGGTTGGGTGAGAGATGGACCTACATCCATGAAGTCACTGAAACTATAGCTGCAGTTAGTGTATCACCCATGGAAACCCGCAAGACCACTGCCACAAGCTGATTGAAAGGTTAAATGAGAAGTATCAAAAAGCTTACTCTGTAGATACTACCATAACCAAAACTCTAGTAAAAAAGAAATACAAATATCTCACTGGCATTATAAAGAAAAACAGAAAAGTTTTAGGCCCAAGGTATTTTTTGTTAAAAGCTCAAAGTTTCACAGTATAAAAAAGCTTTTCTCTTTAAATTCTCAGCCTAAATTTGTTTACTGTGGAGCATAAACTAGAATATTTAACATTTGGAAGTTAAGGATGGAATGCAAAGTGGAACTCCAGCTCTGCTTTCCAAGTCACTGATCAGACTGCAGGCATACAGTCAGGCAAACAACACATCACTATCATCTTTTCTGGGCTGAAAGATGTTCAGCCATCTCTGAACTGATGAAGAAAAAAGCATACACCATTCAGGAAGATAAATATTATCAAAAAGAAGAAAAATCAAACCAAAATGTAGTCTCAAAAAAGGATCTGTGCTTCAGATAAGAGTACATCCGTCTGCAACAATTTCCAAAGATGCAAGAACTTTAAATCTGTTTACATTTTCTTATGGGACAAATAGTAGTAGCACCTTAGTATCTAGAAATGTACTGGGGATCCTGTAGATGGTTACATCTATATTTGATATTTCAATATAGTACTAGATAGATCCCTTTCTCATGCATATTGGGAAACCAGCAGGAAGGGAAGAGTAATTGCCAAACCCAGGAACAATCAGAATCTATTTCTAGGAAGGTCAAGCTACTCTGTGCTTCTCTCCAAGCAGAGGACTATCATAAATACCTTGGCTGTTAAGTGCTGCCATTATACAGTATTGCATATGACAATTGAGCACTATCGATTTACCATCAATTCCTTTATTTTCAGCTCAGCTGAGACACAGAAATTGCTGAAAGATTGTGAATTTGCCAGAGTGTTTGTTGATGGCAGAGTTCCTTAATCCACTTTACTGTGTGGCCTAAAACTGTATTAGGTAAATTGACATTGACACACAAGCTTGTAGCTTGCCATAAGTCTGAAATCTCCTCTTGAAACATGCTTCACTTGGTCTCCATTAATCATCTCTACTGTTGGTGATTAAGTTTTCATTAATATGGAAGATACTAATAACATAAAAAAACTAATAACTTCCTGCAGCTGCAGGAAGTCACCATTTTTGCAAGCTTCATTTTTTGCCTCATTTGTACCTTCTCTTTTCTGTAGTTAGCTGAAAGCCTCTCTGCAAAATTGAGTGATGAAAAAACAAGCTGACTAGGAGAAAGGAGCCATGGTGCAGGAAGCTGAAGTAGAACAAAAAGGGAGGGAAGGGAAGGAGAGCAGAGGTTATTGCTGCTCAAGTATCAGAAGAGGGAAAGACTCTTACTGGTCATAGCTAGTGCACCTGGATCAGATGGTAATCAAAAATCAAATACAAAACATTTACTTATCACCATTTCTGACTAAAAAACATCTAGTTATCTGATACAGTTCATAATCAGTATGACCACAGTTATTCTCATGTACATGTGATTAACCTGAACTTATTTTAGATCTACACCCATTTTAGAGGCACTATACCACATTTTGCTCTCACAAAGAAGTCATGCAAGGTTACTCCACCATATTTCAATATACAAACAACATAAGTCATGATTCATGTTTGTGGGGTCATCCTTCCTCCCTAGGAAACTTTTTTTTTTAACCTACCCTACAAATTATATTTCACCTCCTAAATGAGCTACAAAAAAACATAAATTTGGCAAACTAATTTTGCTTCTGAAACAGATAATGACAGTTCAGGAGTGTGGGCACATTTCTGAAATGTGAAGTATTTATATTGTTTGAATACAAGCAAGCTAAGCGTCATGTATTTGAAACAATCTGTTTTTACCTGTTTTGATCACCTGCTTTTTTTAAAAAAAATTATGAGAACAGCATTTTGTTTAACTTCAATTTATAGGCAACTTAAGAGCCTATAGCTGAATAAAGAATTCTGCTAACAGTCTGTGAACCTGCAAACTGATGCAATAAAATAAGGTCTATAGTAACTAAAATCTAGCAACCCCAAAACAACTCAAAGCTCTCTAAGACACCATTAATAAATTTGGTTCTAGGCCTCCCTAGGTTTACTCATGTAATTCACTTTATACCCTGTAAGTAATCCCATTGACCTCAAGGTGAAATCCTGGCCCTGTTTAAGACACTGGCAAAAATCCTATCGATCACAGCACATCGGAATTTTATCTGCTATGCAAGAACTAAAATACATGAACAAGCCTATTCTGAGTAAATAACTTCAACCTCAGAATACTCTGTAGCAGAAACAATTATCATAACCTTTGTTTTCACAGTCAGAAGATAAAATCTGGGCTTCATTAAAGCCACTTGCAAAATTCCTAGTGATGGTCTCAGAAGAGAGGGTTTCTGACCTGTCAAAGGTTTCTTGGGTTACATATAAACCTTCATTCACCAGTGGCAGGAAACAGGCTGAAGTTTGCTCTGCTCCCTGATAGCTGTATGTATCATAACAGATACACAAAAGACAGTTTGCTCCTAGAGTGAGATTCATCTGATCTCTTCATATAGCTCAAGTGCAGATGTTTAAAACAGAACTACCTGTCCAGACTCAGTGGAGAGAAATAGCCATTTTTCAATGAAAGTTATTAATCCTGAGGTAGGCATCCAGAGCATTGCCAGTTTGTTCTTCAGCTCTTCTCTACATCATTGATTCCCACAGTAGTCACATTCACTGCAAAACAGCAGAACAGGCACTGTATCACAACTTGTCTATTTAGGCAAATAACTCCAGAAACTTTGATTCATGATCTGGGATACATGCCCAGGTTTCCCACTTCAGCATTCTCCAGTGCTTCTCTACAATCAACAACTGAACTCTGTCTTGTAATCAGACACGTGCAGTCATGACTAAGGAAGTTTCACGTAATTTATTGTCAATTAACATAAATATCTATTGATTCAGATGTTGAAAGAGCAAAAAAAGACAGCAAAAGTAAAAACACGCTTTGAAAACACCTTTTCTTCCTCTTCTTAGTCTCAGCCTCTCTTGTTTTCAAGAATATAAGAAACTCAGACCCTCCCAACTCCATTGGTGAGGCTAAGGTGGAGCAGCAGATTGGGGTCAGTGCACAATGGCTTTTTATTTCTTCATGTCCTTCCACAGGGATGTCTCCTCCTGCTGACCACAACAGCAGGTTCTGGTCATTGCTCCACATACCCATCCCTCCACCCGAAGTCCTGCTCCCTTGCACAGAGCAATGTTTACAAGCGATATATGCCCCAGGCTACCCAGAGCAATGATCTCTTGAGCCGTCGGGCGTATTCCAGCGGCTCTTGTCTTTCAGCACTGGCACCGCAGAGGTATCTCCCTGGGACAGTGGATGCACGTCCACATGAATTTCTTTTTGAGTAAGCGACTTCTGACCGGGGAACTGGGCCCCCTTTCCCTGGGACCGGGGCAGCCTGAAATAGCTCCCCCGCTGCTGACTCGCCTGGTAGGGGAGGCCCGGCCCAGCCCGGCGCCGGCTCGCCCGGTGTTAGCAGCCCAGAGCTCTGGCACGGCCGCCGACTCGACGCCCGCTCCACCAGGCGGCCCCCCACCTCCGGAGCCCCGCCGGGGCCTCGCAGCTCCCGCAGCCGGTGGCGGCCGGGGCCCCGGAGCAGGACTCCCC
>VXAL01000170.1:25483-37293 GCA_013399475.1 Chauna torquata | reverse complement strand
CGCCTGGGCGCAGGCGGGACACCAGCCCGGGCTGCCGTCAGGTATCTCTCCGCTTGGCTCCCGTGTGAGCTCGGGGCGAGAACAGAGCAGCCTGTGCAAGCGTGAGCGCCGGCTGCTGCTCCCGCTGGGTGCCTTGACCAACGGCGCGTCAGGGCTTCTCTGTACGCTGTGCAGCTTGTATGTTCCTGCTACGGAACAGGCAAGTACATCCATTTATTTTTTAACATATATTAAAAAATAGTAACTATTTTATCTGTATTTATAGCGGTCAGTCGTTCGTAGGCTGTTTTGAAGTGGAGTCGCTAGCAGTTACATGCTATTAAAACTTTTACAGTCGCTTTCCAATCAAAAGCAAGCGGCTTGCTGAGCGGTGACTTACCCAGAAACATGCATTCGCATCTCCTGCTGATAATCTAGGAGAAAAAGATATCAGCTAAATATTTGATCTGAAGTTACTTTCTTCCCATTTTAATCCCCACAACTGGCTGCCGCTCAAGTTTATCTCGACGCAGGGAGAGAAAAGAGAAATCGTGAAACCTCTTTCTGCCTCTTTAGGAAGCTGAAAGAAGAATTCTTTGGAACATTGCACAGGGCTAGAGAAGAAAAGGGGGAAAATTAAACCATGATAGTTTTTGAAGAAGGATCCCAGCGAAGATACAGTGTCTTTGGAAACTGTTCACAGCTTAAGGAGTTGAAACAAGTTTTGTTATCAGTGCAGAGAGCTGAGACCGATACCCATAAGTGTTCAATTAAAATGAATGGAGGTGAATGGCTAGAGGATTTGTGGATGTGTATGTCTGTGTTTTCCTTTGTATTTCACAGAGAAGGAAGGCAATGCACATATTGATCAGTCTTCTACATAATTCACAGGTGGGGTTTGGTGGCAACCTCTTTAAGAAGGTGACTGTGGAACATTTTACCTCCATCTCCTCTATTACTATGAGATATCAACAATGCCATAAGCTAGCAACTTTTGTTCTGAGAAATGAAATCACATTTTTCACCAGTATTTCACCTGACGGCAGTTTGCGGGTTACACACGTGCAATTTACTTCCAGAATAAAATGTCTTATCAAATGATAAGTCACGTAGGTGTGCAAAACAAACTTTTTAAGTTCCTTTTCCCTTTTTTTATTGACATTTAAAATGTAAATCTTCAGAAACCTTCATCCAAGCCTGCAGAGAAGAGAGAAGTACCTCTTTTAATGGTTTCTGCTGTGCCAGCCACTTAAAATTAAGAGCTAAGAGTAATGGACTGACAAGAAACTCGGCCTTAGCTCCCAGGCATGCTGCCCCTTATCTCTTGTAATGGTGAAGAACAAAGAAGAGAAATAATGTAGGGATTGGGAAGGGATTATTTACTTTCTGCCAACATAGTAGGGACATAATTTTGTTTTTTTCTTGTTTCGTTTTCTTTCTCAGCAAGTCACAGGTCTGAGGCAACTGACCAACAGGTTAGGTTTGAGTTGCTGTAATTTAATAGATGGAACTTTCTTGTGCAAGTATATATTTATTTCAAGAGGAACTATCTCCTGGTAAGATAAATTTGGAAATGAATTAAGGTGAAAAATTTGACAAATGAGTTGAGATTACTTATCTTTGACACAGAAAGGAAGTAAAAACACTTTCCCTATCTATCTCTTATAACTACATGTGATGGGAGGGATGAAGGGTCCAAAAATGGGCAGGCATTATCTTTCTGAAAGGTGAACCATACCTGCAGTGTATAAAGTAACGCCTGGAAGTTCTCTGATAAATTACATCAATAAATTCACTGTCTAATTAAGGCATATGCTTGGCATTTTATCTTTCACCCAAGTGTCCTACACAATGAAGTTTATCTGTGGTTTTTGAGAAAGTCTACGTCTTTTTGTTACCACAGACATGGGTATGTGAGCATTCAGTTTAGATCTCACAGAACTGAAAGATGAAGACAGTTTTCCTAACTAAAGAAACTGTTTAACATGCACACTATCAAGTGTCCTTTAATGTATGATTTTATTTATTAGTCCATTCAGAAAGTGATGCAGTATAGCATTTTAGTGAACAGAATTACTTCCACTTGTTTACATTCATCTACTGAATGTCCTCATTTCATTTTGTACTCATGCACTCTTAAAAGTCATATTTTGTATCAGAAAAGTGATTGTGTCAAAATGGTACCCAACGTAGTCTTCTGTGTATTTGAAGTTCTTCCTGATCAACTGACTTAAATAATTGCTGTACTCGAAGTTTGCCAAAGCCAGGGTACATCAGTAGGTCCAGGGTCAAATACTGAATGTAAAACTCCTGCTTCAGAAATCTACTTTGGTTTTTGGCTCTTGTATAGAGTTTACAGAGCAAGCATTCAAAATGACCATGCAAGATAGACTGATTGTCAAAAAAAAAATCATAGTTTTAGATGCTATTTTAGAGCCAGTTAAAACCTGTTTTTTCAGTTGCGTAGCTGAAACACAAAACGTATCTTTTAAGTGTATTAGAGAACAAATTTTGTAGTTGATTTTACATGAATATCTGTTAATTTAATGTGCACATAGCAAGCCACTTTAAGACATCTCAGAATTTGTAGCATGTGTATCTTGGTTAGACAAATGATGGATTAAAAACTGTATATTCCAATTCTTCTTCATGCAAATTCCAATTTGCATCGACACAGATAACTTGCAAATGTACAATTAATATGTACACTCATTTTCAGGTAAAAACTTTAAAAATAAACATTTGAGAACCTAATTTTCCTGAATTTTTTTCAAACAACAGTTTCCTCTTATTTCTGAATAAACATCCCTTCTAAATTACTGTATCATTTAACAAAAATCTAGAATCTCACTTAGAAGATATCTTCTTTATACTACAAACAATTATGATTATAATCTGGTCCATTATTTTATTATTATTTATTAATTTTTTTAAGGGACTCACATAGGAAAAATAAAAGGTCAGCCTTTGAGGACTGTATTTCTAAGTCCACAAGTTAACAGTACACTATACATAGCTAGGAGTTGAGTGAAGAACTGAGACAGATTAGTTTTTAGACAAAATTATATATAGGGAAAAACAGAAGAGAGATGATCATCTCCTTTGTTACATATGCGCATACTGTTTTGAAAGCTCTACCATGTATTTCTGCAGTTACCAAGAGAGTAGCTATAAACTGCCAGGTGGAATTGCCCTGCTACCTTTTTGTTATTTTTTGAATTCTTTATTTTTTCTTGAGATATTTTTCTGACATCAGGCTTGCCCTTAAAACTACATGAATCACTTTGTTCCTACTCTTTCAATTTGTTTAAAGCAGAGGGTAAAGCACAGCACAGTTAATAACTTTGAAGCCAACTAGAGATTTTGAGACATCACAGTCTCAGCTCACTGACTGCTGAATGAAAGAGAGGCCCCTCCCATCACTGTCTGTTTTCTTTTTTTTTTTTTGAAACAAACATATATTAGAGTTCTGGCTAGAGAAGCTTAATGTACCTTGAAATAAGTTTTATTATGATGAAGTAGTGAATTGAAGTTAGAATGCTTCTGCAGGCCAGGGAAGTTTATAGAGGTTAGTACATCATGAAGGATGAAATTTAAAATAAAAGCATAAATCTCAGGGGATTATAAATATTGCTTCTGCTGAAACTGCAAGGATTTTATAATAAGAAAAAAGCACAAAAAATTAAAATAAGTCCTATCTCTGTGCTTCTAACAGCTAGCAAAGATTCCTTCAGTTTCTATGACAGTACTTCCTGTTAAGGATATATCTAATCAGCTTTTGGCTCGCTAGCACAGATTCCAAACTTGATTTTGAATCATAAACTAATTTCCCACTGCTTACTATTTAAACAGATTGCCCTCCTTTCTAAGAATGGGGACACTGATCTTCCTATAGCTCAATGGAAAAAAGAAAAAGAAAAAAGTTGTGATGCGTGCTAGCATTCCAAAAATTGAATAATCCTCCCTGAAGGCAGTGCACCCAAATCCCTAGTCTCTGAGGTGTAGAAAAATATTAAGAGGAGCCATTAGAGAACTCACTGTTAAATCGCCTTGCTTCCAACATAAAGGATTTAATAGTTGCTTTCCTTGCAATAATCGTGGGGAGGTTCAAGAGAATGATCTTGGGATCGTACTTCAGAGGTATGTGCATGGGCATACATTGGCAGAGTCCTAAATGGTGATGGTCGTGTTCAACCAGTCCACATTTTAACAGATCTTCTGCTTTTGAATTGTATAAAACCTAATGCAATTCCAAGCACACTTTTCAAAACAGACAATTCCATATTTTTCTCAGAAAACAAAAATTGAAGCCTCCGAAAATGCAAGTAAGATTTTTTTTTTCTAATAGCAAAGTACTTACAAATCAACAGTACCATCACTTTTAAGCAACCCTACAGTAGGAGAACCAAATATTAGAAAGAAACCAGGAAGTCATTAAAACATTGAGTGGCATCAAATGTTTAAGGCTTATGTTTCTTCATATACAGTGAAAATGTGCTAAGCCACAGAGCAGAAGTGTACTTGCACTTTTTGTTTTTTAAGTCCTAAAAGGACTTAAAGCTCATGCAACCTCTGTATTTGTTTTCTAACTTAAGACAGCATGCCTACCTTGCACCAGCTTCCTAGCATGCTCCTCTGTGTAACTTATTCTTTCTTGCTTTTCTTCTTCCCTCCTTCCTTCCTTTTTCTGTCTTTCCCCCCCTTTTTTTTTTTTTTTTTTTTTTTGATTTAAAACTTGAATTTATCCAGGTTATTTCCACTCAGTCTACTGATGTAGATATTGTGGAACTTCATCTGCCCTTCCAATTTTTCCCTGGTTCTACTTTCCGTGCTTAAATTTGTGTGTGTAATTGGCAAAGTCTAGTCTCGTGGATAAATTCAGAATATGACTTCCTCAAAATTTCAGTCCTAATTTGAGGAATTATGTTGGCCACCTAAAGGAAACATTCTTTTACCTCCTGAGAAAGCAACAATAGACACAAATCCAAATAACATCAATGAAATTGAAGACTAAAATATCTATGTGCTTACTAATAGGTGTAACTTATTCTTTCTTGCTTTTCTTCTTCTTCCTTCCTTTCTCTCTGTCTTTCCTCCCCTTCTTTTTTTTTTTTTGATTTAAAACTTGAATTTATCCAGGTTATTTCCACTCATAATATGGATGACTTCAATGCATTGGTTTCATCCTGCTTTGCTTTCTTCCATTATCTTAGACCAGTGTTCATTTGTCATCACTTTCTATGCAGAATAATTGCACTGAATTAAATGCCCAAGACCGACACTTGCTGCCCCAGAAGTGTCAGGGTTACCAGCATGTCTGCTCAGTAGACCCCCAACAAGCTGGGAAGCTGTGCACTTGCCACCCACAAGAAAGACAGTTACCAGTGGTGTGATGCAGCACGCTCAGGCACACACAGAGCTCAGCTGGAGGGCCCGCCAGTGCCCTGATATCAAGGGTCACTGAACCATCAGCATCCCACTTCTGACATCACGGATGGTATGGAGTAAAACACTGTCCGTAGGAGAGCTGGATACTGGGGTGTATTTAAGAAACAACAAGATTTGAGGTTTTATTCTGCTTGATGATGTCATGCACTAACTCTCTTTCCGAGCTCGCTAGGTCTGGACCTCCCAGCAGGGAGGTCACTGCTGGCCAAGGATGGTCAAGCAGAAAGTCAGGTCAGCTCGTGCTGCACCGCTGCTCACAGTCACTTGTTTCGGGCATCACCAGCCAAGGTCCCTGGGTGGCCCTTGGCATTTGTCTCCATGCAAATCTCTCTGATCTTCAGGATCTTCTCCCACTTCCAGGATCTTTCCTCCTGCCAGGATCTTTACCTTCGTTGCAGGTTCCCTTTTACTGAGACCACTTCATTTAGGGAACTTTTTTTTCCACCACCTGCTCTTGTTTCCAGAGTGCCAACCCCCATTTTCCCAACCTGAGTAATCTGTAGGAGAAAGCACATGTGAGCAGCCTGCTAAATGACAGCTCTGGCTGATGTCTGTGGTAACTGGAAGATTCAGGACATGTCACTTTTCTTTAGATCTGGTGTTCTCAGAATTTACAAGCAGCCCATACCAGTTGCAGCCAACAAGCACCAGGCTCTGCTTGAGAGTTCAATGGTTTAATTTCGGACATTCACCCCCGGCACACAGCTGTTAGTGTTTACAGTTGAAGTTATTTTTTCCCTGTGACAAGTATAAGCTAGGAACTTGTTACAGGAAAAACTCAAATGATTCAGAAGCCATGATCAAGTAAGCATCATATTTTAGAGGATCTCTATCCAGTCTTTTTACACTAAAAGCTAAGCTGTGTAGCGCAATATGACTTCAAGCTACAGTATAGTAATTGATCTCAAATGAAGACCTTGCTTCTCTGAAGCTTTTAAAACCAGAAATCTTACTTAAATATCATATATCATTCTTAGCACTTTCTGTTCTATAATTTAGGTTTTTCTATCACATAGAGTGAAGGAATGCCAAGACTCATCCTGGTGGACATATTTTAGATACATTTTTTTTCACATTGCTTACAGATATCTGTATCCTTTAAAAATACTGTTTCTCATAGAAGTACTCAGACCTACTTTTTTTTCAGTGAGGTACCAAGAAAAGACTGTGTTGTATCATACTTCTACTTCAAGTTTGCATTTTTGACATCCTCATTTAATACTAAAAAAGGTGTTTTACCATTGCTACAGATGGGTCAAAACCTTGTCTCTGAACAATGTTACACAATATAATCATATGCCAACTGAAACCTTTTTCTTAACCTTTTTTTTTAACATAAAAACCTTTTTTTTAACATAAAAATCACAACTTTGTGAAAAAATAAAAGGTGATAGAACTGAAATTCTTCTAAGCACGTTATTGGAAGATACCTCTTAGCCCAGGAGAGGTTGGGGAGGGGATCTGCCTTTTGAGTTTTGTCTTTTGAATTCTGGCCCCAGCAATGGAGTCCAAAGTATGCACTGGTTGAGTCCTTTTCTATTGGCATCTCTGCCTGCAGCTCAGTCACTGCACTAAAGGGGACTAAAGGTTTTGTCTGATTTTGCCTCAGCTGGTTGGACTGAACAAATTGCTAGATCCTGTTAACAGACTAAAGGTTTGGTATACATCATAGCAGCTAATAGAGTCTTTTCCTAGTGACTGAACAGAAAAATATGAAAGAAAGGATCCTGCTCTGGTTGGGTGAAGTACCAATTAAGTCAATGGAAAAATAGCCATTTGCAGTAGTTTCACTACAAGCACAGTATTTCAAGAAGGCTGCTGGTTCTTCAGAGCTGTAGTTTTGCTGCCTTGTATTCAACCTTTTAATGGCTGTGGCATAGCTGTCTTTCTTCACAGAGAAAATGGATTTCTCTGAGTTATATTTCTGAAGGTAACTGAAGCTTTTTGTTTTGCAGGTGAGAGGTGAATGAAACGTGGAAAGGGGAGACAAACTATATTTCAGAGGAACATAGGCAGGGTGATATTCGTAAAGAAACATTGTCAAAATCCCATGAACAAGACCTGGTGGCTAGACACGATATTCAGCACTTCAGTATCTTCTACTAATTTAACAGCATGTTTGAAATGAAATATTCCTTAAATTGGTTAGGTGTTGATCTCTAGAATAACTGCTTCTGCCTTGTCCGGCCATCACAGAATGGCGTCCCTTGAATTTTCTGTATGAAGTGCCCATGCTTTCTTCAGAGAGAGTTATAGAGTATTATATGTCCAAATGCTGCTGTAGCAAAGTGTAATTGCGTACAGTACAGGGAGAGCAGAAGTGCTGTCATTCCTTTGCAGTCAGTGCTTGCAGTGTTCATAGGCAAAGAGCGGGTATGATTATTGGGGCAGGCCTTTTGCTTTCTACTCTAATTGGACAGACTGACCCGGTTGGAAAACAGTAAGAGCCAAGACCCTTTCATCCAGAACTCAAACCAAACACTTCTTATGAAAGAGTTTTTGTAAGATGAATATATCCCTCTCAGGGAGGGAAGGCAAAGTCCTGACTCCCCTCTTAGAAGAGGACGTAGCCAAGAATAAAGCCACTTGCAATTACTTAAGGAACTGCAGAACTTCTGAATGACATTTATTAATTCTGTCCAAAGAATTGATAGATATCTGAATGAAAGTCATAAATCCTACAGATTTGTGTCACAGAAATACCACTGAATAGAAGAGGCTGATTTTTACACTAATCTTATATAAATACTTGTGGACTGATTTTATTGGATTCATTTCTGATTTACTTCAGTGTGATGAGAGATAAGAATTAGGCATACAAAAATTTACTTCCTCTCAGTAAATAAGCTACAAAGCGGGTGGCCCCGACTGCAAGTCAAATGCTGAGGCATGAATGGATTAACATCAAAATTTTTTTTTTTTTTTCGTTTCCAACTGAAATTGCTTTCAGCTCGCAGAATTTTTAGTGCATCCTCTGGGGACCAGAGGATCCTCGGTCTCCCATTCCCTCTTCACTCTCATCTGCTCAGCTCTGATGATTACGCACCATGCAGAGGTATGAGCTGTATTTTTAGATACAGAGACATTATAATTGATTTTTCCCCTTCAATTGCTGTGAGAAGTAACCAGATACTTTGTCACTTTTAAGTCTAGAAACTCACTATTGCTTTACCGTCACCCCATTTCATCATACCTCAATGAGGATTGTGTTGAAGGAATATATGAATCACTGCTGAGCCAACAGGCTACCTTTTAATTGGCTTTTGTGAATCATTTTCAAGGCATTTGAAATTGTACAAAAAATTGTAATGTAATTTAATGGGGATGCTGATTCCTTTTTCATCTTGTTATTTTTTTGAAAAATTTTTTTACAAACGTACTTAGCTGTAAGTAGTTTTGCTTTCTCAGTCTGGTTAAATCCTTGAATTAACATTTTCAGTTAATGAATATGGAGAAATTATTGTCTATCAAAATTTATTGCTGTAGACAGAGTAAACCTTAATTTTTTGTTAAAGGCAATATGAAAATGAGATCTAATTGCTATCATGTGCTACCAAAATCGATTTTTTAGTGCTTAGAATTAATAGTCAATTCACAAACATACTGGCAGTATGTAGGAGAAAGTTTTCATGCCATAAGATAGAACTTCCTTGGGAGTATATGCCATCTATCCTGTATTCCATATTATCCAAGAGATAGAGTGGTTTCTTGCTGCAAGAAAATAAAACCGCTAATAGGAACTCTATGAATAGCATGGCAAAGAGCAGTGTTCCATCAATGCATTACAAAGCAACTAGGCTATTCCATTCTTACCTTTTTTTCTTTTTTAAAATCATCAGAATATTTTTCTTGTCACTTCATGGTCCGTAACACATCTATTTTTCTGCTCCTTTAATACAACAATGCAAAAATATTTTTTTTTTTAAATCTGCCTTTTTTTTTTTTACCTTGAACTCTCAGTCATTGTTAGCTAGCAAAACCATACATGGTACACTGGAAAAAAAAAATCCCAGGAATTTCTGGATATTTTTTCAGGGATAAAGTCATATTCTTTTTACTGATTTTTAACTTTCCTGATCAGTCATGTGAAAAGTCCAAATTCCAGTGATAGTGTAATGCGAAACAAATCTCCTGAAAGTAATGGGACTGCCACTCTTATGCCCAAATTCAACACAGACTTCAAAAAGCAATGTAGTCATGCAGCATGAAAGCTACAGCTTACATCTCTGATTTCTCCTGGTGTGAGTCTCCTGTTACTCGTTTTCCATGAGAACATTGTATGTAAAACAACTGAGACTTGAGAACCTTGAATGTTTCTATTTAATCTGCTACTGTTTTAACATAAGCAATGGAATGAAGCTGTTTGAATGAAATTGCCTGTATCTAATACAGTACATCTTTACAGTGTCATTTCTGTTCATTTAATTTGCTCACTTTGTCACCACACCACACTTATGTGTCCAGTACACCAGGAGGTTTTCTACTTGTTTTTTCAGTCTTTCTTAGGCAGAATTTAACTCCTTCTGTTTGGAAAAAATAAATATTCATAAAAGTTTCAAGCATCTTAATAAGAAAGTATGTAGAAGTGTGGAGTTCAGTGATGTGAGTTTTGGTCTACATATTTAAGCATTTCAGATTAAGAAATTACATTCACTTATACACCCATACAATGGACAGTTACTGTTTCTTTCCTGTGATAGCCAATTTGCTTTCTAATCCATTGTTGCTATTAGTAGTGTCACCTGTAATATCACTTTCTACCAATTAAAAGAAAAAAAAATACACTTGGAAAGCAATTGAGAAAGCAGGAGAAGGGAAAGAGAGAAAGGGCATCCGGGAATAAAGCTGGATTTAGTTTTAGTGGGAAAAAAAAGGACCTGCTGAGTTTACTGGAACGATGGCATCTCAGGTTGAGCAAATGTGTTTCATATTTGCCAAAATATTTTGTACAAGCCCAAACTTGTTAGTAAATTTTCATTGGGAACTTTTTTCTCAGAACATTGTTCGTCAGTATCAAAAAGAGATACTTAGGTTTAATTGTGTTTATTTCTCTTCAGTTAGTACCACTTACCAGATTTACCTTGAAATTGTTTTCTTGACTTGAAACTGTTTGTTAAAGTATTCACTTCAAAACAAACAAACAAAAACTAATAACCTTAAGTAAGGAGAGGTGGAGGTAGTGCTAGAAATCTGTGAATTTGTCTAGGAAACATTTATTAAGAAATATATTTTGGCCCTTTTGAAGTTGCATAGTAGGATCAAGTTGATATGGTCCAAGACGATTACCCTGAGAATGAGGAAAAAAAAGAAAACAAAGGCAGAGGACATGGTCTGCTATGACTGAGTGTTATGACAGCTAAAATAAGCCTTTTCCATTTTTTGTTGTTACTCTTTATAAAAGACCAAAATTGTGGCTCAGCTGCCTCACTGACTCACATAAGTGCTCATGTAAGTAAAATTAGCTACTAGGGAGGACCAAGATCAGATGACTAAATTAATGCAAAAGTTCTTTTGACTGAAATTTCACCTCTGAAGGAGTACTATTGCAAGTTTTTGGGTACAGATTGTAACTTTTTGTAACTGTTTGGTTCTTGAGTAGCATCCTGAAAAAGTTTCATATCTACCAAAGAGCCATACTTCCAGGAAAGTGCAAGTCATCAGCCAAGGGAAAACCTCTGACAGATTTTGCACATTAGGCTCAACAAGTGATGGCAAATTAATGTGGAGTTTGCTACAAAAAAAAAAAAAAAAGAAAGAGAAAAAAGATTTGAATTAAAAATATATTACTGTTGTAAATTACTTGACTACACCCCTAAGTTCTGAAGCTTAACAGCTAGGCACCAGACAGGCAGGTAGGTGTTTAATTATGAATAAACTGAAGACACATTTTCTCTATTCTATTTTTCTGTGACAGAAGATAAGAACAAATGACAGCATTAGAATTATCAAAACAATTATCAAGTATGAAGCTAACTCCCAGTCCAAAGGGAGTTAATCAAATTAACTGAAATATCATACGTAAGAAACTTTAAGCAGAGGCATACACATACAGTATTGGTAAAGCAAAATTCAACTCCAAACCTTTTATTGAGTGTAGCAACTGAACACACCAGAAACACAAATGTAGGTGAAACGAGTTAAAAAGCAGCATATGCAAGAGAATGTTCATGCTAGGAAGATTGTCAGTGGTCAGAGACAAAAAAAGGTAAGGATCCAGCTTGACTAAAGAAAGTTTTGCACTTGTGAAATAGGACAGATAATCCCAAAATTCTCCTTCTCAGTTAGCTTTTGATTTATTCAAGGCTAATTTTCTTGTTTGAAGAAAAATGTTATTAATAACTATTTATTCCGGTAGTGTAGCCCCAGATATTTTTTCAGGGACA
>VXAL01000170.1:3692-25457 GCA_013399475.1 Chauna torquata | reverse complement strand
TTTTTTTTTTTTTTTTTTTGTCACCAGGACATTTTCTACAAAAACAACAAGTGCAGCCTTTCTGCTATATCTGAGAATCAAACTAATCGTGTCAAGAGTGATAAGCAAATCCCTGGGATATGTGTTCTTCCTTTTTGAGCTTAATCATACAGCAAGCAACACATTTCACAATTTGAACTAAATATGCTTAAACCAAGGCAGAACATAAAATTGAAAATAAATAGTTAAGCACACACTCAGATGTGTTAGTGAACTGCAACCAGAGCTTTAAACTGATCTTAAGGCAGGATCGAACCCATTAGTTTATTTTTATTTTTTTTAATCCTGACCATTAGTGTCTGCAAATTATATAATTTTTAAAAATCATTAAATTCCTACCTTTTTTGCTTTAATGAATTTTATACAGCTACCTTCAACTTGCTTTCTCCTGCTGGTTTTCTGATGGTAATGATTTACACTGGATCAGTGTGAAGGGTTAAGGATCCAGAGCCTGTCAATGTCTCCTTTGTAAAATAATAATAAATCAAGTAATATGAAGAGATGTATTAGTTACCTATATTCTGTTTTTCTTACCTCTCCTCATTTGTTGTCGGGCACTGGAACAGGCTCCCCAAGGAAGTGGTCATGGCACCAAGCCTGCTGGAGTTCAAGAAGCGTTTGGACAACACTGTTAGACCTCTGGTTTGGTTTTTGGGTGGTTCTGTGTGGAGCCAGGAGTTGGACTCGATGATCCTTGTGGGTCCCTTCAAACTCAGAATATTCTGTGTTTTTTTCCCTTTATGAATAATTATGCTTGGGTACAACAGTGAAATAACTGTGGAAACTAAATCTTTTCAAAGTCAGTATTGAATTCTGAGAAAACATAATTAAGCAGAGGAGATATCTTAACATCAAGTCTGTTATTGCCAGCCTGACCAGATTTATCATGATCAGAACCTTCCAACTTCTTTGAAAAAAATGCTATGGCACTTCTGATTGAGTGTTCGTTCATGATTGGCACTGAGGAACATTGAAAAAGAAGTTAATCTTCAGTAGGATTATCACAGTCACATATTATACTTGAGGAAATTGAAATACTACTGTCTTAATCTTGCTATTTCCTGTTCAAAGTGGGGAAGAAAAGTGAAAAGGGAGCTGAAACTTGATTTTTTTTTCATAGTAATCTTACAGAATTGTTTGCATTGATATTCATTTAATTTAATGCAATACACCTGCAAGCTCCAATTACTTCTATACATTGCATGAAAAAATATATTTAAAGCCTTCCCTTTCAGAATAACACTTGACTGTTGCTGGCTGAGATCAGGTTTCTTTCTTTATAAGTGACTGACATAAGGGCAGCTTAAGTTAATAATTTTGTTGTAAATCAGTAGCCATCTTCCCAGAGCTTTTAGCTTTATTGCTCACAAACTTGAATTCACATCTGTTAAGTTTAGTAGCTACTTACAGGAGGAACACCACCTTCAAGCATTTCCTATATTTCTGTATATTCTGAGAAAGCTATCACACACAAAGCATTAAAGTAGCCTATTTGGTCTCCAAATATGAACAAAATGCCAGGAATAAATATAAAATCAACTTTACCCCACACTTCCACCTTTTTTCTTTCTATTCTTTAAAAAATAAGTAAATCTCATTATTATGAGTTGAACTCAATCTTACCTGGCCAGTTTGTTTAGGAGACTGCAACGCTCATTGATCAAGGATCAGTGGCCAAGACTTTCAGGACTGTATGCCAGTCATGTTAAAAATGATTTCTACAGTGCACTGAATGACATAACCATCACACCATAATAAAAAAGATATTTGGACATTTTCCAAAATGTGCAATTATCCATGGATAGTAATGAATACAAAATGCCTAGACTGAGCGGTTTGACAGAAGAAATGGAAAAGAAAATTGATTGTGCATGCTGGTACCTGTAATTATGAATGCACTTCATTTTTTAATTCTGATCACTAAGTGTTAACAGACTATTGGCCTATTCTTGGATATACAATAAGCTGCAGAGAATTAAATTATGAGTTAGCATTCATATTGTTTTTTTTTCCCTTTAGCTCTGTGAACAGTTTGCACCAATATGTTCCTTTACCACAGCATAAAACTGAAAATCACGTTGTTAAAAATACGAGTTTCTACATAGAAATCAAGATTCTTCTGATTTTCTGACTACCACCCAGCTAAACAGCATCCCTAGTGATCGGTCCTGATATAAACACGCCTAAGTCTCTCTGTGGAACACATCCTAATGGCCAGGGGACCTCTTCGTCTTCATGAGAAAGTCAGCCACCTTCTCTCAGTAGGAACAGTGCATCTAAAGGAGTTGCTCCCTTTATGCTCTTCTTTTTTTTAATCAGAATTGATTTCCTCAGCCGGAGGATAACAGGGTGTTACGAGGGTGTCTGTGTTTGTCTTGTCTCTAAAATGGTCATTTCTTTCTGTTGTTCCTGATAAACAAAGCTCCTCAAAACTTCCGACAGACAGACATCAGGGTCTTATATGGGACAACAACGCTTAGCTTGAAGCGTGTAGCTATTTCCCACTCATCCCAATTTAATAAGCAGTCACTCACTGCCCACAGATTTTTTCTTCTGGTAATGATTTATATCAGATTATATTTTGAATTTATGAATAAAATCTGTAATTATTTTACAGAGTTTGCTTTTGTCCAATAATAAACAATGAAGTTATTCCTCCCTGTTAATGAATTCCCTCTGTTCATACTCCTGTCTGTGCTCACCAGCTTAGGGTTCCAATCCACAGTGGTGCCCTACATGCAAACAAAACAAAAGGCTCCATTTGCTGAATAATTTGTTCACACATTGACCTGTTCCAAACCTAGCCCTCCTGCCATTTCCTCTACAGACAACTTCTTCAGTGCACTTATTCCACACCGTTCAATCACAGTTTGATACGTGGTTCAGTATACTATTTCATATGATACAGATTTCCTTGAGGTAATGGCAGGAAGTGACTCGTGGCTACTCCAGAGTCACTGTTGCATTCTGTAGCAACAGTTGAAGAACTGTAGTGAATAAAAACAAACCGTTATTTACTATGCAGGTGTGCTGATTCTTTAATCTGCAAGGAAAATACAGTGAATCAGAGTAGCTTCCCGCTACTGAGACAGTCTGTGCCCTTCTTAAAGGTAATGGATGTACGTCAGCCAAACTGGGAATGACAGCAAACAGAACAGGCGTATGTTTTAAAAAAGCAAAAGCAAATCCATTCCCTAATCCTGAATAATTATGTCAACTGCTGTCATTACTATTGGATAAAGAATATTTTTAAAGCTGTGCAATAAAGGTATCTCAGTGACAACACCCATCTGGCAACAAGCCAATTTCTCTAAACATCGTTAGCTATGTTTTGCAGATTTGATAGTAATCAAAGAAGAGCTATATAGATATCAAGGTCCTAGATACCTTTCAGAATAATTCGTATTAATTTAGCCATTACTACATGGAAAAAGTTGCTGATGGTGTGTGTTAAGACACATAATTAAATTCCTACTGCTTCATTACTGCATGTCAGGTGAACTGCATTAGAAGTCTGTGTCGTAGAAACATGCATTGAAACATGTATTGAAAATTCCTCACACATTTGAGAATGAGAGAATCACTCAAGGGCAGTTGTACAGATTAATCACTCAACATTTTGATATCTAGACCAGGAAATGCCCTAAAATGTATCATGGAACAATACAACACACCCTTTAGGGGTGGAATGAATGAGTTTATCAATCTTTGTTTCTTTCCTTTCCCCATGAATTTTTAGGAGGGAAATTTTGTTAAAAAACTTGTGCCCCCCTAATTCTCTGAAAAAAATTCAAATTCATACAGCATTTGAGAGCACAATGCCTATCGTAACTAGTGTTGAAAAGCTTTTCTAAAACCACCTGGAGTCATCTATTTTGTAAATGCAACTGATAACTAGAGCTTAATGTTATAATTTTTTCCTCACACGAGTGGAATAAAATATTAAATTTGTCATTTTAGAAAGCAAGTTTATTTCCATGTCATTTTACATTCATTTGATGAATATAACTCTGCAAAAGTCTCTCATGCTGTTCTTCTGTTCACCAGAGAAGCTAAATATGGAAGTCAACATGTATTAAGTAGCATTATATGCTAACATTAAATGACTGCAAACTGCTGATATGCTTTCACTTATTATCCCTCAGGGACTTCTGTCAATATTAATACGTAAGTGGCTAAGCAATCATCCCTAGTAAGTATCAGATCCAAACCCACCACCCTTCAAGCAATTAAATGGAAGTTTAGGAATAGAAGATTATCCATTATTTTTAATTACATTATTTATGCCCATTTTTCTTTTATGAAAATTAATAGGTGGTTAAAAAACAGCAAGACTGGGCTCAAGTTCTTTAGGACACTCATAAACCCTGCATTAAGTCAACTCATTTTACCTAGCAGCTAGAGAAGAGTACCGTTGGCTTCTGTTTTCCAATCTGCCAGAGATTTGCTGAATTAATTTAGGTGAACCAGTCAATCTCAACATCTCATGTCTATGCAGTTGGAAAATAAACACAGGAATCAGTAGTATAGAATAAGATAAACATGGGTAATGGAGTTCACGCATTTCTTCAGGAAAAATGGGGTCTCACTTACCAGACCCTGTAAGTTTACTTACTTTTGTGTCTACCATTACACCTAAGAGAAAAAGCTGTGAGATTCTGTGCTGGTAAGAATAAAGCAAACAGGGAGGATAACATGGAAGTAAACACTGAATGTTCCTGCCATCTACTGCATGCTCACTGCCGACTCACAGAAAGCAAGATGAAAAAATACCTGAATTTTAACAGCTGGTAACAACTTGGTCAAAAAAACTAGGATATGACAAAATGTAATGTTTGTACTGACAAACACATTAGAATCTGATTAGAATCAAATCTAGGAGTCTGGGAATACACTTTTTAGTACTGTCTTCCGAACAAGGGTATTTTCTGTTTCTTACAAGCACTTTATTGTGAGCTGGCATTGAGATTAATCGTAATCATTCTGCCCACTGATCACTGTTGCTGATAACCAGTCTTCCACAGTCATCTTTAATACACATTAGGTCCTCTGTCCCTCAGTGTAAAAGTACATCAGATCAGTGGGATGTCATGGGATCATCACAGATTCCCATTTCAACATGAAACATGCTATGGAAAGTAACTGGTAACTTGAGCCAAGGTGTATCACATATTAAAGGACAAGGCTATAAGCAGAAGGTGCTTTATTGTAGTCTAGTCATATAACATCAAAAAGCTCTTCTGAAGAAGCTTCAGATGCAATGGTCTTTTGACCAATCCCGTACAAGTGCCCAGTGAGCTAGCAGCTTGTTCTTGTTTCATGTAAACTGTAAAGTAAACAGGTTATAATACAAATTGAATTTTATAGGTAATCAGTGGGTCTATTATGGACTGTCATCATTAAATGATGTCTACTTGTTTTTAAGAAATTCTAGCTATAAGTAGGCAGTAATAACTGCTGCATGCACCAAGTGCTCATGTACATATATATGAACTGCCAGAGCTCCTGTCCAAGATTTCCTCCAACTTTTGTATCTAAAACAGTGGAATTTTTCAATGAAATACCTACTGCAATTGCCAGCCAGCATTGCAGAGATATCAAGTGTGTAGATGCCAATACAACTAATATGTTTGTTCTGATCCTAGACGTGCTAGCTCAGCACAGTCACTTGTGGGGAAGGCTTGCTTTAGCTTGGACAACTTGTTTTAACAGTAAATGTTAGAATGTACGAATGCCTTGGTCTCTGTACAAAACACAGGATAGGACAAATGAATGCCACCTTCTCAGCAACTACCAGCATACCATTCACCCAGAAGATGAGGGACTCAATGACCTGCTGCTACTTGGAAAATGTTTTGTGCCATTATCTGCCAGATAATGATAAAGGGGTGGCACCTGCCAGATGCTAGCCCCAGGATCAGTAAAGTGAGTAGCAGCTTTCAACAGGAGGGGAGGAAGGGGCAGGAGCAGTGGTGGCTATGGGTCAGAAACAACAAAGGTTGAGTGAAGTCTTGCCTGCCCACCTCTGCCTCACCTACTGGATACCAGTAGTTTTCACACTGGGATTGAGGATATTGCAAAGAGGACAGAGGAGGGACAAGGCGTGGACAGGGAAAGTGTAGCAAGGTGAGGTTGGAGAGAACTGAGACTACAACCTCTCTGTAACTTAAAATATTCAAGCTCTGCTGCTACAATAGTTGTCTGTAACTCTCTAAGCTTTCTCATTGAGTATGCAGGATTTCTTTCTATGGCTATAGTCTCAGTAAGCTTTGCTACCATTTGTTTCATTATAGTGAGAAGCAGAAAAAATATCTATGAAGTTTATGACAAGTTTGGACAATGTAAACTGCTGGATAATAGCTTAAAATAGTCTGTTTGATGAATATGGTTGTGTCAAGCAGTGTGTGACTAACGTGAAGCTGCGAGAGTGGCAGAAAAATAAGATATCGGGGACAAAGAAGTGAGGAGGGCACTTTCAATCATGCCTGGAAATATGACATCCCTTCTCAAACAGGCGATTTCTCATTAAATGTCTTGACATTCCCCAAGCATTAATACACCTGTTAAGAAAATGGTATTTGTCCTGAGGACAAAAGAGAATGTCAGTTTTGAACAGCAAGGGCTGGAAGTCTACTTAGTGCCAGTACAGATTGCTGTAAATTTCAGAAAAATAAACACTGTCAGTAAATAAGTATTTTCCAAAGAGGAAAAAAAAGGAGCTTATGCAAAAATACTTATGGCACACTGAAAAGTTTTATCTTTTTAAAGAAATCTCTGGAAACTAGTTTCTAATACTAAAATGTAAAATGATCGCAAAAGCTTATGTCGGAATTTTATTTAATCAAAAAGGAGTCAGCCTTATGAAAGATAACATTTTATAGAAATAAAGATACAATAGGTATATTAGATCCTAGTGTTCACATCACAAAAGCGTGTTATTTGAAAGTATATTTACTACGGACTTACAAGTTTTGGAGGTTCTGTTTTGTGTCCCTGTTTCCACCAAAGTTAGAGCAAAAAATTAAAAGAAATTACTTATGCTTTCAGAAAATGCTAAGCTGCAGCTATGAAAATCTCAAGTCCTTTTATTTGAGGAAGAAATTGTTCAGACCTTAGAAATGCCTGGAAAGTATTATTGCTGTCAAAAATTCATTCTCACCTTTTTCAGAATAAGGGAAGAGCAAGAAAAAATGTGTAATATGGCAGTGTAATGAAGAAAGAAACCGGTAGGATATTTTACATATATTGCAGTTATAAGTATGTAAAGATACATACTGATCTGGATCAGAGGAAGAGTTTCCCTTTAAATAAGTTTGTTCATGTCAATTTGTCACTATTGATATAGTTCTAATTATATTGTTCATGCAAAGTTTTAGCAAATTTGAAGACATGGAAAGAAATTACCATGATCTGATATGAAGGAAGGGACTGTTGATGTCATGACTAGAGAAAACTCTTGCAAAACTCTCTGATCCGTTACGTTTCCTGATACTAACATGAAATGTAGCAATGAGTTCATTATAAATCTACCAGATATCCAGGAGGAACACTAAGGATGGAAATCATTACTTATGACAGTTTACAATAGAAGAGGATACAATTAACATGCAGTGGTCTGTTTTAGGGGCTATAAAGCATGTAGAAGGTAAATTAATTTGACCAGAGACTTGTCTATTTAGAACATCGGAGTCTATTTTGTGCAAAGGATCTGTCATTTGGAATTACACTCCTTATATTCATTTTAGGGATTTACTATTTATATAAGAACATAGAGTACACATTACTACAACACTCTATATTGGCAAGCTAGACTAGGCACACACTGCTCATTATTTGAGCCTGCAGATCAGTCGATGCTTTCATAATAAGAATGGGGTTTATATTTAAAAGCGCAGAATTTTTGCCCAACCATTATTGTTCTATTTGTAACCCATAGTAAACAATGTTGTCAATCCAAAATGGAGTACATTGTTTCTGATGAACATTCAAGGTTCAAGGGGTAATCATCACAAAAAAACTAAGAAGCTAAGTGTATGGGCATCATTGTTCTGCAAACACTGATTGCTGTTGTCATACAGAAAATCATCTCCTTAATAATGAAATTGTCCATTTTAGAACAATGTTTCTGGATGGATGGCTCTTCTCAGATTACAGTAAACTCTAAACTCCATTCATTTCCTTTTTTATTTTTTTTAATGATGCAAATGTCCCTTCCCATGTAGCTTATTATTCAGTCGTGTGTCATATTTGTATATTTGGAATTAAGCAATATAATAATTCCCATCTGAAAGGTTTCTATTCCTAACATGCGCACACAGTAGAATCTACATATACTGCAAAAATACAGTGAAGTAATTGAAAAGCTTCAAGTCTCTAAATTACAATTAAAGTGAAAGAGATGGAGAAAGAGAACTAGATTTTACCCTGAACATCTTCAGAACAGGGTGGTACTATAGATTCTGGAGGAGAGCAGTTTCTTACACTTAGTGCTGGATCTACAGACCTCAATATTTTGATCATTCAGAACTGATACTACTATAACAGCCTGGGGATTCAGCTATGTGTGATCCAAAGCCTGCCTTTTTTAAAATACAGCTTTCTGACCTTGGCTCAAGTTTACTGACAAAATGGTCATTGAGCTGTGAGAAGGAACAAAAGCTAACTCTATGCAAGATAGGAAAGAACAAAGACAGAAGCACAGATGGCAATAGTAACTCAAGAACTTGAGAGAAGACCATCAATATGAAAAGACATAAAAGCCCAGGAAAAAGTGTGTTTTCAGTTGGACGCAGCAATGCAGTAGCACTTTGAGCAACAAAAGAGACCTCCTACCTCCTGGCTGATGACTGCCTCACCAGCAGGGACTTGCCTGCCCTGCGAGGATGGAAATATTTAACCTGGTTGTATGCTACTACCAACTACTTACTGTAAGTATAAATTAATAAATAATTGCTGTGTGCTCCTAAACCATGCACTATGCTAGCAGAATTTCCTTGTGCAGAGTCAAAAGTACCCAAAGAGCCCCTGCTGAAAGAAGGTTATGCCATGGTTTAGACTTACCTCTGCATTATAAGAAGATTTTTTTTTAAATCTTACCAATGTAGCTGTTTATATCTATTACAAGTTAATTAACCTTAGAAATCTGACATTCCTTTGTTAAGTCAAAAAAAAACAACTTAGGATGTTTTTAATTTTAACTGATATTTTGAAATTATCCTTAGAGTTGCAAATGCTCATTCAACTTAAGTAGCACATCTATTTTACAGATGAAGGAACTGCTCCTAGAAGAACAAGATTAACCCAATCTGAACTGTTTTTTAGCACTTCTGAGAATTAGGCCGTAAGAGACTTGGAAATAGGTCAGTAGCTGAACTAATGTCAAACAGGAAATCTTTCACTAGATCCAGTCATCTGCAGTCACAAGCCAGTCTTTCATAAACTATTACCGTCTTTTTGAAAATGACTTGGACTTCGCCTCTGTTATTTCTAATGGAAATCTACTCAAGAATGCTATGCCTATGACAATCAGAAACCTAATTTCCATCCTAGATTTCTTCATAGACAGTTTGTTTTTACACCAATATTGTTCTTTAAATTCAGTAGCTCTTTTCTTCTCTCTGTTTATTCTCCTGAAAAATTGATGGAGATAAATTAGTTCCTTCTCAGCTCAATCTGCTAAGACATCTTTTGTTAAATAAGCTTTACCTTCTCAGTCATATTGACTGCCCCTCCCAACACTGGTTCTAGTTGTGATCTTTCCTGAACATTTATAAGTAAAATTTTGGAGAGATGTACAAGAGCATGAAGCTTTACCCACAAGAAAATTAGTTTTGCTGTGTGAGGGTCACCCTTTCTTTCTTATACTCCCAGAAAAGACTTTGCATTATTAGTCCCAGGAATCTGTTAAGGCAGCTAGATATTCATTTGGTGTATATAGTATTTCATATATTACACCCCAGTATTGTTAAACCTATTATTTGGGAAGTTAATAAGGACATGCATGCTAGCAAATGTATAGCCAAGCATCAAGCCTAAGGTAGTTACCTTCTCAAAGACTTACTAGCTTAGTCAGCCATGTTAATGTGACCAACTGTGGAGACTAACAGTTAGGACACTATCTTCAGAATTAGGAGATGTTGGATTCAAGTATCTTTAAGCAGACCAAAAAATACACAAACTTAGGTCTACCAAGGGCCAGCAAGAAGACCTTAATATGTTCTTCAGATGAAAGACAGCATAGCTTGATTCAATTTCCCTACGACTTTTTCCCCTGCTGAAACCCTTTCATAAATTCTGTCATACTGATTATTAGCTTGGGTCAATAAAAACTATTCATTCTTTGAAGGAATGATCCTCCAGTTATGCCTCTATGAGTTTCTCTCTCACATAGTGAATGTAGTGTTTAGTTCTGGCATGCCATCTCAAGAACTAAAAAAAATTAGGAAAGGGATGAGGTTAAGAGATATGGCATTGACATCCACAGGTTGAAAGACTGAACTACCAAGGAAATGCATTTTGGAAGAGAGAAGACTGAAGATGAGATATACTAAAGATCTATGAAGTATCAAGGGCATGGAAAGAATAGGTAAGAGTGAAATGAGAATCACCTTTTCCATTGCAAGAAGGTGTCAGGTGAGGCTAGCAGGAGACAATTCCAAAATTCACAAAAGGTGGTGGTTTATCACACTTGAAGGTTGAACTTTAGTACTCTATACCAAAGTGTGCTGAGGTTGCTAAATACTTACATGGATTCGGAGGACACTAGACAATCTAATGGAATAAATACAGATGGTTACAGAATACACACATTACACATCCAGCAACTGTGCTTGCCCAATTCTTGCATTTTCCATAGGCATGCCTTTATGTTTGTCAGAGACATTTGAGGGCTTCATGGACTGAATCCTGTTTGATCTGTGGAAGCGTGTTTTATGCTGTACTCTAATTCTTGGTCTTAAGAAGCTTTTGCAGATAAATTTTGAACATCAACCATAAAAATTAGAACATTTATTGTGTTCAGTGTGATAGCATGAATTAAAAACTGGGGAATCATGAAGATGAAACTATGTCTGCCAGTGAGTTGAGCAATGATTAGAACATGCAAACATATCTCATATCTCAATCTTACATAGAACAAGATTTTTTTTTTTCTTTTTTTTTCTTTTTCTTCATAGAGGAGAAATAGGCCATCCTTGCATCTGTGTGATCTTTAGTCAGATATGACACTGGAGGCTCTTTAGAACTGTTCGTAAGCAACTGTCATTGTAGCAAGTGATTGGTACATATGAAAATGGAGGCTGAATGTCTGCAAGCTGTACATTAGCAGTCAGGAGAAGCCGCTATCAGAGACTACAGGTGTGATCCTCTGTTTATAACATTGAGGGTTTTTTAAAGCAGATGAATAGCCAGAATCAGCTGAAGACCCATGTCAAACAGTAGTCTTTTTTGTGCTCACATCTATTATCTGATTTTCTTACTGCATGGCCATAGCAGCTTATGTGGATATGAGAAATATTATGAACATCAAATCCAGATTATATAGGATGGTACAGTAATAAGCATTAGGTGTCTTCATGGTTGTTCATATCTGCCTGGAACTTCACAGTAAAATTAGGGAAAGAAGTCAGGTATCACAACAAGCTGCCACATAACAGCAAGATAATATTTAAAGCTACCTGTGAGCTTTCAAGTCCTAGAAAGCAGTGGTATCAGTGGTGCAGATAAACAATACTTAGTTATCTGGAAGTCAAACAATTCAATCACTATCATTTGCAAAAAGTTTATTCCTAAACAACTGACCCAATTGAAGGAGGAAATTATATTTCTACATGTTCCAAAGGGAAACAATGTACCAGGTCTTCAAATAGTTAATATATTAATGTTAAAACAAATTGAGTGATATGACGCAAATTAATAATACGTGCACTGTTTTCTAACTTTGTTTCACAAAGCCTGGAAAAAAATTACTACACTTTCATTTTCAGGCATCTTGTAGCTCTGCTAGTTACGTGTAGGTGTTGGCAGTTCTGTGTGTTGGTTTTTGCTGGAACAAAATATTTATGATTCATAAATGTATGAATCATAACATTTATATAGCACTACTGGAGTAGATGCCACAAAAAGCGTAATTAAATATAAGAGCATACAATTAAAAGACAAAGCCAAATGAATAAACCTTAAAGAATGATTTAAATCCTGCATCTAAAAGCCCCGGAAATAAAGATGCAGTGTGATATGTATATCACTCAGGCAAGTCACAGGCAAAATACAGTCTAGAAACAGGCAGACAAAAGTATTACGCAAGCAATTATTAGTATGTAACATCTATTTCAAAGTACTCTGCAGCACTTTACAAATTCTCTCTGAATAGGTAGGAACCGTTTCAACTGCTATTGAAATGCGTGTCATAATACATGTTTTTAATTTGCCAGCTCCTTTAGTAGTAATTATTTATGATGATACTCTATAGCATACTAGTGAATGTAATCTACTATATTTTTGAAAAATGAGACATCAAGACACCATCTGCTATTCAATGCCTACTGTAAAGTGGGGATATACAGCCAATTATCCTCACAATTACAACACGTGCAGTTTAGAATAAGGTAGCATATCTAGGTCTTCTAATCCATTTGTTTAAAAAAAAAAAGTCAGATCTGAGGAGCTGATGTGAACTGATTCAGCCTAAAGGCTTCAAATAACTAGTCTTAAAACATCTAAAAACAATGTGAATAAATGGAATAACTAAAAACTTTTAGTTTCTGACAGTAACAACTCCCACATTTGACCCAAATGACAATGGGATTTTCCAGGTTTCAGTGTGGACCTGCATATTTGTTTTAGATGGCTACTAGGGATTAATCAACACATTGAGAATGCATAGGGCACTGTCCTCCCTTCAAATCTTTTCAGCAAAAGCTTAGGTAACTTTCACAAACTGTGCAAACTTCCTTATTTCCTCTTATTTGCCATTTCTGTGCAAGTAAACTTCCTTTTTCCAATGGTGGCTAGGAGGTAATTAATAAAAAGCCATTTGAAGACCTTTTGATGAGAAATTTCCACCTTAATGACTGCCTCTGCTCCTATTGATCAAGTGGCCTATTTTTCTGAGGTTTTGAGGTCACTAATGAAGAACCAAAAGTTTAGAAGAGCAGAGATGGATTATTCAAATTTGGAGGTCTATATTTGGTCTATAAACAGATTGTGAACATACCATGGGAAATTTGTGAATTGCCATCAGTGCAATTTTTACATATAAGGTACCAGGAAGAAACAAAAGTTTGAATGGAAGTGTTAAGTGTGCTTTTCAGCCCCTCCCATTACTAAACAGGTGATTGTTGCAATATTTTTTGACTCTGGCAAAGAGTTGTGGTGTCTTGAATCACAACTGCAGCAAGGTTGTCCCACAGAAATACAATGGAGGGAAAGGAAAGAAAAGATTTTTATTTGCTTGCTGAGAAGGATACAGTATGTGTCAATTTAAAAATGAAATTTCTTTTCAGGACATTTGCTCTGGTTTTATGTCACTATAAATATTATCTGTGTTCCAAGTGACATTTATTACTCTTTAGCGATCTAAAAACATAGAAGAATGCTTTTGTTTCTTGACTACAAGTTGTTCAAGCTATACATCATTTTCGTGATAGTTTTTTTAAAACCAATTTGGATTTACTGAAAGATCACAGCAACACAAAAGATTCCATTTTGGTGTAGTAGAAAGGGAGATGAGAAGAGGTCATGAGGCTAGATAGCAGTGGATATGTGGATACTTTTGCCTATAATTTCAGTCTTGTGCAAGATGATATGAAATGTTCCGATACACATGGGGCTGCTCTGTATCTCTGTATTCCTCTAAGGGAAGCCCACAGCCATACAGAAGGTTAACCCCATCCTCTGTGAAGCTTTAGCAGGAGAGGACACCTGTGAAGTTAACCCAGGAGTAATTTCTATAAATGAGCAACTCAATGTCTGTATTAATTTTAACATATTTACTGCCAGGACTTCAGAATGCAGGCACACTGTAAGGATTTAATTCTGCCCTCTTCTCACATTCTGTTCTAATAGGACTACTGTTAGAATAACGTAATACCACTATGAGTCCAAACGATACAATCACACCTAAATAATGACAGATCTCCTATGTAAAACACAGTATGTGAATAAATTCTCTTACCCTTGCTAATACAACCACATTGTCTCATTGCAAAACAGTAAGACAAAGCAGGAGAAAATGAAAAATCTGCTTGGTGCACTTCTCTCCCGTTCATAAATCATATCCTGAATGATACAGAACATTAATGATTTTGTAGGCTGTCTGATGATAAAAATTGCTGTTACCCTTTCACCATTATCAGAGACACACATGATGGCATTAGTTCTACAATATTTACCTTTATTTATGACTTTAACAATATATTTTTAAGACATGGCTAATGGTAGCTAAACATTTAAAACCAAATTGTATACACAAAATGGTATGTTGATAAATATCATTCCATGTTTACAAACAGAATAAGGAAGTTAACATTTAACTAGTGCTCACACTAAAGCTCAAAACTATATAAAATGACAGCTAGACTGACTTACAATATGAAAGTCAATGATAAGAACTGTATCTGCTAGCAAGGTTTTACTCAGAAGAGATCCAATGAGACAGATTGTGCTATGCAGAAGACAGCCAACTACAAAGTCCCTGTTGTGCTACTTGGATTACCAGTTTGATTGTTGAGGCTGCACAGGGCCTAGGCTTCCGTGATATTTCATACTACCATAAATTAATTCAGAATGCTGGGCAATATATACACAAATATATTTCCAAAGCCAGTTGTTGCCACTCACTGGCCTCTCTTAAAGAGGTGGACATGTACTGCAAGTGAAGTGCGGTTGGACTCCTAAGTACGTTCAACCAAACTTGTCAGCTCAGACCATAGTCAGCCAGGTATTTCTCCACCATTCTTCCAGAATTAATCAATATGGATAATACCAACAGGTCTAGTAACTCAGTCTTACCATGACTACTGCTACAGCTGGCAGTAGGAGGAATCTGCTGTCCAAAGAGAAGAGGGAGACAGAACAAAGAAACAATGAGCAGCAGCAAACCTGGGTTAGGACAGGGCAGGCTAGAACCAAGGGTTTGGGCACAGCAATGCAATCTAGACTGTAGCAAGGACCTTCAGCCAGTAAGGCACAGAATTTTCTCACATGCTGCCAACTGTGGAGCATCTGGGAGCAACTGCCTCACCATAAGCCCTGTAATAAGGTGCATTATTAGAGTACCTCATACAAACAACTGCAACATGGTTAGTTCCAGCAGTCATTTATTTAGCAGTTTTATTATGACAACTGAACTAAAGAAAGTACAAAAGTCAAAACAAATCTGGTGACATCTCGTATTGCCGTAGACGGCAACTACATGTTTTGGTTTGGCTACTTGTAAGAAAAGAAAAAACAGGGCTATTTTCACAAAAGATAATAAGGAAACAATGAATCATCTAGTGAATCATCTAATCATCCAGAATGAGAGAAACCATGGCTCCTTTCCCTCATCCATCTCAGGATATTTGTATGCTCATGCCTTACCTCTATAGGAAATTCTGAACATAAAAGAATATTGGATACTTGAGAGGACTAGAGAGAAAGGAAATAAGAGAGAGACCAGTGATTTACTGGGGAAAAAAAAAAAAAAAATCTCTCATCTACTGTCACTGACTCACTTGCTATAAAATAAAATTTAACTGGATGCAGCAGTTCCCACATGAGAAAATTATGCTTTTCCAGGACTCCTGAAGGACTATGGACAACTGTAGTCTTGTAGAGATGAACTCAGAGGCTCAAGAAAGTCAAATGATTTCTACTCAGAAGCTCAAGAAAATTAAATGATTTCCTCTAAGTCAGGGGAAAAGTGTGCAGATGATCAGCTCTTTCTTCTGCACAGTCTAACCACATCATTTTTTTAACATAGTACATAAGGCAAAAGGAACATTGCCTGTACAATTCCCATTCTGAAGACCCATCTAAGCATTTTTATTTATATGAAAATGCAGTGATTCCCAAAAGATTGAGGTCAATCCAGGTATTCTCCCATCATTTGGGAAACTGTACTTTCAATAACCAAAAATAAGCTTTTCTATCAAACATTTAATAGTCAACATGAACTGCATGCTCAGCTTTTCACGGAAAAAAAAGTTAGTTCTTCCACCATATTCTGTATTCACTCCTGACCATTTTCTCCTTCTTTTGCTGCTTCCCTCTTCCTTTCTAGCTTACAGCAGGTTGGGAACCAGAGAATCCAACTGTGATATTGGCTATATTTTAATATTTAATAATTTTACATTAGATGTAAAAATCACTGAACTGTCCAGGTATTTAAAGTGTGATTAACCTATTATACTCTGATATGGGGGCTGATTTTTCTACTGAATAGTCTATAAGAAAAAAAAGTGGGCATAAGCAACTACCATCCTGATTTTGTATCAGACACTACTTGCACACATATAGCTATACTCTGTCCTACACAGTACATCATGCCAAACACTGTAAAACTGCATCTATCTCAAGCACACTTATTAAATACTGAACAAGTTTTAAGCCAAAACTTCTGTCAAAGCAGGCATAAAATGTAAATACTTGCTCTGCATTACACAGAGCAAATGAAACAGGCAAAATACTTTGCATAGTCTTCATTTCTAAGTGTTGTGAAAAAATAGTATATTGATGTAAAGAAGAGCTATAAAGCTTCCTACCACAGCATTTCAGTAGTGCAAGGGGAGCAGAACCATACCTAGACGTCAGAGACCTTACAGGCTCTGCACTGCCCCAAGCTCTCGGATGTGCTGATACTGCCAAGCCAGATGTCACGTTACTCCGTACCAAACACCAGGCCAAGCTAGCACAACCTAGCTTTTGCCATCTGATGCTCAGGAATAACTGGAGGTTTTATAACGACAAGACCTTAATTGAACTAAATGCATAAATCATTATTTATGCAACTTCATTTGAAGTACAGAATCAAGGACTGCCGGTGTTTCTTGTGTTATGTAACAAAATGAACAGGAAAAAAAAAAGAACTAGGCATTTTTCTCTGGAGCAATGATATAGGAATAATAGAAAAGCCTTCACCTACACTAGGCACATTAGGAGACATTATAGGAACCTTTTATCTATATATAAGGAGTAATAGGAACTCTAATTCCCTTTGGAATTTGAATTATTTCTTTTCTGTGTTTCTATTGCAGAGGAACCTAAAACCAAGAGAAAAAATGATGGCACAAGATAACATCAGGAATTTGCCAGTTTTTGTAATTCCTTTTAGCATGCAGAACATCCACAAGAGTTTGATATTTGCCATGAGAAATAAAGGCGTAAAGGCAGCTTGGTTACAGGAATAAAATGAAAAATAGTTCAGTGAACAATATTTCTCCTAAATTATTCTTTGCTCACGAATATTCTTATTTGTACCATCCCTTTTCTGAGCAGGTGGAGTTCAGAGAATCAAATACGTTATCATGTAATCATATACTGCTTCACTTATCATAGCTTTTGGTAAGCAAATAGGTAGCTAATTAGATATTCTCCATTCCCACCTATTGCAGCAGAAGGAGCTTTCTAGATGCAGAACTTGCTAAAGGTGCCTCTGACTGCAAAGGATATGGCTGACCCACTGGCAACACATTGCTGCCACCAGACTTACACCTTTTACACATTTGGCTTTCTTCCTTTTAGGTTAAACAACAAATAGTCATCACTTCCATGCAACGTTCGTTACACCCTCCTTGAGCAGAGCCATTATGCCTGTCCTCTGAAGATGTGATGAGTTTTCACCCCAGGAACACAATCATGTAACAGTTTTCAGGTAAGCAACTCTTAATATGTATTACTTTATGATCCTGATCTATACATTTGTGAATGTATAGCTCTTAGTTCAACTAAAATACAAAAGCTACATGTTGAAAATGTGAAAGCAGAATTTCAGTGAGAAAAATCTTAAGACATGTTACTCAAATTGAAGATTTTTTCCGTGATTTGCAGTTTGAATGAACTCTTCATTTCCGATAAGTAATGCAAAAACATTGTTGGAGTTATGACAGAACTAGTAGACAGATCAAATCATGGATACTCTACAGCAGGTAAAGGTTGGATAAAGGTTTTCAAATACAAATATTTTACCTCTTCAAATGGCCATTCCTTTCTCAAAAGCTACTTAGGAGTCACATACATAATTACATATGTAAATTTTTTGAAACAAGTTTGAAATTAAACACTTCCAATACACAAAGTGTTTGTTATTTCAGGTTTCACAAAGTTTTCACATTTGTTTTTCCCCTCCTTCCCTAATTCTTTTTGACTAAATTGATTTAGTTTGACTAAACTGGATTTCTTCTCTGCTGCTTTTTATTTTCAATTCCTAGCCATACTATTCTAGTTTCCTTAGATTCTTTAACTTTTCAAAATTAATTTGTCACATTTAAAAAAGTGGGAAAAGAAAGAAAAAGATAACAGCTTAGATTGAGTAACAAACATACAAAACTTCCTTGAGAAGAGAAAAGAAAAGAAGAAAGAGAAGAGAAGAGAAGAGAAGAGAAGAGAAGAGAAGAGAAGAGAAGAGAAGAGAAGAGAAGAGAAGAGAAGAGAAGAGAAGAGAAGAGAAGAGAAGAGAAGAGAAGGACCCTTAATTCAGTTACTAATTACATTAAATATTTTTTTTTGTAATGAAACTTCAAAATTACGACTAAACAGGAGTCAGCCAGCTTTATTGGAAACTCAGCATCTTCTGTGCATGCAGGAAGAACAGAGGAGTTGGAAAGCACAAGGAAGCTTGCCTGAACTCAATCAGGAGTGACAATTTAAAGAAACTATGGAGCTGTAGCGTGCAGTCACTCATGACAGATTATTCCAGAAACTCCATTTTTGTGTAAGTGCATGGGAGAGGGGAGTAAGGGTGGCAGAAAAAAAATTTAATGCGTATGGCAAACAGCCTGACATAATAAATCTGAATAAAAACAAACATTTTAGTTTTCTTTTTATGATTATGAGATTTTCTCCTTCTTTAGACTTCTAATTTCCTCATATCTACTGAGTATTTTTAGATAGCCTTTTTCAACCACACAGTATTTCCCCCTTTAGTTTTTTGCCAAGGTATATCCAAGTAACATGGAGAAAAGGATATAGATAACCAAGTAGATAAACAATATTTTAAAAATCAATTTACAAGAATTAAGTTGCTAATATTTTTGTACTCCTTTTCTGTAAATAGCCAACCACTTAAATTTTACTACCAAAAAAATGGTAATAATGAGCAGATTTAAATATCGCTTCTGAAAATAGAATTTTATATTCCTTTGTATACGTTTCTAACAAATGGGTCTGTGTCTACCCAAGGAAAAGAAACAATAAAATAAAAAGAGAAGCTTTATAGCTCCAGGCAGTAATTCTTTTTCTCTTACTGAAGCTTACAAGCTTTTCCTCATAGTTGTACAAAGCTTGGAAGCAGGCAGTGGGTTGACAGGGAGGCTTGGTGAAGACTTAATCTGGGAGAACCTATTTTTCCCTTTGAGGGAATTGACAGTCCCAGGAAACCAGTCAAGGGAGGATAAAGAATACAGATGCACTGAAGTATGCCAAGGTTGAAGGCTTAGCCCTCTTACATACAATTTTCATTGAAAGGAGAATGCTCATCTGTAACAAAGGTTGTAACTTCAATTAACTGGGAATGAAAGCGCTTATTAGATCAAGAATGCATTTGAAGGAATAACTTTGATAAAAGCTATGTTTGCCTTGCTTCAAAGGGATGACAGGCAAGGCACTACAGACATTTATTCATTAAACCAAAATTGGCATTAAACAGTGGGTGAGGTTTTTGCCTGTTTAAACTAAACCTTATTCACAGACTTTACTGGTTCTTTCAGAAGAATACTTAAATGAGCAGCAGAACATCTATTCACCTATTGCATGATTCCTGTTCTAAATTGGCACGTTACATGCTTCATCCATCTTCAGTGTCAAATTTTGGAGAACTCTGGTCAGTGTTTCACAAACTTTTTCCTACAGATTTTGTTGTTGCCCGTAAATTCCACAGGATAGGTCGTACTTGAATTTCTACTATAGTATTCACAATAACATTGAAAGAACAACCAGATAAATAGGAACTCAATCATGAGTGGATGGAAAGTTTTCAAGCTGTTCAAAAGTTGTTCTTTTGTATGTGCTTCTAGAATTGGAATAAGCAGTAATTAAAATGTTCCATTAGATATTAACTATGAATGAGAATTAGAATGAGTGAAGGACTCTGACAGCAAGATTAGAAGACTACATTAAATAGGTGCTTATCTAAAGAATATGGTGTCTGCCAGTCAAATTCTGTGTGAAAACAGCTGTCAGGCTTTTAACATCTCAGGTGCCCTTCTGCTGTGCCCTAATGAAGGTGCTGCCTCCTTCAGTAGAGGGGGGTTTGCTTGTATTGATCAAACTATATACATTACCTGAGATGTTCTAGTTGTGGCCTACTCTTCACAGCATACAGGTTAGGTTAGTTCTGATATTTAACCTGAGATGGTAAAGAAAGATGAACAATGAAACATTTATACGGTAGATGTCCCCATTTCAGTTCAGTGTGAAGGTTTTTGTTTGTTTGTTTTTAAAGAAACAGAATCAAAACACATTTAGGGAGCAATTCCCACATCATTTTAAAAATCTATTTCCAAATAAGATGAGCCATATCCACAATGTGCCTGTTCCTTTCTTCTCTAAGAGAAAGTACAAATGGAGACACTAAAAATACGAAGCTAGACAAGATGAACCTCAGTTGGAAAGAATGTTAGACTATTCTAGCATGACAGCATATGTAGTATAGCTAGTTATTCCATGCAAGGGACATCATAATATGCATTAAAAGAATATTATACCTTGATCATGTAGATAGAACATTTGCAGTTTCTTGTTTGTTTGTTTTTTTAATCCATATAGTCTTATTTTCCTTGATATGTGTACGTTTTAGCCCAATGTCACTGCTCTGGCTGTCACAATGGTGTTCGGCCTAAGGCTAGGCTTTAAATATAAGCAATACTAGATCTGGTTTTGTTGTTGTTGTTTTCATGTGTTTTTTTTTTCTTTCCAAGAAGGCTCATAAAAGAAAGGAACATTAACTTGGGTGTCTGCATATAGTTCAACTTCCATAATGAAAAGATAGCTATTCTAAAGTAAATTATGGATGTGAACTACTGTTGTATATTATGAGTTTTGAGGAAGCTACAGTTTGTCATAATGCTCTGTTGTGTAGTGCTTGATGTGAACATTTTTGAATTTTAAGTTAAAATTGACAAAGATTACTATGGACAGATAGAGCCCAATTAATATTGAGATAAGAAAACTATATAAAGTCTTCAAATAGAAAACTCAGTAGAATATATTAAGGCTACAGTTCTGAAAAAGGAAGGGAAGAGTGTTTTTCTGTTACAAATAAAGGAATGAAAAATGCATTAAGTGCACTGCATATCTGATATCTTAAAGGCAATGTCATTCCCTGTACAGCTCTTTTTGAAAGAAAGAGCAATCGAATCAATCTGGCAAAATAAGAAAATGACTTGGATAATATTCTGTTTTCACTACAGGCCTACTACAGTGCACTGCCATCTCCATCTTTATAGTCCATGTGTGACATGTCCACTTTCTGTGGACCCCAAAATCACTGGCTGGTATGGCATGCTAATTGCTGTAAGATCAGCTGAAGAT
>VXAL01000169.1:33667-43819 GCA_013399475.1 Chauna torquata | reverse complement strand
TTCAGAAAAATTCCTGTTCTCTAGTAAGATTTTAGCAGGTTTTTTTGTTTCTATTTTTTTTGTTTTTTTTAAAGAAGGAGTAATACCACAAAATTTCTTCAGACGAAATATGGTTTATACTATTGAAAAAGTGCTGGTTTTTTTCATTGCGTAAAATTCACATCTATTTCGTTTGTTGTTTTCCAGGAGAGTTCTTTTCTTCCTAGAGCTCCAAATTCAAAAGACGCACGGTGAGATGCCTAATTAAAGCCTGCAGAACTGTTGTATATATCCGAAAAGGAATCTCAAATCACAGGCCAATTTGTAATTATTTACAATATTTCATTATTTATCTATATACAACTGCTCTTTTTCACTATCTGTGACACTGTGAGTTAGACTGTAATACTAAAGTTAGAGCATGAATACTTACATATATATACTTTTGAGTTTCATGAATAGCTTGAGTCAAAATTAAGAGCTAACAGATGCACCTAAAGAACCCTATACTAAGTATCCAATTAACCCATAAGACATCAGTTACTAAAATCTTCTAAATTAACAATATACCACAAGATAGTTAAGAAAAGGGCGCAAGTCAAGATCAAAAACATCCTTACCCACAAATACAGAACATCTCTCTTTAACGAAGGAAGTTCAGAGACGTGCTTTAACTCCAAAGGGGTACCTCATCATTAGAGACCTGAAAATGAAACATGGTAAGCAAGTCACACAAAAAACAATTTTAAGATTATACTTGAAATACAAATATATTATTATGCAAATACAATACTTGGAACTCAATTATTTAATAGATACCATAAAAACAAGAACACCAGAATTAATGCACAATCCTTAGCAGTATGATGTTATAAATGTTCCTTAAATAAGGAAGTGAAGTGCCTCTTTTTTAGTGACACTGGGGAAAAAAACAAACAAAACAAACAAAAAACTCCACAAAGCTCTGCAAGATTGAAGGGTTGAGCCTGCGCCAGAACACTAGAAGTTTTAGGACAACTTTAAGAAAATATAAAGACCAAAAAAAAGAATTCAGATTTTAGGGTTAGGTTTTAAACCTCTATGTGCAAAAAGCCTATACATTTTGTTTTTTAAAAGCAGAAGCAAAGCTTCTGCTGTTACACAGTGACAGATGTACTTGCCAATAGTAATTGAAACTGCTTTTCTACGGGAGAGCTGTTGCACAACAACTGTACCCTACTCCTCCCCATACCCATAGGTAGAGGAGCTGATCTTTGCAAGATTCTCTTTGAATCCAACAGAGGCTTGAAAACATTACACAGTTTAACAGAAAACGTATATGGGCGAGGCGAAGTAAAGGCTCTTAGGGCCCATGTGCAAAAAAAACCAAGGCAAACGAAAACAGCCTCCAACATTAGAAGAGAAGCAAAAAGTTAGTATATAAACTTGCATTCTACGTCAGTGTGTTTTTCCATAAACGATTCTACCTTTCTAAAGTATGATCATTCTCTCCAAGGCACATAGCATCCTCCAATTCCCATGAACATGTATTTTCAACTCCCTACACAACAGTTTCTTGGTGACAAACTCTTAAGCACCTTTGCAAGAATATTAATAGTTCAACCTTTAAGCTTTATTAAAATATAAGATAGCATATACCGCTTCATCAACAGATTTTAATACAAAGATTTCTTCTACCTACATCTTTCACATCTCTAAGACAACATTGTAACATATGTCAAGGATGTAAATTGCTTATAACAGCTATCAAAAGCCTGCAACATCCGAGTAAAATTTTCTGTTGCATACTACTACTACATTTATCGGCCTTTTGTTTTTCAGTAACTTGAAGACTTATTCCAGGGTTGCTAAATTAAAATGTCTCTGCTCTTTGTTAATAGGAACACTTAAAACGTGCAGACTTTTTCCTAAAACTCACACAAAATAAGCGTGTCTCCAGTAGGTGAAGTTTGCTAAAATATTTCCATCTACATGATGTAGTAAGAATTGTATTAGAACATCTAGAAAACTTCCCTCTAGTGGTTCTCTTTCTATATCGAAACTTCGTACAATATCAAATAGAGCTCCCATTTCACAGAAGTCCTCTTCACATCCACATATTAGAATCAAGTTCAAAATTATTTAACTGTCAGGTATTACACAGCATTTCAATTTATATTTTTAACTCCTAAACTTCTTTTAAGAAGTTCTTTGTTTAACAAAGTTATAGTATCAAAGTTTTAAAATATATAAGTTAATTGAATAGAGGTACTAAAAAAATTATTTTTATTAAAAAAAAAAAAAGAAAAATTGAAAGCTTGCAATCAAGTAATTTCTCCTAGCTGTTCAGCAGTAAAAAACAGAAACCTAATTCACCTATAACTACCATATAATACAAGTGCTATCTTAAGTTCTTTGCTATTGGAAATGTAGTTGTCCTCCCTCAAGCGGATTCTTCAGAAATTCTCAAAAGAAAGAAAGATGTTTCTTACTTTTCAGGCCAGCGTCCACTTGCTTGAACAGCTTCCAATATGGACACAACTGTGGAGTACTTACAAGTTTGAAAAATCCTGTGTTGAAAAGAAGAAACATATATAAATATACATTCAACAGAACTATGATACACTATTCTAAGCGTAAAATATAAGAAATATTTCAGACAGAGAAAGAACCATTGATGACTATACCGAGTGCCAAAGAAAAACACACACAAAAGGAACTTAAAGCTTTCTTAAGATGCAAAATAGGATCTAACTCCACAGATTCTCAGCTAAGCTATATGGTATGCGAGCTTTTAATTACACAACTATTTATGTGTGTATATACATATATCTGTTAAATGTGATACAGTAAAAAAAAAAAGTTCTAAGTCTCTCTTCTTTCGAGCATCGTCCTAATTCTTGCTTTTAAATCTCAAATTGGGAAAATTCACTGATACATGAGGAAGCTTATATTTTATTAAATAGAACCAGAGCCGAATTCACCTAGATTTACATACATACATATTAAGCTATCTTAGAAACTTTTTTTAAAAATTATCTTCCACTGACCAACACAGCTTCACCACAAAATACTCTGAAAAACCACGCATTTCCCTAAGCGTACACGGATTTTCTCGTTCTCGACAGAATCCTAGAGCATTACTGTTACTCATACAAGATTTTGAACAACAGTAATCTTTCTCATTTTGGACACCAAAATGCAGACTTTTATACACCTTAGTGTAACGGGAAATAAGCTATGCATTTCAATTAGTTTAAAATAACCATTTCAACTCCCACTTCTATTTCTTAAAACATCATCTAAAATTTAATAAAACAATTTGTTAAGTTCTATATGAAATCCCTGTGTGTCTTTTTCTTAGGTCTTCGGCAAATACTCTTTAGAAAATTTAACAGGAGCAGTTTAAGAAATTATTATTTTCAACTACCTCCTTCACCTGTCTGCCAAAGTCTACTGCTCTCAAATCACAGTGCGCAGAACAAAACGCGTACATGTGCTTCAGTCTCAACTGAGTTTTAACCCAGCCTTTTGGCATTAGACATTGCATTAAAATGGCTGAGGTGTATACTTACATTCCATTTTCTCATTTTGTGGGCATTAATTCCAATAGAGAGACAATAATAACGAATGACTACATCTTGATATGCTATAATTGTTGGGAACTAGGAAGACGCCTGAAGTTTCAAGAATCTTCTTTAAAGAGTATAAGGTTTATCCCTGAGTCAGTTTATTTTACTGAAAATAAATGTTAGAAAGTTCAAGGGCTCCGCCACAAGACTACTGAAGGAAGCTATTCTAATAACTTGTTCTGCTCTTTAAACATTGTCGTCATTTTGCTTCTCCAAAGCATACCTGTGAAGACTCAAGAACTTCAGAGTTCCTGCTTATTTTTCTAATACAGATCATAACATCTCCCAATGTTCTTTTCCTCAGGTGTGAATATCACTGTGAAGTACAACTTTTTTTTCTTTAAGAGATCTGCCCACAAGTCTTAGCATAGCCATACTGAATATGAATGTGCTCTTTTTACCCTCTTTAGTTCTCAGAAGAGTTAGAACAACATATTTGGTGTAACATATTTGTACTTTACACTTCTGGTCACTAGAAAGGCAGTTGTGCAAGCTTCCTTCCAAGTTTAAAAAGAAAATCCTCTTGGTGCTCTTTAGATTTCTCACGTGTGCATTATACAGTTTCTAATTATTTGCCAGTTACTTTTGTCATAAACTTCAGCATTATGCCTTAAATTAGACATGCTTCTCAATTCCAGTATCTTTCCTGAGGAATTTCATTGCAGTTTTAAGACGCAGAGAAATGATCACATTGAAAACCAGAAAAAAAGCCTTCTCATTTTCACGTGACCTAAAATAAGATTTCATTAGAAACCTTCAGAGACAAAAGACTTCGCAGCACAGCCCTCATTCAACTGACAATCTGTTAATACACTAACATCCAACAATTCCCATGTTCTTGTCTGATAAGCCTCTTTATGAACTACTGCAATTTTATGACCTGGATGTACCAACTAGAACAATTCAAAGGCTCATGTCTGTTCTACAGATGACTGATCTGTAAGTACAGACCAACGGTAGTGAAGACTTGACACTAAGAGCGAAATGTCAGTGAAAATTTGCAAAAAAAACACACCAAACAACACAAATTCAAGTCTCAGCACCACCAGATGAGGACATGACAGTACCATGGGCATGAGTACCACGACAGAACTCGGCTCAGCAGAACAGGTTCGGGCATTCCACTTCACACTACATCAGCTAGCATAAAGTGTTTCATCTATTACACAAGCCTATACCCTTCAGAAATGAGGCCGCACACAATTTTTCTCCTTTAAAAAACTATTTCTAAGCAAATTTGATATATAAGTTTCTCAAAAAAGTCCCTCCCAAGTACATGCTAAGCAAGGCATCCTGAGTTTGTGACTTGATACACTCTTCTTAAGAAAATTATAAAAAATGATATTATCTAAAGCAAAACATTTATAATCTCGTTTCATTGTTTCCAGCAAACTCAGGACATGTTCTTGAATTCGTCTGCAATAGATAGAGAATCCAGACTCCTACCGTAACATCAATACTCTGCCACAGGAGTCTGACAAAGACGACTTTTAAAAAAAACATCCCCCAGTGAAATGGAGCAATATTCATCCGTCTCTCAAGGGTATTTAAGTGTTAATTCTTAAAAACTTCCCTGAAAATCTGGCTCTGAACCTAAATTTTAGCCTGCCTTCTGCAAAACAGCAAAAAATACTTTCAAAAACTGTATGCTGAAACCGACAACACAGTTCCATATGGAATCAGGCCTGTTCTCTTACCTAACATTTTTAATTTTTAAATGTTGGTGGAAGTCACCAACTACAATGGCTTCACTACAAGGTAAGGGAAAACAAAAATGTCTAATCTCATTCTCAGATTTCCTCCATGATACAGAATATCAGAGGTATTTTTTCATGCCACTATACAGATGTAATCCCTATGAAACTTAAAATTTTCTTTACTGAGGTGTTAAGCTCCAAATGTAATAAAATCATTAGCTCTACAAAAGCCATTTGCAGAATAGATTGTGGGATACTTCCTCAATTTTAGTGACCAAAAGAAGATTGAACTTTCAAATACTGTGCATGCAACACAAGGAAAAACACCCAAGAACACACTGCAGAAAGAAATCATTTGGTAACCAGAATTACTAAATTTTCTAATATGACTCAGGAAAAAAAACAAAGTCAAAATTGCTATTTGTCTTTAGAAAAATGATGGGAACATTTTTCCATCTGGCTGCAAACTTTAACAGCTGATTTAAGATTAAAACAAAAATATGTATCTTAAAAATCAAAATGGTTCTTTATTTAAAAAAAGTAGCATGCACTTACACTGGTGGTCTAAAGACACTAACCCTTGACTTCTCTTTGGTAATCTGTATGAATGAAGTTGAAGATCAATGCATTGGCTCACTGACAGATGCCACACTATACCAATATATTTCTGCTGAATTCTGTGTTAAAAAAACCTGCCTTTCTTGTAGCTTGTTTCTTGCAGCTTAATAACTGAACATAAAGCAAAGGCAGCACTGAAAGGAGAACTGAGTCCAAGGTGCTGCCAAGAGTAGCCATCCACTTGAGCACTCAAGCTCGTTCTATAAAGGTATTTGTGTATCCATCTGAATACTACTATACATGCATTCTGAAAGTGTTACTAAGATGCTAAAGTTTCTGAAGTCAAGCTATAGCTTTACTAACCACACTGTTTAAAAAGAGTTTGATTTAGAGCTGATCTTCTGCAAGTTTTCAACACTGCAGTTCCTCGAAAACATGGTCATTGCAAACCACATCATACCTTGTCATGTAATACTTAAAAAAACAAAACAAAAAACACCCAACTGCTTAAAAGAGATCTCTCCTCCTCACACCACTGTAAATAAGAAAGTCTTACGTTCAACCTGTTTGACTTTTGGCCAGCTCTTTCTCACATTTATGAATTGGCTAGACAGATAAAAATCTGAGAATCCTCCTATTCCTTCATCCAAAGTAACAGCTGCAAACCATTTCTGGTGGTTGTTGTATGACGAAAAGAAATACTATCTAATACATGCTAATATCTTAGCATGATGGTTTACTTTGCTGAATGGGAAAGAGAACATTTAGGATATTATTATTTCAATAATATCCTAAAATATTTCCAGTAATGCTAACTGCCAATTCTTGAATGTTTGGCTTAATAGACTACTGGTTTCTCCATCACCCATTTGCCTGTATGCAGATACACTGCATTGCTGAAACTACTTCTAAACTGCAGGAAGAGCACTAGAAAATGTAATGAGAGCACATTACACAAGCCTGAGAGTGTGAGACTTCTAGGTGTTCATTAAGCACATTGCCCCTTCATTTGATAGAACAGAGACCTTAAAAAAGGACAAATAAAGACAAGTCAGCGGAAGAATACACAGTATCCACAAAACTCACAGAATCACAGAATGGGCAGGGTTGGAAGGGACCTCTGCAAATCATCTAGTCCAACCCCCCACCGAGGAGGATCACCTACAGCACGTTGCGCACGATCTCATCCAGGTGGGCTTTGAATATCTCCAGAGAAGGAGACTCCACAACCTCTCTGCGCAACCTGTTCCAGTGCTCTGCCACCCTCACAGTAAAGAAATGCCCCCTTGTTTTGTTAGAAAAGAAACTGAGTGTGAAAAGTTACTGGATTTCTGTTAAACCAAGAAAAATACTTCAAGTGAATAATTTATGAACCTAAGTACCAAAATTTACTGAGAACTTAGTTTACATACAGTGGTAGAAAGAAGCATAACACTGCAATCCAGAGATGAACAGGCTCATGCCACTTGGCTCCATCAGATCCAACTTTTCCTTATCCTAAATTGCATGAACAGCATCCAAGAAAGAAATAAGCGTCCAAACACTGGTCCACTATCTACAGGACTGATAAAAAAGGAAAAAAATGCACTGTAAGGAATCCTGACCCACAAAATACACGTATAATTGTCCAGTTTACCTTTACTTTTGAAGAGCGTGAAGGGAGCATACACTTAAAATCTTACGGAAAATTTGTATTGTAAAGTTTTAAGATACACAAAAAAAATCTTATAACTAGCCCTCTAAAACAAAAGCACATCTATTTACTTTATGGGTTGCACAAACAAGGTAATTTTAAAGCATCATGTCAATGTTTTTGTTGTAATCCACCTGCATCGCTAACTTTTCTCTCTCTCATAAAAGGAAACAAATGAACAATGCCTGTTTTAGGGCTTCTGCAGTCTCTTACTAGTGGTTCATGTCATACGTCATTTAGATAACATCACTAAAAATACTTTTTAAAACAACACTGTGCTTTCATCAACATTCATGACTGAATTCTTGGAGTCATCTTCAGGAGCATTTAGCACCAGCAGCTCATGTGAAATGAGTACATGCTGAGATCCCTCACAATTCTTGAAAAATCATAAGGCTTAAAATGCCCGTTCTTTTTCCAGTAAAAAGAGCAGCTTTAAGCTGAGGGAGATAAGTTAATACACCTTCATCATGAAGAGCAGCATAAATTCTTATAAATTAAACTACTTGGTTAAACACAAGCAAGTAAGCATAAAGTAAACCAGCAGACGCATTGTAACCACCTGCCTGTCCTTCTCATGCTATAAACGCACAGTAAATTGATGCAGTTTGCCCACCAATGAAAAAGAGAAAGCTACTTCATGTTTACTCTAAGGTTAGAGAGTCCACAACGGGCTGTAATCACAGAGCTGCTGATATCTGAAGTTTGTATCCTACTCTATTTCCCGCTAACTTCTCTGTGTGACCTCGATTAATACTTGGGGCCTGGCACACAGTCCCCTGCATTGGTTAACTTTCCCGAACATGTATATTAATTTTTGCTCTTTGGTTGACAAAATTGCATATTTAAGTCCATGGCGCTTTGGAAGTCCCATCTGCCAGATGCAGGAACAATGAAAAAGTCATTATTAAGCCTGAAAGAAAAAAATATAAATGGGAGGGGGTAGAAACTCTGTGAGTAGATAAAACCAAAAGATATTTATTGCTACTCATTCTTTAACAGTTAACAAAGTATAAGATAGGAACAATAATTAATTTTAAAATATTTATCCTACAAAAGAAAGTAGCAAAAAGTTGATCTATGTACCAATATATCAAAACTCAGAGCCAGGTAAAAATCCAGATATTGCTCAAAGATGACTGAATGTTAACATTCTGCCTTGAATGCTAAACATATTTATATTTGCATACAAATGATTATAAGTAAAACAATGATTTTACCTCACACCTACCAAATAGGAACTTGATGGTGTCAAATGACACAGGTTTAAAGACAGATGCAGAAAGACCTTATGTCTGATGGGCCTAATTTTCCTGAGAGGAGGATTACTTTTTATAGCTACTTCTCGCAGTCTCAACAAAGACACACAAGGAGAACTAAAAACCTTCTCTTTTTATGCAGATTGTGATTTTGTCCTCTATGAGTATGCACAATACTGCTAAAGGATTCAGATTTCTTCTACATAAGGGAGGAAGACTGAGCTCTATTTCCTCACGCTGCTGAAGTTAAACAACTTTCACGAACTGAAGGAAGTTTGTAGTTGCTAAAGATTCAAGGCACTTATACAAAGACAGTGAGGAGTGCAAAACATTTCTTAAGAACTGAAAGTGCACGCATGAGCCTTCATGTCAAAGCTATACAGCCTAGTGCGAGAAGTCTGCTCTCTTCACCTGCTTTTTTATCCCTGCCCACAACAATTTGCGTGAAGAGGGAATTATGAGGTTTTCACATTTCGCTGCTTTATGCCTCAATAGGAAATAGTGTAATGCCTCCACTTTAGTAGAATAAAGATGCATGCCACCTATTCACCCAATGCAATATACATACAGTACTGAGCTAGCCTCAAAATCCTCGCCTTGTCATCCCACATGGAAGTCAGCTTGCGGCCCCTACCTGGAAAACGTCAGCCAATAAATCCCAACCTCGTACTCTCACAGTCAAGTCTCTTTGTAAGCTTCCACCCTGCAGCCATGAGCCTCCAGTTCTCCTCACTCCGGAGCTCTGCCAGCCCAGAGGGCCAGCGGAGTGCATGCCCACCCCCATCCCCGTCTCTCCCAAACACGCCTCGCCCACTGCCAACCCTTCCCTTCCATATTCCTTTCCCCAGCTCCCACATCTCCTGCTGTCATGGATCAATGCCAGGGGGCTGCCATACTCAGCTCCTTTTTTCCTACAGCTTTCCTTGCCCTGGGAAATCATTTCAATTCCTCCCTCTGCCCACCTCTGTTATCTTGCGTAGGGAGAAACCAGGTCTAACCTTGGTGCTCGCCCGCCCGGGAGGGTGCCACATCCCTTCCCTGCCACGCAGCCCCCCTCCCGGTCAGCGTAAGGTGGCTGGGCAAATTCTCGCCCTACCTTCCTCCACCCAGCCTCCTCCTCGCGCTGCCACCTCCTCACAGGGAGGGCGAGGGACATCCCGCCTCGTCCCCCGTCTCCCCCGAGGAGGAAATCAGCCCCCTTCCCTTCGCCCTGCCATCTTCTTACCTGGAAGAGCCAAGGGGCCGGACACGCAGCCTGCCCCCACGCTGCTACCTAGGCAAGGCCCAATTCCTCCCCTCCAAACTTTGCCCCCCCCCGCCCCGGCCCGGCCCGGCCGCCCCTCCGCCCGCGCGCC
>VXAL01000169.1:3268-22500 GCA_013399475.1 Chauna torquata | reverse complement strand
GACAGCTCAGTAGACAAGTTATCATAAGAGGAATGTTCACTTAGTAAAGATTAATTATAGCCTCCAGCATATCAAGTTTATTATGTCCAATAAGTATGGCAAACAGCTGGAGGAACATGTTTGTCTTTACACTTGATAGCATTCTCTTGCCTCAAGGCCTGACTCCTGAAAGAATAATTAGACATTGGTGAATTGTTCCCAATTCTGCAAACAGCTTTTTTTGGGTGTATTTAATCCTGTCCTTAAAGGAAAATGAAGGTATAGGGTCTGATAGTGAAGTTATCAATACATAACTTCTTAAATCCTGTTTGAACTCCAAAGCGGACACTTTTTTTATATTGGTTACCTTTAGTCCGTGCATTTATTGGATTTAAAGAAACTTTAGTCTTTTTGGTCTAGAATGATTTTTCTCAGTGGAAATATGGAAGACTGGCAACCCACAAATGGCTGGGTTTTTAGGGGCTGTCTGCTGAAGAAATTTGTTATAACAAGTTGTTTTTTAGAATTTTCCATAATGGCTTTCACATCTGAAATTACTTCCCGTTGATTAATATAGAAACTCATGAACTCTATGTTATGGAAAAGCATTTATTGCTGAATAGACAAGGCATGTTCAGAGCCAAATTATGTGAATAGCTAACGGAGTCATAAAAATCTGCTGGGGAACAACTGTACTTGTATATACTTTTTAATTCCCTTTTGAAAAGCATATGCACTATAGGATTATGACTCGAGCTTGGAGGGGGAGAAATGGAAGAGCTAATGAAGACATCTAAATATTTAATGAGAAAAAGGATTACTGAGGAAACGAATAAGAAATGGTATAGAGTCTTTCAGTAGACTACGAAAAGCCTTCTGACAACTAAGATGAAATAAATTTAGGATCTCAAGAATAGCTTTTAACTGAAGAATATAAATTTGCTTTTTACTCAGTGCTCTGGAAATATCAAAAAGGGAAACTTTTTAAAACAGTGAGAACTTGATATCAGAGGTAGCGACAGTTATTCTGAGTTTTGGCAGTCAAGACTGAGCTGTAGGGATGTTACAGTAGAGTTCTGAAAGAGCAATTTGTCTTAAGTAATGTCTAGATAATTGTGGCATCAAAACCAGACACCACTTGCTGGGTGGCAAGTTGAGTCCTTTTAAAAAAAAAAAAAAAAAAGAAAAGAAAAAAGTTGTATAACTGTTGTCCAGGGGAAGTGAGTGTGATCCTATGTGGCAAGGAATTAACTACATCAGGGTGTTACAGTGAATGTGCCAATGTAGGCAGTTGCACTGGTATGATCTAACTTGGAAATGCTAACTAGCCTGAATAGCTGACTCCTCGTGAAGGGCTACTAGCTTATGATGAACAGTCAATTGTATGAAGACTGGAATCTTGATTTCAGATAATAAGACTGCTTTGCGAAGTTGGAGACAGAGGCTCATGCTCTAGACCCAAAAGAGCTGCTTGTCCAGTGGTAGTGTTGTACTCTGTCACTGATCAGGTCTGTATTGAACTGGGATGTTTCAAGATGGAACTAGAAATAACTTTAGTTAAAATGACAAGATGCACCTCTGTTATTGTATGACCAGCTCAATGTAAAAGGGGAGGAGAGGAGTGTCAATGCCTTAAAGGATGGAGGAGGCTCTGATTACTTGGGCTACAGACAAATTCATTTTGTAATCTTGAGGCATGCCTTGTGCTTCAGTGCAAATTAATGCTCAGGAGTGATTGGTCTCCTAGTGTATGGTTGCTTTCTCTGATATCTTGTCCTCTGAAGCTTCCCCTTTACCTGTCTCAGCAGCTACTCTTACCAGCTTAAATGTTTTCTCCATCTTTAGTGGCTTTGTCTGTTTTCCTGTACGATTGTTTATCTACTTCTGTTCTGGGAGCAGCTCCCAACCCAGAAATGACACAAAATGAATTCTGAAGAGCCTTCTGCTTGCCCAAAGAGTAAATAGCTGTGATCAGATTGTATGCCAAAATCAGGTTCCAGCCTCTCTTAGGAGGAGTGTTTTGGCTGTGGGGTATTTTCTTGGCATGTGTAGCACAGTTTCTACAGAAGTATCAGAGTACGTTTCTGCATGCGTTAGGCTTCTTGTTTGGTCTCAATAGGTGCTAACTAAACTCTAGAGAAAGATCAAGGGCTTTCCCAGAAGGTGTTTCATTAAGTGAGAGCAGCATGCTGAGACTTAAATCTTCTGGTTTCTTTAGACAGAATTGAATAACTGGACTCCATCTCATCAAGAAATAGAGGAATTTGAGTGCAACTGATGAACTTTAGTTTGACTCTATTTTTTTCTGTAGACTTGAGGTTTAGTTCTGCACAGCTGATAGGATTAACTCACTGCATCAATGGTCTATTAAAGTCTGTTTGTCACATGTATAAACTTGTGTTGAGATGCAAAAATAATGAAGTCAATTTCCAATACTCTGTCCTTTCTGGTTAAAGGAAAACATGCTACTTCTGAAGTTTATGGGTCAGTTGGAGCTTTCTTTCTCCCAAATTCATTTTGAGTTAGTACTATAATCTCTTGAGTATGACCGTGGTGATAGCACTTTCATGTATTTTTAGATAGTGGAAAAGTTACTGTGACCATATTGATTTTGAATCAGTGGCTTAACTGCCTTGCTTGTTTCATTTGTAAGGATGACTGACAGTCCATAGTAACTGGAGACCCTTCCATTCTGGAGTATGCTCTTTATCACTCATGACCTGCCATGCTGGTGGAAGGCTTGGTGGGGGCAGCCCGCTGTTTTTTTGTGTACTTACCTGGCACCTGAAGCATGTCAGTAAAGCACTGATTTCTCCCTTAATTTGTCATTCTCAGTCTCAGACTGAAAACACTTCTTACATGACAGTTTGTCATCTAAATCACAGACCTCTTTGAGTGTTGTTGTGTGAAACTTTGCATATTGTCTACAGCTAGAACAGGCCCATGTTATTAATACCACAGTAGGAAAGAAGACAGAATGACAGGACAATTGTTCTTTGAAACTTAGTGATACGTGTTTAGATACTGTTACAGAAGAAAACTTCAGAGTGCTTTGAAACTGCACTGACTGGTGGTCTGACTTCGTAGTTACTGTCTGTGCTGTTTCTGGTTTCAGTGGTGCTGGGCCAGACTATCTTTGCTGTTTGTCATATCTTGCCAGGCAGATGCTTGCTAGCATGTGTAGAACTTTTGTTCTCTGATGTGCGAATGGGATTCTTGCAGGACTTCAAACTGATGTATTTACCACACTTTTGCTGCTTAACCTTCAAGAGAATGATTTATTAAATACTATGACTATGTGTATGTATATAGCAACCAACACCAACTGGATAATATCAAGCTGACATTTGCACAGAATTGAACAGACTCAAATATGAAGAAAGGCACAGAGAAGTACTTTATGCTGCTTTCTATTCTTCAAAATTAACTTATGTTCAATTTTACAGTGGCTTAGTCACAAAATTCTGCTGTACTTACTCTGAATCTTTGCACTTTCAACTTCTATAGAATCTTGTTTCTATGTAGTGCTGTGTATATAATTATCTTGTAAGGATTCAAAAACAACGGGCATAATTCTTATAGGTGTTTGGAGCTTTTGAGCATGAAAGAACGAGATTAGAGCATGGTTATGAACACAGTTACAGTGGCCAAAGCACAGGGGAATGTTCAGTGAGGAAAAAATTAGCAGTGGACGGAAGACAGGATTGGATCAATTAAATAACAGAAAGGAGAGACTAAGCAGCTATTTTTAAAGAGTTAAAGGAAATAACCCTCTGCTTGGAAGGGTATTGTTGATTACATGGACTTCATTTTTTTTCAACCTGTAGCTCTTTCATGAATGTGCTGAACGACAGCAGTTTTTTGAAAGTCTAGTGTCTGTTTAAAATGTGTATCTTTTTTTAACCAGTCTCGTTGGGTTTGAACTTGCTTGCTTATTTCCAGCTATACAGATTGACCCCTTCAGTACAAAAGTTGCATGACTTAGAATAAATTGGGTTGAATACCACTGCTGTAGCTTTCATATGAAAAATAAAATCTCTCACTTGATAAAACTGAATGTTAAGATATTCATTAGTCTTGGAATTAATTTCTGAATGTCATCTTGATATTTGTTTTAAATGAGTCTTATCTTTAAGTGATTTCCGTACTTAAAGCCTTGGTTCACAGTCTTGCAGTTGATATAAGATCTCAGCAGGAATGGTGTTATGTTACTTTTTATTGCTACTGGAGGCTTTTCATCTACTGATGGGTGTCGGGCTGCTTAGGAATGCTGCTTCCAAACTACAAATAGTATGTTTGGTATAGCTGCCTATATTAATAACTACAGCTCCCTAACCTCTGTAATAATTCCGAGTAATGGAGCAACTGGAATCGCAAATAAGCTTAGCTAGATAAGGTACTATGCAAAATATGTTGAGATAGAATTTTAAAAGCTCTCTACAGCGAGCTTGTAGAATAGGTCACCGGCTTGTGCTAATGTTTCAGCAGGCTTTTACAGTAGTTGTGCAGATTACTGACCATATAGACCTACCAAATGCTGCTACTGTAGCCCTTTAAGTGTTTTTGTGGATGCTGGGGTAATAATTCTTTATTTTTGAGGTAACTAAAGCAATACTTACATGTGAAGGGAACCTGGAAAGGCATATGAGAATTGTGTGTATTGGTTGAAATGCAAAATGGCGATTCTTGGGTTATGAATCTGTGCTCTAAGATCCTGCTGTGGTTTTCTTAAAATAATTGGGTTTATACGTTTGCACCCCAGCACCTCCTGCCCCTGAATTGAGGAATTTCCCAACTCTTTCATGAGCTACAGAAAAAGAAGCACTTGCTCATCATTGTCAGCCCATGCTTTAGTTTGACTTTTCCAGTGTGAGCTCCAGCTTTTTTCTTTCCTTTTTCATAGTTCATTCTGTTCCAAATACAAGACCTGTCTCTATACTGCCATTTTTACACTGGTAATTTGGAACAGAGACCATGACTACAGTTTATAAGTTTGAGATGTTTGCTTTCTGCTTGATTGTTACAGGGAGTTACACTATTTGATTAGCTATTAAAACAGTCTAAATTGGAAGTGATCTTAATTTCTGAGTGCCTGTCTTGTTAATGTCTCTAATAGATACAATTATTCAATTCAATTCTAAAATATTTGTTTTATGTCAATTTCCAGGGACTGATTTGACATTATTTGTGTATTTGACATGTTATTGTAGGTATTGAGGTAGTACTTGAACATCCAGTTTTTGCCTTCTGCTACACTGAGCCGTGTAGCAGGCTGTTAATTCTCTGCTGTAATGCAGATTTTGGAATTAGGGCATATATGTATCTAGGCTACAAGATTTCTGAAACTTTGGTTGTAAAGTGAATTATCTGGGATTCATTAGCTGCCAAGAGAAGACTGATTTCTTTTCTTCTGACAAACCACATCACTTAAGGTCTAATGCTGTCCCTGATAGTCAAATATGCTGAAGAATTCTTCTACTAGTAAACTGGGAAGGAAGCTGTGTGATCTGACTGGTAGGGCATAGCTGTGAAATCATTAATGGAAGTTATTTCAAGCTTGCAATTCAGACTAGGCAACAAGACTTCCAATGAAACAGAAAACGAGCTATGACAGGTAATCATTTAACATAGTAAATTTGCAGTGCTTTTTTATGCAGAGGTCTTCTGGTGAAAGAGGAAAAAGCTTAGACTCAGGATCCTTAGCTCTATCCTGTCTTATTGTAGGCTTGCTGTTTCTCTCCCTCACCTTGCAGATAGTAGAAAGCTTTCATTTCACAATATAATGAGATACATCTTTTGCTGATGGTTCATACAATACAAGGTTTATAGAGTGACACAGCTCACTTAGAAATTCTAAAACCTCATTTCTTAAACTTAGTTTGGTAAAATTGTCAAGTACTGTAACATATTTACTAGTTTGACAGACTTTTTTCTTAGCCAGCCAAACACAGCTTGTGTTTCTAAAGAGAACAGATTGTCATGGTTCCTTCTTCTTAGTGTACAGAAACACAGGCATATTTGACAGCAACAGAACAGCACAGTACAACTGTGAGGCAAAGAAGTGTGTATGTTTGGATTAATTTCCTGTTGAGTTATTTAACATGCACTCTTTAGATTAATAGCAAGTAGGCATTCCTTTGAACATACTACTAAATTAATCCTGGATATCTACTAATTTAAAATAATTAAGAAATAGTCTTTTATATAGCTATTTGGATCTTAAAGATTGAGTTGGAAGACATGAATTTCACAGCAAAATCTGTCAAAGTTACTTATCTGAGGATAACAGATAACTTGCCTTCTCAAGGAGCCATGGTTAATATAAGTATAGAATGTCACTGTTCCAGTTTAGCCATTCAGTTTCAGAAATCTCTGGTAATGAAATGGAGGGGTGTCAGTCTGTACTGTGCCACCAAAAGTTTTAACACTTCCTTTGTATTTTCAAAGGAAACACAGAACGCAGTAGTGGGAAGGAAGTCATATCTTATGGTAACCATAAAACTAAAATATCTTGATCATGTACTTGCAGAGTAACTTTATTTCATTCTTCTTGCTTGAAAGGGCCTGACCGGGTGGATCTGTCTGTCTGATGATCAAAAATTGCTAGTCCATAGGAGGGGAGTCATAGAAGTAGTAGTTAACTGTATGACAGAAGACCTTTCTGAACACACAAATGGGTCTTGTTGTCAGTGTGTAGTGCAGGCTAAACATTATCACTGCAGCAGTATATAGCTATATTTCATATTATGGAAACATTGAAGAAACAAAAAATGTGCTTAGTCTTCTGGGGAGAGATGTAGAACATGTCCAAATAGGGATGTGAGCTATGTTTGAAGGTGGCTGGGTTTCTTTTAAGAGGTTAAGGGTATTCTGTGCAAAAAATGTTTGTAGACCTATTATCTTACTGTGTACTATAGCTGTGGTATAAAATTGTCTATAAAATCCATAACACTTTCCTGTGCAGTAGAGTATTAGTTTAACTAGCCTAAAATATTTTAATATCAGATTTTGTTTTCCAGTGGATCGATATTTTTAGGGATCACATCTGTAAAAACTTCTAATTGGTTGCCTTTACTAATGAGCGAGGACTCTTTCAGCTTAGCAGTTTGATTAGAGGCTTGCCTTGTTGTACATGAGATAATTCACTCATCAACAAGTATTGTTTCTGTTGAGTCTGTGTAATTGCTGAAGCAACTCAATGTTTGAGCTAGGTGCAGCACTGAATACTAGACTGAGGAGAGAGTATCATGTGAGCAAACTCCTCACTTATAGTAAAGACTTTGGGGGCTGCTGCTATGCTACTCAAACGTGTACTTACTAAATGAAGAAATATGAAGAAATCCTGAAGGAAGTCTTCAGGCTTGTTTTTTTCCACTGGAGACTTGTAAAAACTAAAATGATGGATTAGAATAAGTTTAATTGGGGAAACCTGTGAGGAAGGTAAAGCAATCTTTATTCCTCAGAGGAAGCATGACGAAGATTGTATAGGTCACTATAGGGTCTTTAAGAAAAAAATCTTACTAAAGCTGTTGAGAGTTGCAGAGGAGATGTGCTGGGTGAGTGGGCGTACTCAGTCATGTTATGCGACCTCTTAGGTTAGTCTCTTGCTTCTTACAACTTTCTCAGTCCATCCTGGTTAAACTGTGACCCAAAAATGTTTCTTAATCTTCTAATGAAGACAAAAGAAAACTGTTCAGCTATATTCATGGCATCGGTTCTGCAGTTATTCAAATGGTGGATGCATTTCACTTTGCCAAAAAGTTCTCTCAATCTGCTGTTCAAGAGTTTGGAATGTTTCTTCTGTTACTGGATTGTAGATCTGTAATTCATGTAGCTGGCTATTGTCATAGTTAACTTGCTTACTAGTCACTCTTCCTAGACCTGTTAAAAAGTTGTTTTAAAACAGGAGTTCATAAAACAGTAGGTCTAACTGTCTTAAGAACGCGTCTTAAGTGGTTTAAAGCGTTCAGCTCCCATAAGTCAGCTGCTTCCTTGTTTTTCTCAGCCAGATTGATCTGGCATGCCTGTGGCCTACATTATATGTTACATGTTGGCTGCATTCTGGTTTTGGTTGGGATAGAGTTAACTTTCTCCCTGGTAGCTGGTATGGTGCTGTGTTTGGGATTTAGGATGAGAATAGTGCTGATGCTTTGGTTGTTGCAGAGCAGCGCTCACACAGAGCCAAGGGCTTTTCAGCCTCTCACACTGCCCTGCCAGCGAGGAGGCTGGGGGTGCACAAGGAGCTGGGAGGGGACACAGCCAGGGCAGCTGGCCCCAGCTGGCCAAAGGGGTGTCCCACACCACTTGGTGTCATGCAGGACAATAAAACTGGGGGGGTGGCAGGGAGGCCTGCTGCTGCTTGGGGCTGGGCTGAGCATAGGTCAGCAGGTGATAAGCAATTGCATTATGCATCACTAGTTTTGTATACTTTTATCATTATTGGTATTTTCCCTTCTTTTTCTGTCCTGTTAAACTGTCTTTATCTCAGCCCATCAGTTGTACCTTTTTTCTGATTCTCTCCCCCATCCCATTGGGTGGGAGTGAGCGAACGGCTGCATGGTGCTGAGCTGCCTGCCGGGTTAAAACACAACAGGCTGTGATCTCAAGACTTAGTGTATGACTTCCTACAAAATCTTTAAGAGGAGATTTTCTTCTGTTGATGAACTTGAGTCTTAGGAGAAGCACCATGAAACCGAGGTGGCTTTGTAAATGAGGTTTACTAGGCAGCCTTTAAACCTTGGGGAAGGTGGATTGGTTTTGAGGTGATCTCCCTTATTGCTATGGGAAGAAAAGGGTACAAATATACTCATTTAAGACAGCACAGTGTGCTCAGTATGTTGCAATGTGCAGCTTTCTTTGCTGCTTTCAGGGTGTTTCTGTAAAGTAGTTGGTAAATGACATTTTGTTTAATAAGCAGACAAAGGAAAGAATGTCTTAGCTTATTATTCCAATAAAGATGGTGAAGTAGTATTCTAAACTTATCATGCAGTAGACCTTCTCATTTGGTTATTATGCATTACCAGTTTTGAAAAGGAAACATGGTATGGAAAACCAGTATTGTTGCTATGGGAACAAGAATTTGCTGCAATAGAGTGGTTGTTGCTGTTTGTTTGTAGCACATCAGTATTTTGACTGCTGCGCAGATGCTAAAACAATGTGCAGCTACACTGAAGAGAGGCCAGAAGCTCTGAGAATGGTTTAGAAGTGTAATCAATAATACTATAAGCCTTTTTCAAACGTTTCTTGATGAACTGCTTCTGCATTTATTGTTCAGTTCTAATATATGATGTTTGCTGTCTGAATTGCACTGAATCTTAGGCTACTAATACAAGCAGGGCATTAGTACTTCAGCTGAATGACTTCTTGTTTTGAAGAAACCTGTTGTGGAATTTTACAATATTAATTCTTGGGGATGTAATGAAGAGCCTTACAAAAAGTTTTCTCCCTCAACAGAGGAAGGAAGTAAATATGTTAAACCAAGAGATGTTCTAAAGATTTCTGACTATAAAAGCTGGCAAACATGCATTTGCTCATTCTTACAAACAAAACCGAATGAGCAAAGTGGCATGCAATGGGTCGAAAGTAGGCTTAAGTAGCAGGATAGTGTGCCTCTTATCCCAACCTGCTTTCTGTTGCAAAAAGGACATACCTGTTGCTAAAAAAATAAGAAAGACTGTTTTTAAAAGGGATACTGAAAGATGCATATGTAACTGTTTAGGTGAACTGTTGAGGCAAGTTCAAACTGCATTGGCTTGTCTTCTATAAATACTGTAACTTCCTTGTAGGCAAAGAAGCCCTAACCTGAGACTGGTCAGAAGGGTAGGTCTGTACTACTCCTGTATGTAAAGCCCATCTATGTGCCTAGAATGCTAGTTCTAAAGATCATAGGGAGGTGTGTGCATTCACTTCAAAAAGGCTGCAGTGCAAAATTGTGTTCTATCAAGGCTTCTTGTAACCAGAATGATGTCTTAGGCCTGGACCAAAACTTCTACCATGCACACTACAACAAACTTGAGCTTAATGTGTAAAGTACAAAATTTAAGGCTCTCATATTGAAAAAAGCTTTTAGGGTCCACTACTTCTGGCTGCTAACCTCAGAACTGAAGGATTTGAGAAACTAGAGCATCTTAAACTGTTTGAATGTTGTGATGAGCATTCATGCCCAAGAGCACCTGAATAGTTTTGATCTACTACCTGAACAGACCTCTTCCTACTTCCTGCAGAACCCCTTCTGTCATTTACTGAAACATGTATAGTGAAGATATCTCTAACAAGAATATACAAGACGTATCTGTAGCAAAATCTAACACTTTGAAGCCTGCCCTCACATAAGGGGGATTGCTGGTGCCAAATGTATTACACTAATGGCAATCACACTAAGTGGCTTTCATTTATTGGTTCAAAACTTATGTGAAATGTAAATCAGTCAATACTTAAGACAGTGTCATCTCTGAGATGGTTTTATTTTTCTTAAAAGATATTGTGGTTAATCATCTAAAAATTGTAATCATCAGGTGCAGCTCTTGTGGCTACTGTAGACTGGATAATATTTCACAATCAACATAGTATTCAGCTACCATCTAGTGGGGAATTTGGGGTAGTGTTCTGAAAACGGAGAGCAGTAAACACTCCAGAGTCATTAATACTTACATAGGCAGACTTAAGGGCTTCTGGGAACTTCAGAGTTTTTTGTCTGATCCTTTTAAGTCCTTATATGGAAGACCATTCTTCCTTTTCAGGCATATCTGAATTAAAATGAGGAAATATACTAATGTGGATGAAGCTCTCAATTGAAGAAATGCAGAAGCATAGAATTGTATTCCCATGTTTTCCTTACAAACCCATAAAATACACGTGTCTTCAGATTCTGAATAGCTCCATCTTCCTCTCTTATTTTATCAGATATTCTGGGTTAAGCCAATCTGGCAGATAAAAATTCTAAAGTTCAGTAACTAGATTACAGTTGCTTTGGCATGTGGACTGTACATACAATTAAATGCAAGAATAACAGTATGAATTAAACTTTCAAATCAGATATATTATGTAAACCTGTATGTTCCCCAGGTAGTCTTTTAATTAACTTTTTCCTGCTCTGTAACTTGGCTTATCAATGCTTGTAGAGATAAGTAGATGTTCATAATACTAGTTGAATAAAATGGAGGGTAGCAAATGATGTAAACAAAAAACCTCTTGCTTAACAGCAGTTAGTAAAACAAAGGGAACAAACAATGTAAGCCTCAAAGCAGAAAGCAATGTTGTCCCTGGTGACAACTGGGCAGAGGTAGTAATCTGAGAAACATTTTGAGTCATGGAGTTGAACTGTGTGGTGCTGCTTTGACTTGCTTCAGATGCACAAACCTGTGATTCTCCCTAATTTGGGGTTGCATCTTAAATGTCATGCATCTGATTCAGTAGTCTCTGCCTCAAAAGAACAAAGTGAGTTTCCTTCTATTTCCGTTGAACGTGTTTGAAGCACCTGTGACCTTGTTCCCCCATATGAACATCTTTCACACTAAGACAGCTCACCTTAAAACTTTAAAATGTATGCAGGAAAACATGCAGTTTAACATCCAGTAATGAAGCTTACTGCTGTAGTTTTTACTAGGTCTGGAAAATAAGGGCCCACTTAGTCCCATAGTGGCAGCTGTGCAACTGTGGTCCTGATGTTTGTCATTTATTTTAATAGTAGCTGATTATTAAAGATACAGGGCATTTGTGTGGTTCTGTTTGCATCTGTGTGGCACTTAGTCTGACAGACTACATGTAACTTTAAGCCAAGCTAACCCCCGTGCCCCCAAAGCCCCTTACATTAGATGTTTCAGTATTGCCAAATAAGATCACTAAGCTGAGACAAAACTCATCCCTACTTCAGGGGCGGGGATAGTTGAAATGCAGCAATTTCATACTGGAAAGAGAGTGTGATCCTGAATGGTTTAAAAAATGGTGAGGGAATAATTGCAAAAATGTTCCAGAACAGCTATAATTCTCCTCTGCTTCCTCTCCATGCTTCCATTCTTTTTTTTTCCTGGAGCTGCTGGATGTTGCATGACCTGTGATGAACTGTGGTCAAACTAGCTCTAGCCTTGTAATGGAAATGTTTCTAAACTTTCCCCCTAAATTCTTTCTTTCCCTCACTTGGTTGAGGGAATATACTTTCACAGTTCTTTATGGATTGTCCTCACCTGTTCCCTGAATATATTATAGAGAGTTGTTGCTCAACTGTAATGCATTTCTGATTGAGTGCTGTGCAGAAGGGAGGCTCTTCCTGTGATTAGACTTGTGTTTGTGGAAGTGTATGTCACTGACCAATAAAGCCCTGGGGGGGAGAAGGCTCAGTGGAGATGGGTAAGGGCAATGTGCGCATGTACCTCCTGAATAATGCAGGGTATGACTGACCATAGCTGTTACAAAGAAAGCTGACTTCATCTCTACACAAAGGGAGCTGGAGGTGACCTTTGTTTCACATAAACAGCTATGTCAGTGGATCAACTGACTGTCATGGTGGAATGGATAAACTGGTGGTGTAAACATTTCTGAGTTAACTAGACCAGCATGGGGGGAGTGAATGCATAGCTCAGCTCAGTGTAGAGTATTAAAAAGTAAGCATCTAACAAAAAAAAAATTAAAAAAAGCTCAACTGGCTTGAGCTGGCCTCATCTTATATTCCATGCTGGCAAATGGGGATACCCAGTGTCATAACTGTGATCACATTATAGAGATTTGTGATGGAAATCACACTGATAGTGTGCCTGAACTGTGTACTGCAATTGCAAGATCTTGCTAAGTGTAACTTATACTGAAAACACAATACAAATGTATTTTTTATCACTGCTAAATCAGAAATCCCATGCAACATCAACTATCTTGAAATAAGTAAATTTGGTATTATACGTGACACCCTCCACATGTGTAATATCTAAAAAAAACCAACCAAACAAAAAACCTTCTTTCATGGGGTAAAACATACCATTGAAGTCTATATGTACGTGGTGGTACTACTGGCTTGTAGTTTCTAGTGGATAGATGATAGCAATTAGTCCCTGTGAACTCATTGTATATAATTTTTACTTAGAAAATTGTGTTCGTCTGCTCGGTTAGAATGTGAGTTGGTTTATTGGTTTAGCCTCTGGTAGAGACCTGCTATTTTTGGCATGTTTGAGTTTTGAGTGTATTCATTTACTCCTGCTTTTCAGCTGAAAACTTAAAGCTGCTTCAGTGGTGAGAGATTTTTAGGGTACTTTTTTGTTTTGTGTTAAGCTTTAAGATTCAAGCTGATATTTTAAGTGGTTTTGGGCAAATGGATTTCCAGCACTTCAGAGCTTTCTAATGAAGACTAGTGGCTTAAGCCAGGTGTCTCCCTAATCTTGATATTTTTTTTTTTTTTGCTTGTGGTTGGTAGTGACAAAACAACTGTAGTTTGACTAACCTTGAGTAAGTCAAAAGTTTTCCACAGTGCTAAAGCAATCTCAGTCAAATCACCTACGTCAGTTATCACTCCACTACTGTTATTTCCTTCATATTGAAACTAAGGCCTAACTGTTCAATGGGACAGACATCAAGGCATGCTAGCAGTGCAGTTTTTTGTTACAAAAGTTGTCATGTTTAACTTAAAATGACATTTTCATGACTTCTCTGGGGAAACATATAAATACATTGAACAAACTTTCTTGAGGATGGTTTAAAGAGTTAAAACTAGCATTGGGACTTGGAAGTTGCACACTCTGAAAGCTATTAAAGTAACAGGAGCAAAACTATGGAGATGTTACTGTTTAAAGTAACTGGTAGATGTATAGTATAGTTTATAATGCTGAAAATACTTGCAAGGATGTACAGACTTGCTGCTGTGACAGCATAGATACTTCCTGTAGTGAGGCACTGTTTCCTAGTAACTGAGCTGTAGGATGTTTAAAAGTGAAAATTAAACAGACTTCCTTGGACAAAGCAATTGTGAGTTACTCAGCTAGAAAGAATACTAACGAAGAATAGTTTCATAGTCTGAAAACTTGCCTTTTGCAGGCTGCAGTAAACCATAGCTCTTTATTGGCCAGTGCTTGATTAGCAGGATCAGTGTGTTGTCACAGAAACCAAACATACTTGCTCTTAACAATACAATAGGGAAAGCTATTTAGCTTGGAGTTCCTTTCCTCATTCTTCATTCCTGCAATGCGGTGAGCCTTCTATAGACTTCTACCGAAAAACAGAGAACCTTCCTTGATTGTTGAAGACCAAAATGGGCTGCAACACCAGTAAGAGCACAGCAGTTGTGGAATCGGTCCTAAAACCTGGAGAACAGCCTGAGGAGGAAGATGAAAATGAAGACCCTTGCACAGAAACAACTGCTGATGCTACCCAGAATTTGGCTATAAAGGACAGCGCTTGTGACAGAACAAGCTGAACTTGGGTATTGATGTACTTCAAATACAGACTGCAACCATGAAGTAAGCAACTTAATTACTGGTATTCTGTGACTGATCTTTGTATTACTGTCTGTATGTCAGACTGTGGAGATAAAGGCAAGTTTTGTATAGCATCTCAAGAAAATCTGTGTTTACAGCCACTGGTGTGAAATTGCCATCTAAGTTGATGAATTCCCTGTGTGAATACTCAAAGAAAAGTATGTTGCACAAGAAGCGCAAGCCATCAACATTGCTTCCTGGAAACTTGCACCAAGTGTGAAGTAATCTCATGGAAATGAACAAAGCCCTAAATCTAAGGCATTAATTGATTTTTTAAAATTTATGTATATGTATCTGTTAATTCTGACTCTGATGCAGTTTGTGTTGTAATGACAAGTATAAATAGCAATTATATACGTTGAATAATCTGAGTGTTATCCAATAAACACAACTCTACTTCAGTATCTACAAATTGAACTACATATTGTCTGTTTTCAAAACTGTGACAGTTGATCCATTGATTTACCTTCATATTTACTATAATTCCAATGCATCAGATCGTAATGAACTTTTAGCAGTTTAAAAGTCCTGATTATTATCCATCTTGATTCTTCTTGTTGATGCAAAGATGTGCAACAATTTCTGTACTTGAAGATACAACCCAAGTAAATTAATGTTGTAATGTATTTGGTTCCTTCAGTTCTTAACATTTGCATCAGGAGATATGTACGTGCTCAGACATGCACATGCTCCTAGGTGTAGATTTCTTTGTGTGGACTGACCTATACTTTTGACTTATTTAAAAAAAAAAATTTTGGTATTTTTTAAAGTTTGCTCATGATTTAAGCACTTTTGAGTAGTGTTTATGTATATCCATTCTGAGAAGATGAAATCTGAATTGTATGTCCGCTAAAACTGTTGAATGGTGTGCATCTTTAGTAAAGGCATAGAACTCATACATGTATGCGAGGCTCATAACTCTGGGTGACTGATCCATTTATAGAGCTGAATGATTGCTCTGTAATAGCACTGAAGCTTTTTTGGTTGCTATATGTAATAACAATATATTTGGGAGCTCTTTTTCATAAATGAGGCAGCTTTTAAAGGTATTTGGGTAGCCTCTTAATCTGAGCTTTGTGTCTGGTAGGTAAGTCAGAGTGAGGCGTAACTATTTTAATTGCTTTGGTCTGTTCTAGCTTGCATGCAAAGGAGTTCATTCAAAAAAGTATGGCAAGCGAAGAAGAAACTTCAAGCTGTTTCTAAATTGTGGACAAGCTCTAACAAGAGGATTCGGCTTCAGCTCTCAAAGGGGCATATACAATATGTTTGGCCATCTGCTTAGATATCTGAGGGCTAGCTCTTTCTGAGGGATTGTGGTGTATTGCTTCAAACTGACTAGAGGACTAAACTATGTTTTTAATAAACACTTTTTATGTCTGGAGGGTGGAAGGAAGGTTACTAAAAACTAGACTTTTTTGCTTATGAACTGTTTTTTTCCCCCTTCTTTTTCTACCCTTGAATGGTATCTCAATCTGGTGGGCAAAAGTGATTCATTAGGTTAGTCAGCTAACGAGTAAATCTTAATGCATCCATGGAAGAAAACACTAATATTTTTTTAATATTGTGAACTGCTTGAGCCATGTGTCACTTCTTTGTGTTTACACAATTTTTCTCATTCATGTATCCAAACCTCATGTAGTTAACCTTGCCATGTTATACCTGTAAAGGACAAAGTAGTCTGTTTATATTTCTGTTTTTTTAGATGTGGGGATTCATATAGTTCATTTTTAGAATGGCTTGTTTGGAGGTGCTACAAATGGTGATAAGAAATGCAGATTCCCCCCAAGTGAAAGCAAGTACAAACTGGCTTTAGGCCTGCTACTTGTCCGGGGTGTTTAAGACTGATGTTATGCTTCTGTTCTTAACCAATTTCATGTACTTGTGGACTAAGAAATTAATTTTGGATGCTGTTTTAGCTTTTTTTTTTTCAGATGTGCTTTGATCTCCTGGGTCAGTGTTCTCTGCTTAAAAACTTAAAAATTCTTTTAAATCTTGCCTCATGTAGATGAAAACCTGCTATCTCTTAAGTGGTAGCATCAACCTTTGGGTAGAGAAGGAATAATAGAATAGATAATAGATCACTGCTCTCTGAAGGGCCTGTGTTTCTTGTTGTGGTGGGTATCTCACTAACATGGAGTTTTATGTCCAATAAGCAGTCTAAGAGTTCAGCAAATGATGATATCTTGTACCCCTGTTGGACATAACTCAGTTTGCGTGGGAGTTGTGGGGGTGAGTAGGAAAGAGCAGATCCGTTACTACTTGCTGTGCTATGCATTATACCCTCAGGAGCCAGTGAGGAGAAGTTAAAGGGGGTTGGCACTTCCAAATGAATGCTTGATGCTTGGCAGAATTACGCCATAATTCAGCAGATTGTTAGAGCTTCTCTTTAGCCAAATGCATGTTAGTTGGTGTTTTTGTATGTCTGCATTAGCATATCTTGTTTAAATGCTGGCGACATTCACTCGAGTATGAAATACAGCTGCTTTCACTATGTAAACTGAGAATTTAGCTGGAGCAACCTATGCATAATGTTGCTGCCAGTGAATAGGCTGACAGATAGGGTAACCGTGTTTGTGCTCCGGTACACCTAGCAGCCTGAAGCTCGTGGGAGTCAAATCCAGAAATTACAGTAGGAGCTCCTCTGTCACTGTAAGGATGTCTAACTGCTCTGTTTGTGGGGAGGCTGGTGTCTTATTTTAGAGTAATATGGCATGATTAGTTTGAGATGTTCCAAGAAAAAAAAGTGGTGCATGTTGTCCTCATCCAAGTGACTGGTGGCACCTAGCGTATTTTAAAGGTGTATGCAGCTTGGCTGAGAGTGGGAGGTGGCTGCTGTTAACAGAGCTGCCTGTGGCTGCTGGTGGTATATCTGGTATGTACGCATTCTTTTTCTCTCATGAACTGGATCCTAAATTCTTAGTGGTAGTTTGGAACCTGAGGTATCTTTATTTGAATGGTCATGTAAAAAACTTCATGTCCTTCTCTTTCTCTGGAGACCCACTGCAGCGTTCCCCAAAGTAGCGTATTTACAGCTCTGCTCCCTTATGGGAGGGGAATGTTGCGCTTCCAGAGAGGTCATATGACTATCAGTTTGGACTACCAGTTTAGTTGCTGCACTTTACAGCTGGCAGTTCTAACATGAATTTTTAAAATGGCACTTGATCCTCAAGTACACAGCTTAAAGACCTTGACTGGATAGTTATTTAGCACTTCTTGATACAGACTTCAAGTCATAGGACTTACTAGTAGCTTATAGTGTGTGTATAGGAAGAAAATTATATTGTTCTAAGCAAATTATTTTTCTGATGTTCTTACATACTGGAAGTTAAACAGAGGATGGTTTAAGATACCAAGCTAGTGGTACTCAACGTCCTGTAGTTTTTCTCTGACATGGCTTGCAAGTACCTTTTCCCCCTCTCTTCCTTAAGAGATCATCATATAAGCTGCTTTTTGGCTTCCTTCAACTCAAATTTTGGATACCTTCAACACTGTCTCCCTTCCCCACAAAAAAGGTTTATCTACTATTCTGTCTGACCACATTCTTAATGACATACTCTTCTGGCATGGCTAACCTGTGCATGCATACTGCCCTTCAGGGGTAAGGGGTTTGGGTCTAGGCTCTTGGAATAGATTAACTGTACTGATACTGTTGCAGAGGGAGATGCAGATCAATTTGTTCATACCTGAAAAAATTTTTAAGTACAGCTCTGCTGGATGCACATACGTGTGGAGCCCTGGACAGGGCTACAAAGCTGTGTCTTACTAGCTAGTAATTTGTAGTACTAGCTCAGAAAGTTGTGCGTTGTACTCTGGTGCGTTACAAATGCTGCAGGGATGGAAAGCCATGTCTTCGTGAACTTGGAGTCTGGTGTGAGAGTACTTGACCTCCAAACATCAAGGGTTTTGTTGGCTTTCTGTTTTCACTCTTCCTATCTACCTTGTTATGTGATCTTATCTCTGTATCCTGAGAGTTGCTATATGCCCTTATCTTGAGCTTTTTCGCATTTTCTTCCTCTCTAGGAGGAGAAATGGTTGGTTTATTACTGTATGCTCAAAGGAGGAGGAAAACAATTGCCTGGACAAATGTTAGTAAATACCTATTGAGCAAGTCTTTGATCACCAAACGGTTGCAGAGATGACTGAATGCTTTGCCCTACTTAGCAGGTGATGGGGCTGTGTGGGCTTCAGTCTTCTGTCTGTGTATTTCAAGTCCTCCTGCACTTAAAATAACACGATTTTTGTAATGATGCTGAGAATGTTCTTCAAATTTTGGCAAGTGGATAACCCATTTTGAAGTCTTCGGAGTGGTAAACGGGACAAAATGATTAATAGAAAGTCTGTGGAGTCTTGCTAGTGATCCTAGAAATAAAATTTGTCACGGTTTTGGAAACCAGAGCTGATCCTGGGAATAGAAAATGCTAGATAAGCCTGACTTGCTTGTATGCAGCCTTTAGTGATCACCAAACCTTCCCATCTTGTGAAAGAAAGTTGATCCGTCTCCTCCTGAGGATCCCAAATCTTTTTGCTCCCTCACTTCTGAAATGTCTTTACTTATGAATTCAGTCTGTCTCCTGTAAGCATTCCTATACTATTTTCTGTACTGATGTTATTCTCCAATGTTGTCTATTGTAAATAAAAATGTATTATTAAAGCTTTTTGCTGATTCAGATTAAAAATACCACCAATCACTGTTGGAGAATATAAAGTTCTGATGTTAATAAAATAGTGGAACATGCTTAGGGAAAACCTGCAATTGTATTTATGGATGAGACTGAAAAATGACTGGCATGCTAGATC
>VXAL01000168.1:189114-249248 GCA_013399475.1 Chauna torquata | reverse complement strand
CCCCCCCTTTTCCCTGGCCAGCCCCCCAGTTTTATTGTTCAGTATAACGTCATATGGTATGGAATATCCCTTTGGTCAGTCTGGGTCAGCTGTCCTGGTCCTGTCCCCTCCCAGCTTCTTGTGCACCCCCAGCCTCCTCGCTGGCAGGGCAATACGAGGAGCTGGAAAGTCCTTGGCTCTGTACAAACACTGCTCTGCAGCAACTGAAAACATCACCATTATCTTCATCAAAAAATCCAAAACACAGCATTGTGTGAACCTCTACAAAGAGAATTTAACTCTATCCCAGCCAAAATCATGACAACCATGTACCAAGGACTTGCAGTGCTGGGATATAAGGACACGATCTGTGAATCTTTGGCTGGACAGACACATTAGTTGTCCAGTTCACTGGACAGTGCAGAAAGCACTTGGACACAGGGAGCTGTTCTGCTTCCTTGCACCTGAGCCTTGAGACATCTTCTCCAGAGTTTGTTTGGCAGGTTGCTAGTACTAGGCGTTCGGTCCCAGGCCTACTCTCTCCTGATGAAGGTAGAGAAAATGCAAGCTTTTAGAAACAGACAAATCCCAGTATTGCTCACTCTCACAATACACAGACAGCAGCAGTGTTATAAGGCAATGCTACCCTCCAAAAAACCTTTAAGAGCAAAATGTACAAGATGTCCGCAGGAAAGACAGCAGCTAAAGAGCAAACAAAGCATCACAGATCATAGTGGGAGAAATTTGCATTGTGTGTCACTATTAGCAGTTCTTAGCTTTCAGTGGGCAAGATATAATGCCCTGTTTGTTTGTTTGTTGTTTATTTGTTTGTGTGTGTGTGTGTGTGTGTGTGTGTGTTTGTTTTTTGCTTGGTTTGGAATGAGTTGGAAAGAGTTTGTGCTGAGGGATGGAAGGGTACTTGACTCAGAACCTCAACTCTCTTCAGGCCACTTGAAAAATATACTTTTGCATGTACGGATTTCAATTCAGCATTCAGCTTTGGCCACATATTTCAAGGAAATATTGTGCAAATGACTAGGATGCATTTTCAAAACCAATAATAACCATCCAGAAGTCTTTTGGAAATAGGTGTGATGACGAGCACACATTCCAGACGACATGAAGGCAAATTCAGACTGTAAGACATAAGGCCTTGAAACTTCCAGCAGAGAAGCTGACACTAAACTGCATGAAATATCTGCATGTCAAAGAAGGGAGAGTAATGAGAATGGCAACATAGGAGGGGAATGGCACAGTTTGTTGCCTTTATTTTACTTATATTCATATGTTTCTTTTCAGATAGATGCAAATTTTATGTTGACATTATGAAGCAGTTTATTTTAATTAGTAATAAAACTCCAAATTTTTTCTTTAGCTGTTTAATATTTTTTATATTTTATTGTTGCAAATGGGGACTAAGGTTACATTCAGCTGTTTCTGTGCCAGTCTGGAGTAACCCCACTGAAGTAACTGAAGCTATTGTAACTGAGTACAGACTGTAGGCTTGTGTATTTAACAAAGCATCTGGAAACTCTGGTGGATTGGAGCCAAAACCATAACTCATTGTTATTGCTGTGATTATGTGATGATTTTACAACATATAATATCCCATTTTCTTAACAGCAGTCTTTTAAATGCAAACCTCTGGGAACTGATATAATTCTGTACTTAACTTTTGTTTCTTGCTAGCTTGGGTGAAGGTGATATATTTAAGACCAGGTAAAATGTATGTGTTAGACTTGAGTATGACAAACTTTTAACACATTAAATAAGCAGTTCAGTCATTCAAACCGGCTTCCAAAACAGGACTGAGGGCATCATAACACACTTAAGCTTAAATCAGAAAAAATCATGAAGGACCGAACCATTCATTCAATGTCTGAAAGACTGAGATACCCCCCTCACTAGTGTAATTTGCCTGGCAACTTCAGAATCCCCATTTGAAACTAACACACCAGCAAAATGGAACAAAGCAAGTTGAATAACTTTTTCTTTTATACCTCTGGCTACCTTTAGGAGTATAAATGAATTTAACAGGTATTTCCTGCTTTGAAAGTTTGCAATGCTAGCCCTAGGTCTGAGATAGAATTATTTATTTTTATTTGATAGGTATCTTTGGTCCTTGGACTTTTAGAAACCGTCCACCAAATTTCACATTTGAATTATTGTATATAAATAAACAATCTATTAATAAAAACGTGAACTAAAGCAAAACAGGAGTCTGATGGAAGGCATAAAGAGCTTTCATTATCACCTGGAAAAGTTCTACACTAAAAAGTGAATAATTCCTATGGAAATTAATTGATGAATATGATAATTAAGTTCAGAAATACCGATCATGGTTTACTCATGCTTTCAGTTGCTCTATGCCTACTTTGACTATCAGATGTCCAAAGAGACTTTTTCTGAAAGCTAGTTCAGCAGATTTGAAGTTGATCAGTGTTGTGTTCTTTTTTTTTCTTTCATAAAAAGAATCTTCATTGCCAAACTTCCTTTTGCTCCCTCTAGTCTTATCCCAAAATAAAAAGAATAGCAGATCCTGGCTTCTTTGTCTTCTGTATGACCCTGTGGTTTCCTGTTCCTTATTCTAAATGACCTTCTGTGGTTGTTTCCCAGTCTTTCTGTTCCAGATTCTCCTCTCTCTGTGTCAAAACAGTTTTCCTGATAAAGCTGTTTTCTTTGATAGGAGAGAAGAATTGTCTTCCTGGCCTGTATTTTGCCTAATGCTTCACTAGTGGGGTGAAGTTCAGATGGCCTGAATGCATGATGAGTGCTGGAGGTTCAACTGTGTCCTTCTTGTAAATGGCTGTTGCCCTTCATGAGTAGTATGATACAACCTTAAATAATTCTAACTCTTACTGATGGCCTTAGTGGTTCCCTCTAAATCATATTCTGGTCATTATCCTGGATCAAAATATTTAAGTGACTAGTAAGTTTTCAGAGAACCTTTCTGTTACTGATTTATGGAATTAAGTTCTCCACAGTTCCAAAGCAGTATAAATGTCCTAAAGCACCAGTGTCTGTAATTTGATCTCTTGTATAGCAGGATGATGTGTTTATGTACAAAAGGACAGTTCCCTGTTGCCTTAAATATCATGAGAACCTAGCTTCCCCATCAAGAAAAATTCTATTCATTTAGGGTTTGATCCAAGATAAAATATTTGCAGCATCAAGCAGATGTTAAAATTTGTAATTATCTTTTGGACAGTCAGTCCAAACTATCAGTGGAGGATATTGATTGCAGATGGAGGCTCTAAGGGTGAACTTCAGATAAAACTGGATTACTGATAATGTTTTATAGGTTGCTCATTCCAGAGGAGGCTCATACCCTCCACTGGGACACCTTTGATTAGCGATGTGTTAACCAAATGGTGGGATGCACCAGCTCTCTGCTACATCACTTTCAGTTGCTGCCAGTCAGCTGTTTGGCATGTTCTCCTCAGCAGAGGTGCAGTGACTTCTTGTATAAATGTTCCTAGACAATTTCAAAACAGTTAACCAGATTTGCTAGGCTGCAGTACTTGGCACTTAAATTACCTAGGAGAGTGAGTTATCACATATCTGCCAGCTTTAAGCCTCTTAAAGTCTGTTCCAACCTAAATTTTCTATGAATCTATGGGTCTAAAGTCCATGAAACTTAGTTGAGTGCAAAAGCTATTGAGAATACCTCAGCTACATGGGTCACTCCACAGTTCAGTGAAGGATGTTGGGCACCTTTCAAGCCAGAATCCATCCCTTAATACATTAGTTTTTCTGCTGTATTTTTCCTCCTCAAANCTTTTTTTTCTCTCTTTTTTTTTTTCCTCCATTACTTAGCCAGTAATGTAGGGGATGTTGTCAGACATCATTTTCTTTATTCTGTTATTTCTGTAAACACAACTTCCCTCACATCCTTTGTGTGTATGCCCCGTGGAATAGAACAGAGAGTACCGCCAACTTTCCCTACATCTATCATACTTTCACCTGTCTCTGAAGGTCTGGCTTGACTGTATGACTTCCAGTTCGCTACATGTTACAAAGAGTATTTTGTGCCTGCCAGCTAGTGATCCCACGTACAGGTGGATATAACCAATTTGTGGGGACTGGACTTGCTGTGTATGCATCCAACACATGACCTCAGTCTCTGGACTTTGGCATTGTGAGGCAGAAGCATCGTCTGCCGAGCCAGACTGCAACTCCCCACTCACCAAGCTAGAAGCTGTGCTAAGTTTGCCTTAATGTGAAGCTAAATATGAAACAAGCTCTCTCCTAATACTTCAACACAGGTTAATTCAACAAAGAAGAGGCAGCACATTCACTAATATTTTTTTACTATTGTAATGCATTTTGATTCTTTAATGTTTTCATTTACAGTTTTATGAACTGCCATTTATTTTCTGAGTATTTCCATCACATTCAAATTAAAGAGCTCATCATGCTTCTCTACCATTACTCTGACATTTTGAAGGAAAGAGTTCATTAAGGTCCAAGGGATACCATACAGTCCTTCATATCACATCTAATCAGAACTCTATTCAGAGGAATTTGACTTTGAGTTATACATGTGAAAGTAACTGGGATTAATAATTAGTATCTTATTTGAATTCATATTTTTTGACATTTAATTGAAATGAGTAGTCTGGAGTTTTCTGTTATCAGGTCTTCTGGTTAAATATCCTTTCTGGTTTAAAATTCTGGATTCACTTTTATGAACTTTTCTTTTGCTTGAAGGAAAACTCACTCCTTCCCTATTGTACTGTTTATAATTAACTTTATAGTGGCATATCCGTAGAGAATTGCTTTTGCCCTGTGAATTAATTATTTTCTAATAATGCTTAGTTATATGTCCATCTGTGAAAGAAAGGAAGGTCCTATCAAGAAGAAATAATAAATGGAAAACAGGTATTTGGCAAAGAACAGTATTGCTCGTTCCTTTCACCCATCATTGTTTCTCAACATTTTGTAATAGATTATGTGGCTTCTCCCAGACTTTTTAGATATGCTGTGGAATGCCCTTCATTGGAAGACTTAAGTGTGATTAGTGAAACTGCTGGTAAACTTGATCTTGCCTCAGTATGAGAGGATGAAATAGATGACCTCATGGGTTTCTTTCCTTGTGGGTTCTTTTCCTGGTTTGCGTGTCTGTGGTTCTCACAGCTCACACTCATTTCGTAAAAGTTTGTACCGTGCTGCATTTAGTTTAGCCTAAACTGGAAATGGAACTGTTTTCAGTTGTTAGTGATTTGCTGTGTCTATATTTCACATTTCTAAGTTTAAGAACTTCTTTTTCCATTCAGTTCTAAAGCAGTGAAACAAAAGAGAGGTATAATTTTGAAACATTTTATTGCCTAAATCTTGCTCACAACTGTATTGCTTTGTAAAGATAAATGTCAAGAACATTTTAAACTCAGATGATCCTTGCTGAATAAGCAATTTAGGAAGCAATTATTTGTAGCTAATATGGTTTGGGATAGATGCCATCATTAGAACAATTAGATTTTCCCCTTTTTTTAATCCACTAGACATTCTATTACAGCACTGTGTAGCCATACATATAGACACTATGGAAATGAGGGCAGAATCTGGAAAAGGAAATTACTGAACTGAAGACAAAGTCATGACATAGGTATTAAGGCAAAGTGAAAGTGGGATCAAGAGTAAAGGTTTAATTTGTGATTGCTGAGGAAGTAAGGGGTTGTTGGAAGTCAACAGAACTGTGGTGTTATGATTTACATAAAAGTATAACAATAAAGAAAGCAATTACTTTAATCCATTGTTCAGAGAAAGCAATCATGTCTACCTAGTTTAATTAATGAATTCTAATGTAGTAGAAAACAAATTTTCAGACAGCATATTGTATGTGCTAGCAAAGTGGTCTCAAAATAAGTGTTGCTGTCCTAATTCTTCTCCAGAAATTCAGTTTAATTAATAATCAATAAATTTTCCAGATATCCTTTTCTATATCAGGGTCATAACACTAAATTGATGAGATAGACAAGCATTTTGTTTGAAATGCCCTTCTCTACCTGAAGATAATTGCTGCTTACATGTATGGGAAGCTATGTATTGTCACAAGTGGTAAAGTTCTAGTGTAACTTCTTTTTTACAGCATAGGAAGCATTTAACACATTTTCTGCATTTCTCGTCAACTGTGCACAATGAAAGAAAATTATTAATATTTTTCCTGTTCGGATAAAATATTTCCTCTGTGTGATATTGGTGGTAATTCCAACTGAAAGGAAGATATTTACTGAACAAAATATGTTTTAGCCAGACAGCTGCTATTATATCTCAGAGTCCTATAGAATGGCCAGTGTCCAAGGACACAAAAAGAGGTAAAACATCTGTTCTAAAATAAATATGGAAATCTACTTTAGGGGACGTTTATGTCCATTAACATCAGCTGTGTCACATATGTTAACCTTATATTAAGTTCTAGTGTGCTAAACAAAGCCAGAATATGTAAAAGCTCTGTTCTTCTGAAAAAAACAGAAGTAGGACAAGAATGAAACAGTAAAAAAGCAGCTGTAGAAAGAGGACCTGTGATCACATGCAAGTACTGAAATAATGACTTTTTTCAACTTTAATGGTGCTACATTCCTGATCTAGGAAACATGTAGTCACACATAAGTACCAGAAGAGCCGAATACATCTTGTTAGAGTGTTTGCTAATTTATTAGAAACAGAATCTATCTGGTTGTGTCTGAAAATTTGGACTGTGATTGCATACATACTTGTGCATCATTAAGTAATAGCATGTTAGGCTGCCTTTTTTCCTCTTGTAACACTGTTTGTTTTAGACTTTACGTGCACACACTCCACACTGCCTTACTGATGCTTTAATCCAGGAAGAAAGAATGAAGGCCTCCTTGAGGCCTTTTTAATAAGTAAAAAATTAAATATTCTCAATTATTAAGGTTATGTTTAGCCAGTCCAGCAAAAACGTTGATTTTAGTGATTAAAAATGATTGCATTTCATATTTTAAGCTGCTTAACAAATTGAAGTATCAATTCTTTAAATAGAGTTACTTAATTAAAATTATTTAGATTTCCCTAGGTCTTGGGGGTCCTTTCTTGGGGGTTACAGAATCACAGAATGGTTTAGGTTGGAACGAACCTCTGGAGGTTATCTGATACAACTCCCTGCTCAGACAGGGACACCTAAAGCAGGCTGCCCAGGACCATGTCCAGGAGGCTTTTGAAGGTCTGCAAGGAGGGAGACTCCACAACCTCTCCGGGCAGCCTGTTCCAGTGCTCTGTCACTGACACAGTGAATAAGTGTTTCCTGATGTTTAGATGGAAACTCTTGTGTTCCAGTTTATGCCCATAGCCTCTGTCCTGGCACTGGACATCACTGAAAATAGCGTGGCTCTGTCCTCTTTCCAACTTCCCTTCAGGTATTTATACACATGGATAAGACACCCCCTGAGCCTCCTCTTCTCCTGGCTGAACAGTGCCAGCTCTCTCACCCTCTCCTCGTAGAAGGGGTGCTCCAGTACCCTGATTGTCTTGGTGGCCCTCAGCTGGACTCTTTCTAGTATGCCCACATCTCTCTTGTGCTGGGTTGGGGCCAGAAATGGACACAGTACTCTAGGTGCGGTCTCACCAATGCAGAGTAAATGGGAAGGATCACCTCTCTTGATGTGCTGGCGATACTTTGCCTAATGCATCCCAGAGTACCATTAGCTGTCTTAGCAGCAAGGGCACATCACTGACTCGTGTTCAGTTTGGTGTCTACCATACTCCTAGGTCCTGGTCAGTCATCATATTAATATTTGCAAGGCAGGCTGAGAAGCATTTCAGCTCGGATAAGACTTCAGAAATAGCCATAGAAATGTAAAAATGTCAGCTCTGACTTTCTGTGCAGGAAGATCATGCTGGAGAAAGCAATGAAAGGCCAAAATAGCAGTAGGCTTTATTACACAGCTTTGGTGTTTGGTCCAGGTATGCAAAATTGTGATGTCCTTAGCCAGAGGACATTTTCAGAGACCTCTTCAAGGCACGAACCCAGAAAAACAGAGCCTATACAGCACCCGCCCCTTCTTTAATAATTCTTTCCACCTGGACTTATGTTGGGAAATAAACTCTTTTTTTCCACTGTTCTCTAGGTTTGACAGACTTTGAATGCCTGACAAGCCAACTTAAAGTGAGGCATTATAGAGCAGGCTCTGTGTGAAAGGTTCATTAATAAAGACAGAGGCCTCTGCTAGGAAGAGCACTGTTTCAGAAAAAGAAAACAGAGCATTGTAGTTGTTCTGTTCTACTTTGATAAATCTGTGTTTTATGGCTGCTTTCAGCAAAGAGCAGTTTTGAAAACTGAATCATGGACTACAGGTATACCACACTCAATAGGAATTAGATCATTTCTTTGCTGTTTTACAATAAATTAAATGAATAATCATCAGCTTTAGATGGGAGCCCAGAAAAATATATAAATCCACCAGAAAAAGAAATGTGAAAGAGTATCATCTCTTAAGAATGCATTTGGTTGTTCCATATGAAAGCAAGATATTGAAAATGGTACAATTTTCAGTTTAGCCATAAAGCTCTGTTTTTCATTATTGTGGTTTATTGCCTACCATTAACTGTTTCCAAAGCCCATTCGAAGCTCATATGTTCCTTGACTGCTTCTGCTACAGACTGCGAAAGAAATTGCTGTGTATTGTTCCTCATTAAGTTCTGTATTGTGTAGTTTGCTGTAGAAAAAATATTAACTGTGTCTTCTGCTGCCTATCCTTTTGACAGTAGGAAAGAAAGATGAGGACAGTACTGTGGATTCCATCTGTGCTTCATAGAAAGCTTAAAAGAAATTTGTTTGATGATAAACAAGGGTGGTACCTGAAGAGCTACCTGATGCATTTATAAAGGGAACTTTGGTAATTGCTGGCTTATGTTGACCCTCTGTACCAAATATTTTGCTCAGTCCCCACTCTCTGCAAAAATGAAAATATGGCGATGGGATGGAAGGGAAAGCCTTCCATGGCCCAGATAGTTTTCTCAGTTTGGACACTGTGGATGGGATCCATCTCACCTGACTTCTGTTTTCAGCAATGTAGAGTTCTATAGCTGAGCTTTTTCCCTTGGATGTCTTTATAATCAATTGGGAAAAATCAGTTTTAAGACACAGTTCAACTAATCTGTTTTGAATATCTATTTCAGTTGTCTGAAAGGCTTCGCTATAAAGATGTAGTGTCTGTGCTTCAGCTGTTAATGTTTAATCAGATGAATCCTATCCCGTGTAACTTTCATCCTGAGCAATCCTGATAAAATCTGTGAGACAACTCATGCATGCAAAGTTACATGAGTCGCATGTCGACAGGTGATAGGGAATGTGGTGCAAACTGTCAGCAGGATGTTGGTTGCATCTAGAATATGAGTGCTGGAAGATGCTTGTAGTTCATAGGTGCTACCAGAACTGTGGTGCCACTTTATGACTACTGAGTTTCTGAAGATGGATGTGATTCTGAGAAGTTAAAGATTTACAGGATCCTGGATGCTCTGTATACATTATACATACTTTAACATACATATACATTGCATATACTATATGTATACATACTTTAGCAAAATGAAGGCATATGTTCTTAAATGATTTGATCCAAGTTGGATCCAACCCTTTACACACTGAAAATTCCTAGAACTCTTACCAGTACAGGGTCAAGTCATTATGGTGGTAATATGATTTTTGTGTATAGGTTTGTTTTGGAAAGGGAAGTGAAAGAAGAGAAAGAAAATCAAAGAAGACTGGTGATGAAGGAAATTCAACACTGAAATCACTTTTCCCATAATTATTTTATCTGAAAGTATAATTTTTTTTTTAACTTTTTTTTTTATATGCCTTGAGGCTTAGTCCTCCATCCAGGGTTTTATCATCTGTTAGGAATGCAAACTGTAATTTAAATAAACAATAGAGAAATAAACCCACTAGGGATAAGACTGAAGACTCTGTCTTTGGTCTCTATGAAATAAAAATTTCAAGTGTTCACCCCTCACCTTACGGTTTTAAATCTTCACTCTAGTCACATCCTTTTGTCAGTTTCCTATTTTTAAATGTAAAACACACTATAACTTGTTTGAAAACAGTTGAAATATAAGAGCTGATCTGTAAATATTATGATTTGCTTTTATTATTTTGTAATAGAATTACACAAACAGCACAGCAAATTAACACACAATATAGAGGTTCAAAAATACACTTTTTTCCTTTTCATTCTTTTGATTTCTCAAATCTCAGCCTGCCAGTCTGAGCTCTTACAAAAGTGTTCCTTGGCCTATGAATATCTAGCCTGACTGGAGGGAAGGGCCATCTGGAAAAGTCTTCTTTCTGGAAAGAAGAATGAAATCTTAGGGGTAGGTGTCTTTCAAGACTGGAAAGAGCATGTCATACATTTAATTTTGGGTGTGGTTTTGACCCTCTCACTTGCTGAGCAAGTGCTGGATTTTAAGTAGCTTGGAAACATAATTTATAGTGGTAAGGACTTGGATTATTTCCATTCCTCTTGATAGGAGCACTGACTTTTCATTAACTGTTTATAGGAGTATCTGTGTTAGGGTGATAGTTACACTGAGTTCTCTCTGTGGTGAATGGATGCTACTCTGGTTCCTGCAGAAGGCTATTAACTCTGGCACGATCCAAATCAACTTCTGGAGTTGCTACTTTCCATCTTTTGACTAATGATGCCTTCATCTGCTGTCTCATAACTTACAGAACACCTTTAGACAGGAAGTAGGGGACAAAGCATTAATTTACATGTCAATATATGCCAGTTTTGCTCCAGCAAAACTGGAGAGGAATGAAAGAGTACTGTTGTGTTAATAGCTAGTCTGCATCATAAAAATCTTATAATTAAGAGACTTAAGACTGCTTTGGATTCCATAGTCATCCTAGATATGTCCATATTCATTCCACTTCCCTACATCTGCAGTGTGTTTGAAGATACCCTGAACAAAATGGAGAGAGGTGTTCATCTGTGCCCAAAGCTGACTATCTGTCTCAGATCCCTAAGCTAGAACATTAGTCCCCTGGAGTCTCCCATAAAGTGAATGGACAAAGGCGGTCCTCCAGGGAGCGAGTTGGAGAATCTAACCCATGTCATCCAGACAATGCAGAAAAAAAACCTGTCTTCAAAGTCAATAGCAACCCATTTCTTCTCGTTCTCTAGGATCCGGGATCATGGTCACTTCTAAAAACAGAGGTACAATTTAGGTGATGACAAGAAAAAAGACATTCACTGAGCTTACACAGTGCCTTTCCATGATTTTTGAAAACTATCTTGTGGCTTCATAAAAGACTGGTGTTCTTCCTGGCTATTATCTGTGAAAAGGGGCTCTTACAAGAAAGATACTACAGAGAGAAGTGCCTCCCTCTGCCTTTCATACCAGCAAGTGCAGCAATGGAAGTGGTCCTATGCATCTGTTCTCAACCCAGCAAAGTTCCAGTATGAGTGCTCAGCCTTTAATATGTGAACCTAAAAGAGGAAGATGTGAATAGCAATATTTAAAACCCTTCATAAGAGTATGTATATGCTTAGTGAGAATAGGATGTTACCCTACCTGCTTTCTCCATCTATTGCCACAGAACTGGGAATTTTTGTCACATCTCAGCTCTCTGTCCTGCTGAGGGCATCAGATCTATCAAACCATAAAAATATTTGTATTTAGTTACTCCTTATAAGAAAGAGATGACTGTCTGGAGCAAGCAGTTCATGGAGTAAAAAGGCAGTCAAGGAGCTTACTCCTCTGTTACCTACACAGAATCCACGGGTAGCTTTCCTTGCTCAGGCTGTTGATTAACATACTGGGCCATGTTTTAAGACGGAGAGAGACATTTTATTTGGATATTATGATTGTTTAGGACACTTTAGTAGTGGTGACTAATTGCTAAGCCCCTTGCTGTAACTGTAGATATGTTTGCAATAGATTTTTCTTGATCTGTGTTTCTGTATTGGTTCTTGCTGTTGATAGTTTGTTATAAATCACATTTGGTGTCATACTACACAACTCAGAAACTTGTTATGAAGTATTTGTAAAGTTTGTTCTGCAAATGGAGTTACCGTGTCCATTCCCCAAATGAAGCAGACAGAAGCTGATATAAATTAGTACATATTTTGAGTTTTGTATTCCTAAAAATATCTTGTCTTTATATACCAGAACTGTGACTAATAACCAAAATTAACTGTAAACTAAGTACTGAATTACAGCTCCCTATTTAGTTGAAGCTGCAAATTATCTGAATAGGATTTAAAATACAAATAACATCAAATAGAAGACTTGTCAAACTTGCAATCTTTCAAATAAAACTTCATTGTAACAAGCGTAGTGCAGTTGGTTAAATCAAGAATTCTGTTTACAGCTAGTAGTAAAAAGTTGGTTTTTTTTTTTTTGATCTATGAAAGAGTTGCCTAAAGTGGAGCATTATCCACATGCCAGATGAACTCCTAATTTAGAGTTAGCCTCTACTTATCCCACTGGAGATTTTTACTGAAGCCATTAACTGAACTCCCACCAAGCAATACATAAGAGATTTGAACTTGCATCTCCTAAATCTCAGCACTACTCATGAGGCTCTTGGAGATTACAGTGATGTCCTCTCAGCTGTGTTTTCCACTGAGCTCAGTCTTGTGTATAAATTCCAGATTATTTGCTATTCAGCCTTGTCAGGCTCCTTACAGAAGAGGTGCACAGCAAGAAAATAAAAGATGATCGTCATAACTTTGAAAAGGGGACTTTTTGTCTGTTAATGTGTAAAGGAACATTTCTTACTATAAGGGCAGTTAAATGGTGAAGCACACTACCGAGGGGGTTGTGCAGTCTCAATCCTTCAAGGTTTTCAGCACCAGATTAGATAAAGCAACCTGAGCAACCTGGTCTGATCTCATAGCTGACATGCATGGAGCAAGAAGTTAAATTGGAGACCACCTGAGGTCCTTTCCAACCTGAATGATTTCACGATTTTGTGACACTTTGAACTATATGGAAGAAGATATACATTTTAGTGAGGTATAAAACAAATCAGATGTGCTCTTTGACTGTGGAAAATCATTATGATATGAAAGATTCAAAGAAGTATATGTTAGTTTATTAATGATTAGAAGTACCTTCTCATTTTGAAATTCTACCATCTGACATCTGAAGTAACCAAAATAATCTACAAAATATGATTAGTAACATTTAAAACAGATGAATATACCACAGCCTCAAGGTAACCCATTTCTTGCTTTATAAGCCAGAAATACTTGGGGGAGTATCATAATGTTCCCGAGCGCTACATTGTGCAAACAGATCTCTGCTCTTAGGTGACAGATGTGGAGAAAAAACATGTGGCTAGACAGCCCCTTAAAGACTACACATGTGGATGTTGAAGGCAGCAAGTTTTTCCAGATAAAATCACAATAAAATTATGATCAGCATGCTTTCACCCTATTTGTCATTTTTTCTGATAGTATATTATGAGTTGACACTGTGTTTTTTACCATTACTGACTGTCTGAGGAAAGCTTCAGATAAGGAACTCGTACTTCAGAAAAAATTACAAGGAGGTCAAAAGAGTTTCCATGTTGAAAAACCTTCGGTATATGAGCTATTAAGCACTGTGAAAGGATAAAGATTACTTTTGGAACTCACTATATTTGCTGTGGAGAGGTACTCGTTGGCCTTGTGGACCTTTAAGATAATTGCAGTCTGGTTGCACTGAGGTTGGTCAGAATATGGGAAAAAAGTACCTTGGGAAATGTCCAGTTTCTTGTAAAAACTGGTTATGAACCAGCACACTGCCGGTGGACCACCAGCACTCAGAAATAATGATAGCACCTCTTTCATTTGGCTTTAGTTCAGGACTGACTTCACAACTTAAGTTGTGAGGGTGAGAAAGACAGAAGAGGACTGAGACAACTTTTTTTTTGATTTACAGGAAATGCCTTATAGTATATCCATGTCTCATACACATGAAGCTTTGCTTTTGCGCTCTGATACAGTGATGAGGCTTATACTGTTTTGCCAGGAGAAAGTGGAGTCCATCCCCAAGCCATTGAACCTGGCGATGTGAAGGCCATTTGGAGACTTTGTGTGTTTGGGTTTTCATGGATATATTGAGGTCATTTGTTGGACCTGCGTACCTTTTCTTTCCCTAGTATGTTAGATGCTGAACTCCAGGCTTAGAAGGAGGAGGTTATTTAATCACCATTGTCTCTGTGTGGTAGTCTGTTAAGATCAGTCTTTGTACAGACATTTTGCATTGCAAAATTGTAAACTAGATTTTATCTTCTACACAAGTTTTTCTTTTCTTTTTTTTTTTTTTTTTGCACTCTGTGTGAAGATAATAATGCAGTACTTTAGAGCAGCAGCTAATATTGAGTTGTTTCCTCCTGTGTAATGCTTTCAACAAAATAGAAGGCAGGTTTACTATTCCAAAATTAAGACATTTCAAAGAATTTCCAAATATTTTTTTTAGCAATTGCAAGCAATTATTTAAGCAATTTTATTCAGTTGTCATAACATTATGGAACATCTAGACAGCCACGTAATCTAAGAAAATACTTTACTGTTTTTTTAACCCATATACTTCTCTGTTACCCTCCCCCCCTTCTGACCTTCCCTCAAGCTTTCTCACTCTCTTCCTTATGTTGGTAATATGAAAAGAAAATAACTGAAAAGAAATAAGAAGTTATCAAACATAAATACTTTCCTAGAAGTATTCTCCCCTGATTTAGTCATGCAGAACTGCCATTTTTATTAGAGAAAGAGTATTAGCAGCTGAAGGGTAAAGATCAGTATGGTAGAATTGGCACATCAAGACTATTCCACATCTGTGTGTTTCTATAAAAAAAAGACTGTAAAGTTTATCCAATCTCTACTATAGCTATTGTCAAATAAAAAGGCTGTAGAAAGGAAGTGGAAGGTGGGAATTCAAGGAAAGTAAAAGCAACACGACGACATCCTTGCACTAATAATTAAGTTTACCTTTGTTAAAATATTATTGTGTATCAAATATAGATTATTGTATACTGTACATTATGGTATCTAATATATGCTGTATCATTTTGTCTGTACATCTTCTAAGTCCAATTTGAACTGGAAATGTTTTAGTTTTCTGCAACAGCCAAGTCTGCAGAAAGGCTGTGGTCTCTATGTCCACATTAATCTCTGGTAGCCCTTTGCCACATGGAAAAAACACGTGCTGGAGGAAATTTAGGCTGTGTGTTTGGTTTGGGGTTTGTGGGGTCTTTGCTGAGTTACTACTGGGCAAACACTGTCAGCTAAATTCCTGTTGCAATATGTCCAGTATCTTACTGAGGAAGAGTAGGAAAATGAAAAATATCTGGTTAACAACTTGGAGTATGGGCAGGAGAAGAGCTATCTGGCTATGAGCAGCTAGACTGTTCATCTGTCTAGGCAAAAATATATAAACAATAAGATAATATTCAACCCATGGTTCCAGAGCTGCTCAGGGGGCATTGCCTGTAATCAAACAATCCTAGTTGTCAGAAAAACAATCTAAGTTATAGTGTGGGAGGGTTTACTATTGGATATGAATGCATCCACGCCTACTTTGCTGAAGAAAAAATTGTCCTACATATTCAGAAACACGAATTTACAACAATTCATTTTATTAGTGGACACAAGAAAGTTAAACACAAAACTTCTTTTAGGCTGACTCAAAATACATACGAAAGGTGGAGGAGTCCTTAGCTCTATACAAAGCTATTTCTTTGAAGTGCCGAATCTTGGCTTTTGTAGACTGGGTCATGGCCTGCGCCTGGAACATTGCCCAAATGCAAGTGTAGCCTCTATCTTTGCAAGAAAAACAGTAATTAACATGCTTATGACATTTTGGGGGGTAGCAACTTCAGTCACTTTGATTCAGTTATGTTTGCGGTGCTGCACTGGCTGCGTTATCTGCCTCCTCATTGCTCCCCAGGCCTGAAGTGAATCACTGTAATCTCCCAGACGTCTGTCTATTAGGGAGAGTGAACCGCTGCATAAAACTGTTTGTGTACATCAGGGAAACTCAGGTGATTAATAAACTGGAATTAACTGCCTTAATATCACTGGTGAGGGAGCCTTAAATTTTGACTGTTAAGGGTTTTTCTTTTCTACTTCCACCAAGCTCTGTCTCTATGATAATGTGATCTCAGTACTGACTGAATCAAAGCTTCAGCTCAGCATCACTTATCATGCCTTGTGCAGTAGAATAAACATCATCACTAAGCACATTATTCAGTTTTCAGAAGTAATTAGTTGTTTTTTTGTGAGGAGGACCTTGTTCAACTAGTGGCTGCTTGATTACTTTGGCTGAATGAAAAGGACAGGCAGAAGTAAATTGCTGTGAGCAGGCTGTTGCAGAGAGCAGGGTGAATTCTAACTTCAATCTGCTCGTTTGGCACTAACTGCATGCAATCTGTTTCTGTCCATGTGTGAAAGCTACGTGCATGCAGTCTGCTGTTCAGTAAGCCATCAAGCTGTAAGGAGACTGCATTTTCAGTCTGCTATGCACCAGAAGGCAAACCTTTAATCAGAATCTTTTCAAAAAGATCATGATTAATAAAAATCCATGAAATTAACTTCTGTAATTATAGCAGCAAGTGTACTGCAAATTCATCAGGATCAGTTTTGACCTCATTAGTTTAGAAAATAAATTACTACGTGAGCAGATTTGTAGGTGTTCTAGGAAAACAGACTTGCCTGTCTTACTCCTGTCTCCCAGCTGTGTACGTTAAATGAGTATCTGGGGATATGTAAAATTTAGTGCAGGACATAGCTATTAGACAGCAAGGAAAATATTCTAACTCAAAGGTTCTTTTCAATGAAATATGAATTGATTTTCAAAGGCAAATCAGCCCTTCATTACTTCATTCTTTTCATGGTAAGACACACTGTGGTAAAAGGGAAGTATAAATGGTAACCAGATACTGTCTGTAAATATCTTTTTGGTTTTGATACAGACTTTGTCGTGTACATTGTCCAAGAAACTTTAATCTTGATTGATGTTGACTGTCAGATTTCCTTTTAAGTATTGTATTTTTATTCATGCTTTTAACTCAAGAGGAAAAGAAAGNGCAAGGAAGAAAGTAAGCGGGTGGGGGGGGGAGAAAAAGCACTTCTGAAATCTTCACATTCTCTCATTCTCTTTCATACTTCCAGAGTAAAAGCCATAATCTTCCATTCTGTGCTAATATAGGCTTATACAGCACCTTCTGAATATAAATAGCTTAAATAAGAGTTATTGATACTGTGGAATGGAGACCTGTCCATGTATTGTTCATGTATTCTGCACATTTGCACAGAGATTTCCTCTACTGTCATTTACACATTCTTAGTTTTAGCCTTCATGATTCTTTCTTTGTGCAACAAGGCTCTAAAATTTGCATCAGTAACAGATTTTTCAATAAAATATTTACTTTTCACAGTTAGAACAATTCATGCAAACGCTCCTTCTAAAAATATACCATGCCAAGTTCTTTGAGCTTATCTCTAGACCCACCTAAGTAAAGAGCCTGTCTTAATAAGAGAAGGGTCTGATGTTTGGCTAGAAAGGCTTCAGAGATGGACTCTTTATTTGAGGTAGGCCCTTTATCAAAGGTCACTTTAAAAATGGATCCAAATACGGAACGGTCAGGCTGCTACTTGCAGGGCTACCAGCTGCTATGACCTACCTCCAGCTGAGCCGCTGGGAAAGCGTAAGGTGTTAGGGATCACCCTGCCCAGGATGGGGGTATCGCAACCATTGCACATCTGCTTCATATGCACCTTTTCTCCTTGGCACCTGTCAGGTGAGTAGCAGTAGCCGCTGAGATGGCCTTCCATCAAATGGACATCCCCAGGCTCACATCTGGCCCCATGGCACTCCGGGGTGTCCCTCTGCTAATTTATACCTGGGTGATATTTTTCAGCATAGAGCAGGTATTAAGCAGACAAACCAGCCCCAGATACATTTGTACCACTTGCTGGAGAGTAAGCATGGGTCCTTTCATCACGAGTATTGCTCTTTGAAGAGGAGGGCTTTGGGACTTGAATGGCTGGGATGTTCAACAGCTGCTGTCAGGAGCTGGCCCTCGGTGTTCTCTGTGATAGCAGAAAAGACAGCCAACATCAAAGTGCATGGCTGTGCAAAGCTGGCCGTGTGCTCAGTCTGTTCAAACGCGTGCGTCAGTGCAGGCTGTAAATATGCAGAGGGAAATACCTCCTGTTGTCTACCAGATATAAGCGTGCTTTCCATTAGAGTGAAGCCTCCACACATATGTCTTTACATGAAAGGCAGGCACTCACTGGGTTTTTGGCATTGTCTGGGAAAACAGTTTCAGAAGTCTTCCACTTGGTGTTTCTGAGCCTGTGTTAGTGGCTTCCTCAATGTTCCCCAGACCATGCATGGCTCTGATGTTTATTCCAAAACCCACTATGCCATGGAGAGCAATTTCTGTATAAAACAATGTGTGCATTAATTCCTTAAGCACTAACCTTTTAAATTCACCCTGCGGCAAGACTCCTAACGTAAATAATGTAATAAACTTTTTTGGCTTTTTTTATAAATATATTTATTCCATTTATTTTTTATTTTCATAGCTTTGTTTTTATCTACTTTCCCAAGGTGAAACCATGCTGTAAGACCATCCATCAGTCGCTAATGCCTTTTCAATCCATTGGGCCAATTTCACCTCAGTTTAGACTAAGGGAAATTCCAAGGCTCTATTTTTTTGTTTTGTTTTGTTTGTTTGTTTGTTTATTTAAATGAGAAGAAAAAAGAACCTAAATCAGTGCTCCTGTTGAACTGGACTTGCAGAACTTTTGCCTCCTGTTTGGAGTTCACCAGCTTAGCATTTATCATGAATATTTGCTGAAAAAAAACAGTATTACATACCTTCTTTCATGCCCAAGGGATGTTCTAGGGGAATCCAGGGGGATCCATTGGGATGACAGAGAGTTTTAAGCATCCAGAGGCCTAGTGAAGCACACAATGTCCAGGCAGCATCTAGGTTCCTTATACATTTTATAGGGAGTGTTAGTGAGGAAAATCTTGCAGAGAAAGGTTTAATATTTTTTAGTAGAACAACTGATACAACTGGGGGAAAAACAACAACAAAACAAAAAATATGTCTAGGTAGAACTGTTTCTTAAATTTGAAATAGAAGAATTACACTTGTAAAAATAATATCTACCACAGCCAGCATGGTGGTTAAAGAGTCAGACGTATTGCCCAGCAGAAAATAATACGGAAAGGAATGTATGTTAAGTGTGTCTTTCTCTGGGAGTTACACATCCAGTTTTGGTCACAGGAGAGTCTTTCCTCCACTCTGAATTGCAACCTGCTCTCTCAGGGAGTTAAGTACCCACTTCAATCGGTCCTTTCTCAGCTAGAGTTAACACAGAGCCTGGTGGTACTCTTGCCATCCAGTTTCACCTGCATTCTTTACACAGAAAGTGGGTGAAGTATGTTCAAGGCTCTTTACAAGTCAATATTTAATTATATGTACAAAGCAAATGCAAACGGCTTCCATGGGAGAGACTGAGCGACAGAACTGCCCAGAGCAGCTACTGACTGGAGGAAGGCACTGGGAGCTTGAATGGAAATCTCTGCCACAAATCAGTTAAAAAAGGGACTCCAAACTGTGTTTTCTGTGTCACAGGAGACTGTTACACCTGTTATATGAAAGGAAATACCAGTTAATGCTTTGTGCAAGGCACAGTCCTGGTGGCAAGTCCTAAGAATATCTGTCAGATCAAGCACCTTTGGCAAAAGAGTTTTTGAACTCTGTTAGGGCTAAACGGGCTGAGTGGCATAGCTCTGTTATGTCTGTTTTTACCTATGCCCAGCTGAAGAAACTTAGACACTTAGGAGACTGGTGGCAACTGAGCGAGGGTTTTGAGAAGATATGTTCCAGGTGTGAGTGCTGTTGGATGGAGCTCCGAGTCATCTGCCCAAGCTAATACAGAAAATAAGAGGCAGAGTTGTGAACTGACAGTAAACATCCTAAATCTCTGCTTCCAGGATGCCCCACAATATGCCCCAAACCCTAGATGAAGTTAGTAGATGCTCTTGCAAGATCTATGGGATTTTGTGCTAAAAGTGAGAAAGAAGTATTTTTGGTATGCTTTACTCTGAAATGGTGAGTTCAAATCTGCAAGCCTTGCTTACTATGAGAAGCAGCTTTAACAGTAGCTTTAGCAGACATGTAACTAACTGGATGAAGTCCTTTGCTAACACATGTTTTTTCAATGCATTACAGTTGGTGTCAGAATATTTCAGTCTCAGAATCCAGCAATGAATATTAATGCTTTTTAACTCATTCTTTCTCACTTTTCTTCATACTTTCTGAATGTAGTGATAGCTGTTCAATATGAGTTCTCATGTTGTATTCATCATGGCTGTGATATAAAGGTCCTAGTCTAAAATCAAGGCAGGAGGGCTAGAGCCCAACAGCTTCTTGTACATAGGAAGATGTATAAATTTCTCTACAATGTGAACTGTGAATGTCATATACCCTGAGCATGGGAGGATATAGCAGAATGCTCCTTAAACATAGCCGGAAGACTGGGGGATGTCACAGCTAATAATATAGTACATTTTTTAGTGAATTGTCATAGAAAACAGCTGGGGACACATTGGCACTGTATGGAGAGAGAACCATAAATACCTAATAATTCCCTTGGTTATCACATATAATATTTACTTCCTGAAATGCCAAAGCGCATGGTTTTCTCAGACTATTCCCCATTTGCAGATATGGGACTTGGCAAAATTCAAGTCAGTTCACATTCAGAGCTTGCGCTGGGAGGAAAGTGGGAGGGGAAAGAGGAGGACTAAGTGGGAATCCAGAACTGATGCAGCTCCTAAAGTCTCTAGGTCAATACAACTGTCTCACTTTTTAGACTAAAAATCCTGCAAACCCTAAAATAGTAAAATGCCTCTCTTTATCTACTGTTCTTTTTTATCTTCATTATGAGGGAGGAAGGAACACTACATTCTTTTCATTCCTTTTTTTCTTGCTTTGTGTTTTCAGTTTATAAGACATACAAGCTGATAATCGTGACTGTTCTTGCTTAAGAAAAATAACATTAGTTGCATTAGAGAAACATACTTGCTAAGAAAAAGTAGTTGAAAAAAACATGCAGATGTTAGCTTTAAATGTTGGGAAAAAATAATTATCTTTAGATGCAGTTCAAAATGTTTTCTTAAACTTATGTTTACAATATTTTATTCTTAAGAAAGTTGAATTTCACATTCACCTGTCTTATTTCAATGAATTCTGCTGCATCTCTGATCTGTTCAGAATCATAATTCACAAGTATCTACTAGATTAAGAGTCATGCTTTTTAGCCCTCATGTGAATATTTTTGTTCTAAGGTTCACAAATGTAGAACTTTGAACTATTGACTATTTGAGAGCAGGAATGCAGATACAGAGTCTAACTGACATCAAGTGTACAGTATTAAACATTATGTAAAATGGAATTCAATCAAAATTCTTCATAGATTGAAATGATTCTTTTATATTCTGCACACACAAATGAAGAGATTTTAAAATACTGGTATGAAACTTGCAATATTTTTCTCTTGATTAGCAGTGCTCAGTTCTCAAAAGAGTTTCTTAGCTTTCTCTGGGGATAGCCTTCTCAGTGCAGAGGAAGCCACTTTGCACCTGCTCTAGTGTCAAGGTGACTTGTATTTGTGCATATAATCTTCATGTGCTTTGAGGCAGTCGTCTGTGTAGATAGGGACCTACCAGGATTTTCAAAAGCTCTTTAACAGATATTAGAGATATTCTTCCATCATTGATTAAAGTACGTGATATTACTCCTCCCAAAATTTCCTGAGCAAAGGTTTGTGATTTAGAGAAAAATCCTGCAATGCATGGTATGCTTATATTCTTAAGACAAAATAATAATAGCAACAACATGAATAGCACTAGTTAGAACTTGAAAGCGATTTAGACTGATGGCTGCTTTTTGTCCACATTTCAAACTGTTCTCTGATGTGTCCACCATGCCTTGACAATATGGCCAGTACCTCAGCTTTTTATATCATTCTCAGTCTCCTACTAATGTCTGTGCACTACTTGTTCCAACCCTGTGAGTGCCCAAACTGCTTTTCTAAAGTGTTTTTATGACCTCTCCCAGATCCCTGTGGAATTGAGCACCTCATAGTCTTTTAATGTGTTTTTTTTTTGTGACAGTGTCTTTGGGGTCACTGGGGAAATATTACTCCAATTTTGCAGATGAAACACATTAGATTCCTTACAAAACACAGTGGCAGCGATTTCTTTCTTTCAAAATATAGCTGCAATACACAGACATGCTACTCCATCAGTTCACAACATTAATCCTCATCTCTCTGTTTAATGGATTTGTGTCTTTTGATATCTTCATATATGCCTTAGTGCTTGATGAAAAATAATAGTCATTGTTTCCCAGCCAAAAGTAGTAGTGAACTGAAATTTCTCAGGAGACTGCCTTTCTCCATGCAAGAGTTTTCTAGACCTGTTTTGTGCACCCAGGAGTTTCAGTTTAATGAAGTTAATATTGGGTGTTGATCTGAGACAGCCTGAACCTCTGAATCTTTGGGGGTTCATCTAGCACTGAATAACGCAGCCAAACAGAGGGAGGCAGTTGAATAGAAGTCAATATGCCAACTGTTCCTTCATTTGTTATTGACATATTAATAAAGTTGATAGAGTGGAACTAATCCATCTGCTCACAATTTATTCCCTAGCAATAAGATACAATTTCACTGCTTCATGAGCTCACTCTTTGACTAATTTTATTAGAATTCCTTCCATAGCATCATTTTTAATCACTTTTCATCCAGTTTTAGTTATGTGTAAAGTAGTAGAAAAAGATGGACTAAGAAGAGAGATGAAAGGGTTTCATGAGAATCCTGGGTCAGTTTATATAGAACCAGATCAAATAAAGTGAAGTCAGCAAGCCTAAAAAGGCCAACAGAAAAGTATTCAAAATTACCTCTTTCTCAGTAAGCTTTGTTCTGTCATGTCTCAGATGTAAACAGAATCAAAATAAATATGGCAGCCCCAGCAGCAGCATCAGGTGAGGCAGGGCTCTGGTGCCTTAGGGGAGGTAGGCTGGCTCTAGCACCGGCCAGCAGCTGGGTGACCTGCCAGGCTGGCGGGCAGTGCTGGCCAAAGGCTGCAGGGTCAGAGCACGATGGATGCAAAGGTCTCCTCCCTTCTTTGCCAAAAACTAGTGAATGAAGTTTAGCTCTTCCACCAGTTCCTAGACAGGTGTGGGCTTAGGGTGTTAAAGGGATGCGGGATTTTGGCTATGTGTCGGTTGCATGCAATGCTAAAATTATTATAAATGTGAGCTTAGTTATATTTCTTTTATTGTTTAGTTTAAAACATTCTGATATACTGATTCATTATTAGTCTTTATTAGCAGATTTGGTGTTCAGTGCTTTGGCTGGGTGCAATCTCAGACGTGATTACCTAAGCAGAAATGACCAGTTTTTCAAAGTGTTGAGCCCACCATTCCCCACTGATCGAAGTGTGCTTTTAAGAGAAACAATTTTCTTTTCACACAGCAGATGAACTTCAGAAATGTTCCTTCTCTGAGTATCAACCAATGATGACCGAAAGGTATCTAGATGTACATAGGAAGCCTTTATTCCTCTTTTATTTGTTAGTTTCCAGCAAATCTTCTGTAAAGATGAAAGAAACTTTATTAGTAAAATACCAAACCAGTCTCATGAAGAGTCAGTTCTAGCTGTGCACTGAAGTACGTAATGCAGGGAAACTTTTCTGTTGATTTTAGTGCAGACATTTCAGGGGCCTTTTTATGTCTGCCTTCTAAAAATGAAGGTTTGCAGGGAGAACAGACACATGTCTGGCTCTCATCTTTGCCATGAGTGATCATTTGTAAATATACTTAAGATCACAAGATGTTTCATCTTTGGGCAAGGCAGGAAGGATGTCATGTCACTGCAGCACCTGAAGAAAACTTAATAAAACCTGCAAGCTGTTAGTAAAGCCCTTAATGGTCTGTATAGTGGTGGATCTGCGGTAAATCTGTGGCTGCCACAGATTAATTCTGCACATTACATTAAGCATGTCAATGATGATAAGAGATTGGTATCCTAAAGTAAAGATGAAACAAATAAGGCTTGTTCAGGAATTCACAGTCTCTCAATGACTCTATAGTTTTAGATGGGAATTACATATTAAGCACAAGCAGTGTCCTTTAGGACTCATGGCTTGTGTAATCTGAAAACACACCAAGTCAAAGGGAATTGGTGACATAATGTGACTTGCAAATTGATTGTGATTATTTAGTAACAAACCAGCCACTTGAATCTTCTGTTAATGATATTGTCCAAGGAATGCAATTAAAATCAATTTTTGTTTGCTTAAACACATACCCTGTGCAGAGGTATGAACAAGAAAATCCCTGTTAAGTTATTTTATGGCCCTATGTTGAGAGCAATAGCATCTCATTCAGGAATTTCAGGCTTTCTTGTGAAATCCTGTGCAAATTGTTTTACTGCAAGGTAGGATCTTTCTGGTGTTAATGTTAGTTGAAGTAATACTGCCAAATAGCTGTACCATGTGTCCAGACCCAGAGGCTCCAAGACAACATCACAGTTTGACGCTAGAAGATACTGTGCCATTCATTTTGTCGTAACAGCTTTCCCTAGTTATAGAGCATTAGTATAAAGCAGAGGACAGGACAGCTATACAAAAGAACGCACAGATAGCTGCTGTTTGTCTGACTTTTTGTGCACAAAGATTTTTTTGACTCTTTTTTTTAACCATGAAATCAAATGCAATCAGATTAAACATGAGACAATTATTTCACTTTACTTTTTAGTTAGATAATCAAGACACACCTGTATTTACTAAATTCCAGGATGGATTCATATCTCCACCAATATCAGTGGCATAAATCCTACTGTTGCACTTTGACAATATGAGGACATAATTGCTATTTGCTCATTGGCCCAATTTAGGCATAGCGTCCTAGATGTAGCATTTCAAGGAAGCAGTGAATGATATTACACAACAGTTGCCTAATTAATTTTTATATAATTTTAGAAAATAAAAGTAGAAATCATCATACTTTAGTGAAGAAAAGACCAATGAAATCAATTTTTGGTTTTGGAGAAATTGCATTTTATTCTTTGTTTCAGTTTCAAGAACACTCTCTTGAAATTAACACACACCAGTAAAAGTGTGTTTCCATCTGTGTAGTTTGTTTGTAACTAATTAGAAGTGCTAAGCACATGTAATTCTTTAAAAAAGCAAATTTTGAATTATTGAATGTTACCCATTACTAATATTCATTTTAGCCCCATAAGGGCCACATCTGCATTTTTCATACAGTATTTAAAAACAAAAGTACATTAAGTAGTGATTGCCATGGTTAGATTTTCATATTTTCTCCTTTGTCATAAAACAATCTTTTTCACTAGTTTAAGTCCCTTTTCTATAGCTTTTCAGTTTTGATGGAAAAAAAAAAAAACAACCATCATTGTATTCTGGTGAGCTTGTAAGAATACAGAAGTGAGGGTGAAACAATGAAATAGAAGATAGTAGACACTCTTCCTGAAGCTAATACTGACCCCAGAAAGCTCCTACCTTCTGAGGAAACAACCAGCAACAGCAACAGTTTGGGCAATGCAATATGGATTTACTTTTTACAAAGTAATTTGAAGTGAGATTAAACTGAACTAATGTAGATATATTCCTCTGAATCGTTTTAAACCCTTCTTACAGGCAAGGGAGAAAGGCATTTTTAGAACGTGATTCATTTTGTCCTGAAGTAGACATTGAAAACAGCAATGCTATTTCTCTTCAGAAGAGATAAAATAAAGCTCTAATGAGCAATTTGTGCAGCTATATATACTGTAGCTGTCTAAAGTTACCAAAAAAATTGCCCCATGTCACAAATGCTGTGATGTAATTCGTATCATGTCAGTGGATGCTTGAACATTATGGCTGTAAGGCACAACGTTAATGTAAGATACTACTTAAAATGTAAGAACCCACATGTGCTATAACTTATGGTCTGGAATCACTATTCACCTGAATATGCCCTTTGAAATTTTTGAGAGCTGCTGGAACCTTCAGATACCTTCCAAATAGAATAATATTCAAGTTTTCTAAAAGCCAATAATACTTTCCACTTGCAAATTTTCAGAAAGTTGACTTCAAATTGATTGATTGATTGATATTCCATGTTGTTACCGCCAAATTTTTAGACACCTGGCATTAATTAATTTTCATTTTACATTTCTGCTAATGTCTATAAAATTTAGCAGAAGTGATCAAAATGTGAGAAATTAAACTCCTTATGAAGTGTGTTTCCAGTATATGATATTGCGTTGTTGGTCTCTAGTTCTTTACTACATTGAGTTGATTCAATAACCAATCCATATTCCTTTATACAATCATAAACATAGATAAAATATTTCTGTGTTAATTGTGGGTCTTAGTGAACTCTAACCCAAACACGAAAAAGGCTAAATTCTTTCCTACGAAGAAAATTAATAAGAAGGTGTATATTTTTAAACATTAATATGGCCATTATTTATTTTATCCTTATGATAGTGTCTGAAGTTTACTATGGAATACCTCTCACATGAAGACACAGTCAGAAGATTATATGTATAGTTATATTAAATCCTTTCCTTCTTCACTCCTAGTAAGTTTTTGTAATGCCTCTACCAGCTGAAACATTTTCCCCTTGAAATTTTTCTTTTTTCTCTCTCTTTTTCTGAAATTTTCTTTCTTTATGCACCTGTATCTCCTCAAGGTAATTTGAGGCATTTCATTACAGAACTATGTTCCATATGACTGCAGATATGCATACAAAATTGCTATGGGCAAATAAGTAGAGATTGCATGATAAATAGAGACAAAATGACATTACTTGAATGTTATAAGTGCTTGTGTTAATAAATTTTCTTTTATCTTTAGCAAATGTGGTGACTTGTACATTGACTGGGGATTGGGATAATTTATTACAAAATCATTGTTTGAATTGAAAAAAGGATTTTAAGTTTCATATTAAGAAATATATTGAAGAGTTAAGTATAAATAAATTGCAGAACCAACCCCAAATAATGTTTTTCCTTACATGTCATTGAAGAGGATTTCAAAGTCATGTGGATAGATGCAGTGCTGTGATTTTCACTCTTTTCATTTTAATTCAGGACTGTGGTTCTCAAATTCATCCGGAAGAGTCCTGTGGCTTGCAGCCTCTGTCTCATGAATACCTCTCTGCAATTTCACACACAGTGCTTAAGACCTGTGAAGCTGGAGACACAAAAGGTTTGTACTTAATCTTCTCTCTTCTGAAAATTAACTCATGCAGTTCACCAAAACAAAACTAGAAAAAAATGTTTCCTCTTCTCTATGCACATGCACTAACCTACACAAAATAGATTTAACTAATCACTTGTAACAGTTATGGATTTTTAAAATCAGATTAATTAGTTTGTGACAATTTTTAGTTTAAAAAGTTCATTATCAGTGATCCACCACTTCTTGTATTACTGTCAGGTAGCCTGTAAAGTGCATTGAAATATTTCCATCAAAACTGTTTAAAATAAAATGGTGCTTTATTGCTTTATTCTAAATGAAAGGGATTATCTAAACTAAAAAAAAAAAAAGAAAAAAAGAAAAAAAAAGCTTTTGAAAAAGAATACAACATTTTGACTCATTTTAATTTTGTATTTCTACTTCTGTATTGGAAACAACAACAACAACAAAAGATTAACAATTTCAAATTAAGCAAACAGTAAAGTGTATATCTTTACATATATCAATACCTTAAATATTGAGATGGACAAATCAAACAGTGTGGTTGAAATGTCTTTTGTTGAAATAATAATTATACAACAACCAATATCGAGATATCTCTTTGGTTTAATTAGAACCCACATTATGGCAGAATGGCAGACAGGTATTCATCTTTAGGTCACAGCTGCATGGAGATTTATGCAAGTGTACTTTAACAAATATGAGTAATCCACAGGATGACTCAAGTATGCAGTCCTATGCATGGCTTAATTTGCTGTTGGATTAGACAATAAGTAATTTTGTTCAATTCTTTATTAGACAAATGAAAATAAATCCAAACTCCTATATGGTCTACTACCACAAATATATTTTTTATCTTCCTGTAGATAGGAGCAGCTTCTCACAGCAGTGAACTTGCACAAACTCATGGAATTATCAATACAAAGTAACAGGAATGCATGAGCTGCCTGAATGAAGCACTTGATATGAAACATAGGGACATATATTATTGCTTTTTCAGTGTTAAATGAAGGGAAGACACAAAGGAGACAATGCTGTACCTGGCAGCATATTTTAATCACACAAGTTATGAGTCATAAAAAAGCACAGCACAGCCTATGCTACTACATGAGGAAGTAAACCTCCTGATTAGAAAGCCCAAACCAAATCAACGCTAGAGTCCTTCTGGGACAGACAATCTGTTTCTCCTGAAATATAACGTGCTTCTTTTAGTACTGTATCTAGCGAAGTGGAGCTGAATATAAAATATATTTACAATCTTATTGCAAATAACATACTCATTTAAAATGGAAACCACTTCAGGAAATATAATCTCAAAGGACAAGTCTATAAAAAGAAGAACCATTTTGGCTTATAAAGTGAAAAATTGCTAAGAGGTGTCTAATGAGCCTAGAAAAGGGGTGTATAGTATCCAGCAGCAAGTGGCTGTATGGTTTTAATGTATGTCACAACTTCAAACTGGAACTGGAAGACATGGCTTTTTGTGCAAAATCATTCAAAATTTGTAACAACTAAACAATATCCCCATCTGACAGTGAACATTTTCCCCATCTGACAGTGAACATTTTCCTAATACATGAGAGTAATTGCAAGTTCCTAGCTAAAGAAGCAACATCTCTTTTATTTAAATAAATTAAGTTTTCAGAGAATCCAAGCAATGTCCTCTTTCCTCTCTGAAAAGAGCTCAAAAATTCTGCAGAAGTAAGGCAGTGTCATAGGTTGTTCTTACGCTAGGGAACAGCTCAGTTGTACAGGCATACTTGAGGCACTATCACAGCAAAATGTATCAGTGCTGGCCAAAGCTTGTTGTGTTGATGCAGGCATGGGCAGAGGCTGAGGCAAGGCAGCAGAGATAGAGATGAAACCTTAATTCCTCTGAAGTTGATGGTAAAGCTTAGAAGTGTCACTAGGATTTCATGCCTCATTTCTTGTCCTGGTCTAGCTGAGGGTCTAACCAAAGGTGGAAATGACCACTCTGTCCTAGTCACCAGGACACAATTCTCCAGGGGATGCTCAGCATCTTACCAAATATGCACTTCATTTATGCCATTTCTTTCTCTTCTATTGATATATGCAGAGATGAATACTGAGCAAGGGAAGCTTCTGTCTTTACATCTTATTGGGACCACAGAATGAAATTATGGTTTTTATAGTGACAACAATCCTTTTTCCTTTAGAAAATCCTCTTTGATTCAACAAGTTTTGAACCAGCTTGTCATAGAAAAAAAACAGCTCTCTGTTCAGTATTTCTATAGTATTATTAATGACACAGAAATTAGCAAGCAGTAACCATACGTTTGGCTCCTCAGAGAGAGAGGCAATTGTATAAAGACCATGAGAACCCCAAGCTGTGCTAAATTCCTGCAGGTGAATCAGGCTATTACAGTCTGTGGAAATCTGGTGTGCAAGCAGTCACAAAATCTGATGTGTTAAGAGATCACAGCTTCACTTCTAAGTTGTGCCTCACTGCTATGACACATGCTTTAGTTGTATTCAGCCTTCCACGCTTTCCACAACTTTATCCAGTTTAATGTAATTCTGTACAAACTCTCTTTTTCCCTTCAAAAGCTGTCCAACAGAGTCATAAGCTGATGCTTAACCAAATGAGTGTCTGATTTGCTTAACCAAATGAGTGCGTAAATGTTAGTTTGGACATAAGTCTGCAGGTCTAAGGACATTTTATTCTGTAGCATCAAAATCATATCTTTTTTTAAATAATTTTATTTTTGTTTTCCATTAATGCAGCTAAAAGCAAAAGCAAAAGTATTTCTGTAACCTATTCCCAGAAAAACCATCTTTAAAAAGTCTTAGGATTCCAAATAGACACCAAATGTAAAAGTAAACTAGTCATAAATCAGCAAACTACTTTTAGCATCCGTTTAGTTAAATATTTAAATTGAGATTTAAGTTTTCAGTTTAGATTTTTTTTTTCTTTTTCTATGGATAATTGTTAATCTATTTAAATAGAATAACTTTGCTTTTGATCTTAAATGTAAAATAGGTGTATTTCTAGCTATGACAATGGGAAAGGTTAAATACAAATAAAAGAGGCTGAAAGCCCTTTCCAGAAGAAAGAAAACAATCAAATTAACTGTACGGCCTTTATTGGTTAAAACTTTCTGACTTTAGGCTAACATTTGTGTGCTTTTTAAATACAGGATAAATAGTCCTGATGAATTTTTAAAAAGCATATTTGTTTTCATACCACTGTAAGAGAGCAGTTTATGGGAGTACTGGCAATGTTTAATCTCATATCCTAAGCAGAAGATTTACATATGCAATTGATAAGACTCTTAAATGAGCCAAAAATCCAGTTTACATTCACTCTTTCTGTGGAAACCTATTACTTACAGGCCTTCATAAAACTTTATTTTTACAGATTTTAATTTGGAAATAAACTCACAACAGCTCTCTCTTGCTCTCTGTCAGTGAATTCTAGGTAAACTTGCCTTTGCCTGATAGAACCAATGCTCACTATGCTAACCAATGCTGCTGATGCAGCACAAAACACAGACTAATTGAAATTATGCTGAAAGCTACGTTGTGTTCTTATTTGCCTTATATAAGTGGGGGGAAAAAAAAAAACCACCTTACAATTGCAATAGAAAATAAGCTTAATTTCCAAACTAATATTGTTTGCAATTTTTTACTGCTGTCTTCCATTTTTGCATATGAGATTCATTTTATCTTTTAACAAGATTTTATTTGTGAAGATTAAGAGTGCAGTAACTGTTGTGAAGTTACAGTAGGAAAAGATCATAATACCTTTCATAGTTCATATATTTTAAATGCATATATTTACATAATTTTAAAAATTTATGTAAATATAGCAACTGCATCTATTCTGTTAGCATTAAATGTCAGTGCTTCCTATAAACATGAATTTGCCACCATATATTATTGTTCTCTAATTTTTTTTTTTGCCACTCATTTTTAGCATATGCCAAAAAAAATTATCTGTTTTTTTTCTTAATACACTTAGAGAGCTATTGAATATAAATCAAACTATTTTAAGAAAGCTTTTCAAAAGGTACTTATCACTTTCAGTTGCCAAAATTTAAACTTTTATTGTTCAGATATTTCAGTTCCTCAATATTCATTTTATATAGTTCTACTTTTCTAGTTTATTACCTAAAACCAGATCAGCTCATAAACGTATACAATGTTAAGCAGAAAGTTCCATAAAATGAGGGATCTCAGATGTTGTAGCCATTGCCAGAACTTTTATGTATTTGATTTGAAAGAAAAACTACAATGTCAGGAAAAAAGCTGCCCAGTTTTCATATAATTTTTAAATATAAACCACTGCCCAAAACAACTCTCAGATCATTTTTGAAGAGCCGTACATCAGTGGTAGTCTCTGAGTCCAAACCTCAAACCAGCCATCCATTCTGTCCCTACTCTGTTACTCAGGCAGCATAAAGCAATAAAAGGTATTTACATGGCACCTATCACTGTGTTATCTGAGACCTGGCACTTTTCAGTCTATTCATATGACTACTATGAAGCTGGGAATGACCATTTAGCCACAGATTGCAGATGGGGCACAGAAGGAGAGCTGAGGGAACAAGATCCACCAGTTGCAATAGGAATCTTGGCGTGCCAAAGCATGCCTGGCCCCAGTGGTTGAAGAGCATGCCCTGCTCCAAAACTTGGGTAGTCGCTTTGTAGCTTTACGTAAAGATTCACTTTAATCCCTAGATAAAAACTCTGTGTAAGATCTCACCCAAGAACCAAGGGTCAGGGCTCTCTTCTCCCAAATAAATTGCCAGGTTGCAACTACACTACTTTTCTGTCCTAACGAATTTTGAACTTTAAGGGGTCCTCATTTGACTAGAAGCATGGGGAATGTTGGCAAACAACTCGGTGGTTAGGATACAAGGAGCACGAATTCGAAACTGCTCTGGGTGAGGAGCACTGAGCAGCTGCATCTCCCTGCTCGTGCCCTGGCACCATGGTGCTGAGCAGTCCCTCTTTCCTTTCCCTTTCCTTTCCCTAGGCAGGGCTGCAGAGGGCCACTTGCCTGACAGTAGCCTTCAGGAGCTAGGTTAGACCCGCTGATGCACAGCGCAGTAACGTCAGCGTCTCAGCTTTCATTCAGTTCCAGCCTGCCGTCATTTGCTCCACGTCACCTGCAAGTATAGCTGACGGCAGGGTGCGTTCTGCACAGAGCAGAAGTAGCTGCAGCAGGGCAGGCTAAATAGCAGCCAGAGCTGCACGGCCGTAGCACTGTGGGATATCTTCTGCCCTCAGAAGTGCCAGTTCATGTTCCCATACAAATAATTCTTGATACTTTTATTTAGGAGGACTCATTTATCTGCCACTTACCAACACATTTGCCTAGGACTTCCCTTCTGTTCAAGCACAGGCTGCCTCCATGGAAACTTCTTTGCTCCTGAGGTAGCAGCTGACTCCTCCAAGGCCTCTGGGATTCTGCGGGGTTGCTTCACTCGGCCTCCCACTCGGTCCCTGGCCTGATAAACATTGATAAACAGCAGCCTTGTTTAGTGCTGTGGCTTCTAGTGTAGTAGCAATCTATCAAACACCGAGAAGCACACCAGGCTGACTGCTGCGCTACTGTCTGGTAGGAGTGACTGCAAGTCTGCACTGCAGACATTTGCTGGTGGAGCCATTTGCTGGTCTGCAAGGAGAAACCAAAGCGTGCTAACAAGGCTTGGTAGCATTGACACAAGAATCTAGGGGCATCTGCTTTTTCTTGTGTAACTCCTTTAATCTAAGACAAAAGCAGATTTTGCTGGCATAGCCACATAGACGACGGGAGCTCTGGTCAGAACAGTACACTTGTATGGGCAAGAAAAAGTGGGGTTTGTGTTGATGTGAATATAAATGCAACTTGAAAGTTTTCTGTCTTCCTTCAGAAGCTAAGACCCTCTGACTTCCAGTAGGATTTTGGAATTAAATGACTTTAGAGAACCAAAATAACTAAACCATTCATCCTTACCTAACAGATGCCTCAAACCCACCAACTTTTGATAATCCCACTTTACACTCCTAAACTGCAAAATATTTTCTGAAAGTAGGGATCAGCCACATAGATTATTCGTCTCACTAACTTTAACCATCTGAAATGCGTATGTGTAGTCCAGGATGGTTGTCTGAATTCTCACAAATTAAAGAAATGGGTATTACTGGGGGAAAGCCATCTTCTCCCTTGCTTAATTTTTCTACCCAGTGGATCTCAAAGTCTAGCTTTGATCAACCATCCAACTTTTAGATGAGAATGAGAATGACTCTTGATAGATGAGAATGACTCTTGTCTTTAGATGCTTCTGAACTGTGAATATTTCTTTTTCCCATTCTGCCTTCTCATGCCTTTGCCTTTATATTATACCTTCTGTTGGGAAAGGACAAGCTGATGCAAGAAAGGCAAAGCGAATTGAGAAATGAACCCACACACTACTGTCAAATTTGAGCATTCACAACTCTTTCAGAGAAAGCAAAACCTTCCATGCTTGCTAAACGCAAAGGAATGCAGAAGAAGGAAATAGTCTCTTCAAAGGTTTGAGGGGGATTAATTTAGGGAAAATTCCGATGACACAGTGCTTGGGAATATCTCACTTGCTCCATAGTAAGGCTACTCACAAAAATATAGAGGAGATGCTGACACCCCTTTGCTGTTTTCCAGGGCAGTGGATTGTCCCTTGCCTCAGCTGCTCTGACAACAGAACCTGCGACTGGAGAGAAATAACATGGCAGCCCCATGGCTGCCAGTACTCTGTGCTAGCTAAGCCTGAGCTCCAGCGGTGTGTGGAGGGCAGAAGGGTAAGTAACAGATTTTGCACTTTAATTTGGTTTTATTTTCTTAGATATTTAGTGTCCTGAAGTCTTAAAAGCAATTTTATGACTGATGTTTAAGAAAAATCCCTCTTTATTATAAAGGGAAAAAAATTTGGATGGGAAAAAAATACTTTTATCAATAATTTAGCCTCCTATGCAGTCACAGTTGTATGCTGCAATTTCACAAAAAACTTAGGTCACACCAGTGGAGTTTCAAGACCTACGGTGTACATGGTTACCAATTAGACCTGCAGTGAGTATGTAAGCACTGTAAATGGAGAAGGGATTTGCATTGTTACAGTTTGTCTCACACTTTACATGCAAGTTCAGTTTCTTCTGCTGCGTACCTAATGCATGGCATTGCTTGTGCACACTAATCTTACCAAGTCTTCTTGCACATTCTTTTCTTATAGTGAAGCTTCTAAGGTGATTGCTTGGAAATACAAGGTCGCCTTAATAGGCGTGCTATGACTGTAAAACTGTTGAGAGAGAGCTCTGATCTGAGGCTCAGGTACATTACTGAGGATACAAGTATCCAGAAAGTAAGTAATTAATTGTTATAAAGATTTTTATAGTGTATTGTTTAGGTAACAAAATAGTAATTAACAGTGACATTTTGATAGAATCCGAGACCATTTCTATATGGACAAAATACAAAAATAATAGTCTTCCAATTAACATTTTCTCCTTTTTTTCTGGTCATTTCTTGTCTTGCACAGCATTCTTCATTGCCATTTGGCTTTATTTCTGCCTGTGGTTTTCTGCATTACTATAGAGCTTCGGGTTTCTCCTACCATACTTTTCTCAAAAAAACATAGGTTTGTATGACAGAGAAGCTTGATTTGCTCCTCATGTACAAAACTAGCACTTCTGGATTGACCACAGCAAAAAATATAGAAGTATTTGCTGGCTTTGGTCTTTAATTTCCATAGTTGTCAGGCTGCTTCAGTAAGCAAACACCCTTTGGTCAGACAATTGAAGGATAGCAGAGGAACAATGTACCGCTATGGAAGCGGCCAGGGTAGTATGGGAGAGTTATGCTGACATTCCCACCTCCTGAATCCAACTACTCACATTCACCAGCATCAAAAACAGGATAACATTTGTTAAAGGTCCATTAAAACCAATCTTAATTCAAATTCCACTATGTTATGACTTCCGTCTATTCTAATGTCAGACGAGAGCCTTGTCCTATGTGAAGCACGTTAAAACAGTGTGAGAAAATCTCTGTACAACTAATTGCACTTGTTTCCCACTCTGTCTCTTTTTCAAAAGTCTTCCATCGTTGTCTGATAACCTTCACTGGTCTGTAGAAAGCTGCTGAATCACCCCTTTTACCTTTGCACAGATGTCCATTTAACTGGCTTGTTCTTTTAAAGTCATCATTCTAATGCATGCTTCTCCAATATTTTCCCTATAATGTTTTGTTGTTGATGTTGTTGTCACATTGTGGTAGTATTAACTTTGTGTAGCATTCTCAAATAACATTTGTGCTTCTTTCACCAAATAAATAAACATAGAGCCTAGACCAACTCCCTCATGTCAGTAGAACTTAAGAAGTCAGAGAGACTTTCTACGTATATAAGTCAGATGAGTAGAAATGGTCCTCAGCTTGGGTAATAAGGTCCTGATTCCATCTGTGATTAAGGGAAATTTTAAAGTTTCTTTGCACAATCTGAGCAACGTAATAGAAAAAGTTGTTTTTTTGTTTTGTTTTGTTTTGTTTTTTTCCCAGGTGTTCATTGAAAGGGACTTCTGCCTGTCAGTTGTATTTAATGCTGTTACATATGTTCAGGCAATCCAGATCTTTTGTAAGGGTGATATAGAGTAGATAGTAAGATATAATTCTTGTGAAAGAATACATTTTTAGTATTCAAGGGATTTTGGTAACCGTCCATAAATATTTATATTCCTTAATATGTGATATTAGTTTCAAACCACTATATATACCTCAGCTTCAAGCACTACAGAGATCACCAAATTCTACCCAAACTAATTATACAACAATTTCCTTAGTAAAATAAGCAGAAGGGCTGGAAATGTAAGCAGACTGCAAAAAGATCATGACAGCAAAATGTAAGCACAAAACCATCAACCTAGGTGAGGATACTGAGATGATTTAGAATGTTTGATTAGTATTTCTCATTTGCTGAAGTTAGATAAGAATAACAGAATTCACTCGTGTCCACTTCTCAAAATGTGCTCAACTAACCTGTGTACCTTTGTATTCTGGGTTTTTGTATTATGCCATCACGTTTGAAGTACTCAGCTTGTGTAATGTTGGTGTCTGCAAAACCTACATTTTTGCTGCATCAGAGGTAAAATTGCTCCATCAGAACTGGAAGTAACTATGAGATCTCCCAACCCAGCTCTATTTTCTTACCTGCAGACCACACAGTATCTGAATTCTTGCTCAAAGTTTATTCCAAACTAAGGCAATAAAACTTCCATGCAGCCCACATAATTACCAAGCCTTCCTTTGGAAAGCAGAGAGATGTATGCCTGTAACATCATTGGGTCAAATGATGTCACACCTTCCGTCGAAATGCTAACAAGCCTCTATGACTGAATTTGTCTCTTGAATACCCTTCATATAAAGTTCAGACTCATGCAAGATCTATTCAGGAATTGAAGGTAAAGCAATTAGTGACATTTGTGATTCACTAGGCTGAAGTCTGACTTTTGTCCTGAAAAATATACATAGTTTGGTTTCAGGATTCTGACCTGCTGGGCTTTACTTCTTATGGCTAAAACATCACAATAAGACATGATAGACAACATAAGTGTCTGTGATTATGTCTTGTTTTTAAAAAGGAGGTGTTAATCTCTATGCTGCTGTCAGATTCCAACTATGATAACTGCAGGTTGTTTTCTTATGCTCCGCTTTTAGTTTAATACACTAAAAAAAAAGGAAAAAAGTCTGTATGTTGTTTCATCCCTAATGAAAGTGAAGAGAAGCATTCAATGAGTTTACCACTACTGTGATGTGTCCCTGGTCTGGATGTGCTTCATCAACTGATAAAATGAAATGTAAAGTGAATGCTAATGGTTTCTTTTCGATGAAGCACACGTAAGATCAACTGTATGTTTAAGTGCAGTTATTCTTTTTTTCCCATGTTTCACAGAACAGCAGTAAAATGCAGAGCTTATATATGTCTCTTACTCTTTAATTTCTTTTATGCATTTATTAATAGTTATGGGCATGTAAACAGCACTTCTTTCCTATCTTCATCATAAAAAAGCCTACCAAAATATGTTTTTTTCAATTTTTGTTTTCTAACTTCAAGCTGCTTTCATGTCTTATATGAAAATTGATTTGTACTTCAGAGCTTGTCTCTAAAATTATCTCCTTTCTCTATAACAGAAATTAATTTACCCTGGCTAAGACTTCAAATTGGTTTCATATCATCATTAATTACTGTTTTAACTTGTGTGCATACAAAACTGTACTTGAGCTAAGTTGTTTCTGTTTCATAAAACCCAGGACCACCTGTAATAAAACAATAACACTCATATTGGTGGAGACATGAGAAAGGATACATATTCACAATAACAGTTTATAAGAGACCTTATTTTGCTTTATGATGTGTTAGCAAGACTACTCAGTCACACGTTTGCATTTCAGACACAGTAAACAGGAAAATTCTGAAGTGTTGAGGCTAAAGTGGTTCTGGCTGAGTAGGTTTTCATTCAGTCCACTTTTAGCATCTGTACTCTTTGTTCTGCATTTTAAACTCTTAGTAAGGGTAATGAGATGCAGGCTATGTTGTTCTTAGGAACTCCACATGTATGCTCTAACTGAATGAAAGAAGTAGGCAATCATAATAAAAATATTATATCTGTATTATATTGGCTCAACAAAATCCCCTATAACTGTGCTTAATGAGCTTTTGCTGTAAGATTTATACAATTCTAGTAAGACATGATGCTTTGATTTTTGTACAAGAACTTTTAAAAATAGGTAAAGGAAAAATGGGTTCTAACAGGTAATTATTTATCCAATTAGCAGCACACAGAAAGCTGCTCTCAATAGCCAGGGCAGGGAGGGGGATATGTATTTTGTTTATCATTGAGAAATATTGCTCAGAGTTTAGTCTTATAATGAAGCACCGTTGAGTCATGTGTAATTAAGAACAGGAAATATAAAAAGGCAATATTTGCTGAAGTACTTAAAATTCAGCTGTTAAAACAGGAATTTTAGCTTATAATTTCTTAATAATATTTTAGAGTTAAGTACTGTTTTGGACTTACAGGTGTTTGAATTTCCTAAGCGTGGTTAATTTATAATGATAGGTGTGGTTAAGAAGTGGATTCCACTATGCTTACACAATCTTTTAAAGCCTGTAAGCTATAATGGATTTTTTTTTTTCCACACAAAACATTTGCAACAGAAGACACTGAAAACATCTGTCTGTGTGAAAGTATTGTTTTCTGTCTGGTAAAATTACAGCCTTATGTATGCCTGATCCTTTAGTCATCCTGCAGACAAATCCCCCATTGACCTGAACAGTGCATGACTAAGCCTTGTGCCAGACAGTGAAGAAAATGAGATACAGCATATTCTGCACACCTGAACCATCATTTGGCTCATTATTGTCATAGAGCTAAACAGAATCATCCAGAGAGCCCCTGGTTCAAATGCACATGACATGCACAGCTATAGTAAGTTAATGCAACTATATAGAACCAAATGTTGTCATAGCTACCACACATTCAATTACATTTAATGATTATTCTAATTCATCAAAGCTCTTGGGTTATTTGATAGACATAAGTTTTGTTCCTAGGTTTATACACCCAAGGACTATACTTTAGCCTCTGGGTTGTCCAAGCATTTGCTGATAATAAAGCTGACTTACAAAGGGCAGATGCTTTGAAAGATGCTTTCTGGTGGTCTGCATATCACAACAAAACGTGCTTGGTGAGTTCTGCACAAGGGCAGCTTGAAAAGCTGTTTTACACGTAGGATTACCTGCCAATGTCCTGTTCTTCCACCTGGAATTTTTTAGTCTGAAGAAAAGGAAANGATTTACAGGTGTCTTATAACATGGTTGGAACAACTGTTAGAACCAGATTGCTGGATAGAGAAGGCCTTAATTAATGGATGTTGTGTGTGTGCAGATCTGCTGGTGATGTGCTATGCATCCAGCAGCCTGGGATGCATTGGATTACAAGGAGTGCACAGCTATCTTTCTATATGAGATCTTCTCTACTGTATTTATGGCAGAGCATCCCCTTCAAAATCCTAGCACGCACAGCCTTCAGAATGTGACTGCTGATAACCTCCAGTGAAGATTACAGACAGACTTCAGAGCTCTCCACCAGGGCTAGAGGGCAGGGACCATGCTAGTTTTAATGACATCTTTTTCAACAATGCTGTGAAGGAAATAGCTGGGGTTTAGCAGACTTGCATGATTCCAGTGATACTGTCCTGGTATGGCTCATACCTACTGGAACAGTCAGAGCTTTCTTGGCTGGAAGTTAATATGGTTGTTATTGACATACTTCTTTGAGGATAACCTACACTTTTTATCTGTCTTTCTGTACAAACATAGACCTGCTTTGTCTCACTTCTCTCTTCCCCTTTTACATCGTCTTAACTATTCTCTTAGCAGACCTGTTTCTGAGTATTTAGGTTAACTTCCCTAGTGCAACCTGTATTCCTCACCAATGTGATGTTGCCATCTGTCTCATTCCTGACATCCTGTTCAGCCACACCTTCTCCTAAATATACATTCCCACACAGAAAACGAGACACCCAATAGGCTTAGCTGTCTGATCTAATCAATTTCCTGACCTGCTTTAGCTCCGCATAACAAGCTCACTTAAGAGTGAAAATGGAGATGTTCTGAGACTCAAAACTTACTCCTTCAGAGGTGGGCTGCATATGCTTTCATGAGTCTTGTGTTACTATTTGAAGAAGTACGTCAGGGCACTACCAGGGCACAGTGTCCAATTCTACTGACTGCTCTAAGAGTCTGCTCTGACTCCCATCACCTCCTTTATTTTCTCAGAACATCAGCACAACAATAATAATAATGCTATTCTATGGCCCATCTTATATTTTCTTGTGGTGCCTAGCATCATGGCATTTAAAGGACTAGAACTGTCACTGTGAGAAGTGATCTTACCTCACTTGTCTTTCCCGGTAATGATTTTCTAGATGACTGCACATGGTGCCCTTCCTCCTGCACAGTCTGCCAGCTGAGCACCCCAGAGCAAACTTGAAAGTTCACTCATGGATCCACTGCTTGTGTGTGTAGGTGTAGAAACTGTAAAGCTCTACAAAGCTAAAATATTCAATAGAGTAAATGGAGTGTTTGTGTGGGGAGTGTTTTACTCTGTTTTTGACATAACCAAAAAATGTGAAAGAGTCCGATGAGTCATTCTCTGTCTTGTATGGTCTGCAATGTATGAGACTTTGAAAATATTTAGAATGACACCTCACACTTAGATTGCTAGAGAATACACAGTGTCAGCAAAACAAGACATCTTCGCATCATGTTTGTTGGCCTTGGCCATGGTTCTTCNTGTTTGTTTTCTGTGAGTGGACTTGTTCTGCTATTTGAATTCAGTGGTAGATGAGATTAGATCAAATACAGCTAGAAGGAAAAATATCTATCAGAATCTTAGTCATAGTACAATGAAGAGTAAGACAATAATGCCGCATTTTCAAAATCAGTGTAATTTATAGCTGAATGTGCTCCTTTGCAATTAGAAATCCAGATGGCCAGTGATACCAAAATGGTATTGTATGTTATTAGAAGTAAAAGAGAAACCGTCTAACATGTTTTACCAACTATGGTGTGTAACCTGGTAGAGCCTGTTTGTTATTCTGCTAATGGTGTTCTGTGTTTTTATAGAAATGTTCTCACCCACACTGCAAGTTAATGATATCCTTCCCTACTAATATCTGAGAACTACTCTTTAAATAGATATACATCTATATACTATAGTGATGGACTCATGAAGTGGGGATTAAAGAGACATGGATATAGACAGAGTAGAGAGATTAAGAGGTTTTGCAAGTTAAAAGAATTCTTGTTTAAAACCTCAAATTAGCCTACTTTAGAATTAGGTCATATTGTAAGTGTGAACTGTCTTCCAAATTGTAAATAATTTTGTGCATGCTTCTGTCTGTCCGAGAGGGAAAGAGAGAGAGCATCCAACAAATCCTTCCATTACCAAAGATCCTTGACTTCTGAGTCAAGTTATGCTTGGTTTAAGGAGGTTTCTTGTGGCACAATATGAAAAGAAAGGGAAATCCCCTTGCATATGAGAGAAGTGTTTGTGCGGTCCAAGCACGAACAGCAGCTGTTTAAAAATTAATTCTGTGAAGCAGCTTTGAGAGGTCCAAAACAGGAGGTTAAAGAGCCTCTGTGTGTTCAGTGGTTGTTTTAATGTATTTGCTACCACACATAATGTTTCTCTGCAGCCCACAAAACAGGGCATGGGAAGTTCAAGTCATTGTCATGTGCATTCTTGGCCCTGCCACCAGATCAGGGTATGTTCATCTGAAATAGGTTCTGTACTACGGGAACTTTCTTTGGTACACTGTTGCGGCTCGTGTTTGCTCACAATAGGCTCATAGTGGGAACTGGAGCCCGTCACTAAAACTGTGACATTCCTGAAAGGAATAGATAAACAGAGATGTATTAGATGAGAGAAGTCCATGATGCTTTCACCACGTAAAATCTCTAAGACAAGCTTGGAAATATCTTCTTAAACATGTAGTCTTGTGCAGTCTGAATTTTTTTTGCATAACCAAATATTCAAAGTGGAAGTGGTTAAGCATCAAAAAAACAAATCAAAAAACAAACAGCAAAACCCCAACTTACAGGATAACAACTACCCTGAGTGCCAGAGGAGGTAGGAAAAGAGGCATATTACTGCACAGAAAACAGGGCTGTTACTGTGTTATGGCTCTGTGGGGTTTCTGACTCCCAATTTTACATTTCTGCTTCTCTGTGTGTGCTTTTCTGGCTGATCTGACTGTGGTATTAAACACACAGACTTTCGTTGACAAACTGCAGTAAACCTGGGTTCTTTTCACCTTTGGACTTTTGTCACTGCTTACACATTCTCTTCAGCAGGAAGAAACGTTAGTCCTATCCACTAGAAAGAGGGCAATTATATTAAAAAAAAACATGCCTTAAGTCCTTTAGTCTCCACATATAGAGATGTTTGATTTGTCAGGGGAGTCAACAGAATGAGTAGAAGCAACCCTAAATTTGACTTCTTTATTCAGTTGCAAGTTCAGAGTCAGACTGCTGACACGTCTATCATCCTGATGTCACTTCCAACTCCCTTCAGGACACAATGATTCCTGATGGTCGCATCACACACACCCCAGGACTACCTTCAGATTCTTTGCCACCGAAATAATCCCCTTTTTTAATTCTCTCTGAAATGACAGAGAGGCCATCTCTTTACAAATAAGACAGCAGCTGCATTCATTGATGTGTTACTTTGGTGTAAATTCTAATGAATCACATCTATGGAAGACAAAAGTTAACCAAAACATTCTGTGTAGGAACAAACCACATGAAAAACTGGAGGAACTAAAGTAGGAAGCTGCAAGCAATCAAAAGAGGCACTGTACTAGCAATTGGAAGTAAATATAAACTTAAGCTAAAGAAAAGACCAGCAAGAATGAAAAGCACAGTACTAACTATGCAACTATAGCCATCTATAATTTGTACTTTTTGTCTTTGAAAGAGACAATGTATCTTTTTGTTAATCAGATCACACATATTTTGCTAAAGGAGAATTTTAGTACTGAGCTGTCAGGCCTGGAGAACTGGCAGCTCACAGAGACATATCTTGAACACTATCAAAAGGGTTTAAAAACCTCCAGCCTAAATGTATTCTTCTCTTTGCTTTTGTTTTTTGGAGTGTGCAACTTCTAAGTCATATCTTTTTTTCCATCCAAAGATTCTTTTTATAGGTGACTCAACTAACAGAGGGATGATGTACTATCTAATAGAAAGAGTGAATGAGACTCTGCAGGAATGGCAAAAGACTCATGATGTTAAATGTTATCATAATATCAATGAGGGGAAAACATTTATCAGTTACTCCTACTACCCCCAGTTTTGGATGACTGCAAACCAGAGACCAACTTTTGAAAAAGCGCTAGAACAACTGCTGCAGAGGTACTGTGTAAACTCTGTTGCTGGCTTGTGTTTTATTCTATTCACAAATGTGTTTAACAGATTTTGCAGTTAAAGTAAGCAAACAATTAAACACAACGTGTGCAGACCGTATTGTGTGGTTGAAAAATAGTAGAAAATGACATCAGGCCTCTGATCAGGGTGCCAGATACAGTTCACTGAAATGCAATGCAATGCAGTTAAAATGTTTGCCATCTGTTTTAAGGCAACATGTGTTGTTTTTTCTTTCTGGGTTTCAGATCACGTCCCCTGGAGAACACAGACCAGACCGTATTAATTGTAGGTGGCGTTCAGTGGCTTAATTCCAATCACCTGCAAATTATCCAAAAGGTGTTGAACAGGTAATGTTATGCACTTAGTGTTATTCCAAGTCAAGTCTTGATATGATAAATTATGGGAAACCGTCAGAAATTTTAAATGCAAACATTTGATTTGTTTTCTCATGGGTGTGCACTTAACTGACTTTGACAGACAAAAAATGCAGTGTCTTCTAATCTGTCCATTAAGTAAAATGTGTCTTGTTTTTTATTCTTTTCCTTTGCCAAATAGGGAAAATCTATCAAATATCCTGGTAATTATCAAATCCATAGGGATGGGCTTTCACCTCCCAGTGGATGGAATACATTCTTTATCGCAGGTAAGCTACAGTATATTTAGAGTGCATTTTCACATAAGACTTGTCACTTCAGCAATCATTTTTTCTGTCTGGTCAAAATATGTAACCTCCTCTGCTGAGCAAGCTTTAAGTGGATCAAAGAACAAATAATGTTTTTATTTGCTAATATGGCTTGCTGGTGCGGATTCAAACCAATCAGCCTTATTTCACGGATTCCACTGCAATGAGAGAGTCATTCGAGACACTGTGCTCAGTCAGCTGTCCCAAGAACTAGAAGAATCTCCGATATTAAGCCTTCTGCCAAAGCTGAGAAATCGAACTGGGGCTAGGCAGATAGCTCTTCATACCACATAGAGCACGGGCCCTCCCCAGGCTTCCTCCACGATCACTGCTGGATCACATTCACTGGTCTAGCTACATTGCACGGCTCTCCATAAATCTATCTTAACCAACCTACGAAGCCAGAACATTACAAAGCAGCTGGAACATACCAGTGAATCTAGCCTGTATGTTAAGCGGGTGATACAGTCAGTTCAAATCATGTCTGAGACTTCTCAGAGTAACAGATGGGTTCATTTCAATGTACCGTGTAAATCATTCAATTCAATATTTTTATTTACAACTTGGTCTATGGGATGGAGAACACATATAAAATGTGTGGATGAGATGAGGCTGGGAAGCACGGACGGGTAGAACAGACTAATTGATGCCTACCAGCATTGCATATAACATTCCAGCTATTCACACGTGTTGAAAAGAGAAAATTATTAGCTTTCATAGTTCTTGTGTGGCACTCCTATCACACTGAGGACTGGCGTTCACCTCTTCTTGTAACCTTAACACATTGCTTTATTCACAGTGTTATTTTTGCTATAGAGACTGCCTTGTCAGATTTTGCCCGTTCCCTCTTTCTAGATTAGTATTATCTGCCAATAGTGTTTACTCAATTTCTTCTTATTGATTCCAACCATTTCCTTAGTTTATACACATGACAAAATTAAGGTTTTTTCCCACATTGGGGAAGTGGTTGGAATCAATAGGAAGAAATGTGGTCATAGCTCCTGCCATAGCTTTCAGCAGAATTCTGTCCTAGGAGAAAGAAGTAAAACTTAGATCTCAGGTAGGTGAGGCAAGGATAGAAAGAGTGTTAAAGGCTTCCCAGGATTACCTTTTTCTGTTCCTCATCCAGTAAATTCATAAAACTCCAGCAATCAACTACAATCTGAAACTGACAGTCTTTTCCTTTTCAATATCTGAATTATAGGCCAAATTACCCATGGGGTTTGGGTGCTCTGGACTTCTGGATTACTCCAGCTACTCTCAAAGCCCTTCTGTCTGCAGTGTCAAATGCGCTGCCTTGACAAACTTATGGCTAACCTTTTTTCTATTCCTGGCCTTCCAGCAATCTCTTGAGAACTAATAATCTGTGCTTCACTATGACTGTGTTTAAGATACCCATGGCCATATACTCCTTTTTAAGCAACAGTCTAAGTGGCTTTGATTTGAAGCTGAATTTGCCCTTTACAGGAACAATTTAACGATTTGTTACACAGACAACTTTATAGTAGGAATTTTTTTTTTCTGAATTATATCTCATATTAGTTAAGTGTATATTAAAAAGTTACCCAGTAACTATATTTTAAACAGCATTGAAATATTCCCATTAAGGAAGCTGTGCAACTACTGCAAAATAATTACAATTACTGCTAATTTGATTTTTAGTGTAGATCCTCATGAAATCAGCCTGATTTTTGTGTAACTAAGGGTAAAATTTGTAGATTTTCTTATGACTTTTTGTGGTGCAAAACCTGCTCTAAGCAATTTCTGCAAAAATCTACAAAAACCTTAGAGTAGTAAGTGTTTTCAAGAGTGTGTTTGCAGTGATTCACGTCTGGAACATAGCAATTGTTTTATTTAAAATGCAGTTTTGCTATTCATTTCAATTGCAGAATAAAATAACCTTTAAACAGTCCTTTTGACAAAACATTGCAATATTTTATCTGGAATGCAGGCAGAAGTGCAAAACTTGTGGAATGAAAACTTGGTTATCCTGGATACAGCAAAAAATTACGGCTATGAAGTCGTTGACACCTTTGTCATCACAATGGGTCGTTACAAAGAATTTCTGCGGGGAAAGTGTGGATGTCATTTCCATGAGGTAAGATTTTATATCTTTTTCAGGTATTTAAAAGGGATTTTAACTGCCAAGTGCTTAGAAACAAAAAGGTATGCGAGTAGGTTCACAGTTGTGACTCGAAGTTAGGCCTGAGTAAAAGCTGTGGAGGCTGCAGTACGTATATGGTCGCACTTGTCCCTCAGCGCCCGAGACAGGCTAAGCCGGTGTAGTGGTGGCTCCTTGAAATAAAAACAGGCATGGTCTTCTGGAAAGGTAACTTGTGGAAAAGAATATTTTACACTTTCCAGGTTCTTATATGATTTGCTATCCATTATATATCCCTACTGCTTCTGCATATGCTCAGTCTACCTTTTTATAATAGCTCAGTCTCATAGGTTTTTGTTCTAAGCCCTCCTAACTGAGCTGGTTGACAGATTCCTGTCAAACCATAGATACATTTAAAATGGAGCTTAAAATTGAAAGACCAGTCTTATTTCTGTATATGTATTTTCGTATGTCTGAAAAAGAGCTATCCAGTATAATTATAGTGACAGACTATATGAACAGAAGTGATAAGTCATTTGTTCTCATTCACACATGTAGTTCTGATTTCTTTTTTGTCTGAGATCCGTAGAGATTCTATCTTTCATTTTATAACTACTACAGTGAGGAAAACAGGAACATGGTTAAATATACATATGGCAATTGAGAATGTATTCTTTTTCTGTATTTCGAAGTTCTGGTGAGGAGTCTTCAAAACATATTACAAATGACAGGAGTCTATGGATTAAATCAGAAATGAATAAGCAAACACCCTATTTTATCTAGGCACAAAATCAGCCTAGAGGCTGCCAAACCAATTAAATTAGAGTTTGAAAAACAAGATACTTAAAGTTTTTCTGGTTTCCTTTGAGATGTCTTTTGAGTATGTGGTATGTCTTTTTACAGTGAGTGCTCTTCCCTGTCAGCAAAGGAGGGGGCTGTTTTGGTTTTGGACTTTTTGTACCTTACGTATAACAAATGAGGAACTGCATCCCTAGTCTAGCGCAGGCATCCCTGAATGAAAACAGAGTATAATTTCTGATTAGTCAAGTAAGCAGGTACCTTCTGCTGTAAGGCTAATAACAGTAATTCTGCATGTGGTAGTTATGAAGCATCAGCAAAGTCATCAGAGTATTCCTGTAGATTCCAATCAAGTCCTTCCTGGTACACATAACACCATCTTGTTGGTATAAAAGGCCATTTCCCAGGTTTCTGTTATGAGTGAGCAATCTGTTCAGAATCTGAGCATTTCATTCATTGCTCTGAAGAAGACCCATGAATATTGCATTACTCTCTTCAGAAACTAAGAAAAACTTTGAGGAATAAAGGCAACATATCTTTCCAGGTGCTTACTAAAAAAATACTTATTTCTGGTAAAAAATATTTCTTCAGTGAAAACTAGAGTCATGCACGCAGAGATCATCAGTAACACCTTGCCTCAGTTCATTGCTGGATCTAAGGACAGATAAACCTTCTGGAATCTCTATAGATATAAGCACGTTTAGCATAGCAAGAAATTGCTTGTGATGCTACAAGGATCCCTATTCTTATGAATTGAATCCAGGTTGTCTGTTTACCAAAACCCTAGAAAACTCTCACAAATTATTCTATTAAAATCTGTTTAAGACCATAAGACTTGAAGTATCATGTTTCTCAAGATTACATTTCTTCTGCATGATCAAAAGAGAGATAGCAGGTACAAGTTCTTTCACAGAATAGAAAGAAAATATAGAATGAAAAGAAATTGTTTCTGAAAAGTTAAAACTGGAAGAACAAAAGGATGCAATGAAGAATGTCTCCTTGAAACCAAGAGTTAATGAATTTAGGGTCAGCTAGGGGCTTTGAGTCTGTAAGAAACTACTAGCTGGAAGACATATCAGGAGTTTGGTTGCTGACTAGAATAATGACACCGGCAATCAGAACTCCACAATTAATTTCTTATGGAGAAAATCCTAGAGCTTTATTATTATTATTATTAAAGTTATCAAAAATACATAAATAATAAAAAAGACTGTCAACCACACAAGTGAAATGCTAGCATTTTTCCAGCATGATTTTAGCGATTTGTTTTCTCTCAAAACAAATTACTTCAAATGAGAAAGACTACCAAATGTTTTCTGAATCTCTCAAGAGCAGGATAAAACCCCTTTGCTTATTTTGCCATGTCATGCCTATTTTTCTGTAAGCCTTACTCTTGGCAAAGTCTGTTCCAAGGACCTGGACATGCTCAGGGTTAGCACAGAATCTCTGTAGAGCTTCATGACTACATAGTTGGGCCATGACACCCAGAACAAGGTAGAAACACTAATTTTTGTTGTGAAGAAATCTCAGGACAGCTGTGATATACTTTCCTTAAAGTTCCACAGGATGCAAAGGTCTAATAGGAAGGTTTCCTTCATCAGACACCCACAGTATACACTGGAAAACAAAATATACTGTGGCTAATTAAACCTAGGAGTAGTTTAAATGAAACTAACTGAAATTCAGTGGTGATGATAGTAAAATTCAAGCGTAGATTCCAGAGTGTCCTTGTAGTTTCTGCCAGCCAAGCCCTAGAATAGCAAGCCTGACCATTTTCTTGTACCCCTTGGGTTATATTTAATTGTCCTAGCCACAGCATACTTAAAATAAAATAAAAAATTAATAAATACAAGGCTTCGATTTTCCTGCTTAAACATCAGGGACAGAACAGTCCACCGGACAATAAATGTGTTCCCAAGAGAGAGAAACAATGAGCTGCAACTGGCTACGACTCCGTCCCAGGATGAGGCTGACTGGGACAGAGCACAGGCTTGGGAGCGTTATCAGACCTGTTGGAGTGCATGTGCTGAGTGTGAACTGCACAGCTGGTTTCTACCTCAGACTCCTCAGCAGCTCATATGTTTTCAGCCCATTGCTGTGGCCTCTGTCCTGCTTTGGGAACAAACACAGCGGATGTGGTTAGTTAACTGATCCTTTAATCTGCTCTGCTCAGTGCATTAGAAAGGGATGAACATAGTTCAGTCCAAATGGAGCTGGAAGGAGGGAATAAGTCACAGAGCAGATATTTATGCAATGGATAAGTAGTTCTGTGGAGTAAACACCTCCCTCCATTTCAGCCAGACAGCTACATTGACCCCTTTTTTGTCTAGTACCCAGATGTAGGTATCTTCATGGGTCATTGCTGATGCTTGCCATTTCCACAGAGCTTTTGAGTGAAATGGAGAACTTCAAAGTGAAATATTTCAGATGCTTTGTAGGTGGAAAACAACTTGGCATGGTCAGTCATCAGCATTTTTCATGCACTCTTCCATCATTTTGCAGGAGCTCATGTGCAGATTTGGCCTTGCTTTTATGCCTGAAGATCTCAACAGAGAGCCTGTGTTTCTAGGGAAGATCAGGGAAGAATCTGGATCATGGAGCTGTTGTTAATGAGGCTTGAGAGGCCAGTGTGCTGAAAGAGGCGTAGATGTGCCCAGGAGAATCCATCAGCTACCAAAAAACAGATTTGATCCTTGATGAAAGCAAAAAGAAAGTCCTTGAATGCTTTTGATACCTCATTAGTTTTAACAGTTTTGTCACCAGTTTATTTCTGCATCCTGGCAAATGGACTTTAATCAGGTGCTGAAGCAGTTTCTCCTAGGAAAATGGCATTTTGCCTCTGAGGATGGAGCCAGGAACACTATGTAAAACTCCAGAACTTTTCATGTTTTATAAACCAGCTGAGGTGGATTAAATCTACTGCTTTGTACTTTCACTTTCTTTCTCTTAAAAAACGGACTTCCTAAACTCCCAGAAGAGAGCACCCCTCTGTAAATGCCATCTGAAGTAAAGCACAGCCGTGTGGGAATGGAGGACCATCCATTCTGTGCAGTCAAAAAACAAGAACTGAAATGCACTCATAAGTTCACATTTAGTTCTCACTAGCTGGTCAAATATTTCCCGTTTGTGCTGATAAATTATTTGGGTTCGCATTGACACACTTCAGAGGGCCTTGAGTCACCCTGATAGCGCAGAAATCTGCAGCTCTGTGGACCCTACAGTCCTTGTTCAGATTGCCAAGGTATCCGGACTTGGTGAGGGGGGAGGGTTTATACTGATCTGGGACAAAAAATCTTGCATAACTCTGCCACTTTCTGCCCAAACATACTTCTAGTTCTGTGCACACATGCAAATGTGATTTCTTAATTACCTCATTCATCACAAATGCTTATGGAGAAGCAGATTGGTCAGCAGTTATAAAGAACTATTTTTTATTCAGATTTATTCCCTAATTTAATGGCAGTGAAATCATGGGCACAACACAGAAACTAGCAACCTTGGTATTTTGGTATCTTAATCAGTGCCTGGCTGCTGGGTGAACATTAGATTGCATTCCTTGGAGATTATGCCTAACAGGAATGCAGTTTGGATGATTGGTTCAAGGTGGCATCGTTTTGGAATAGTTGTAAGATCTAAGGCACTAATTTAGAAAAATGAACCTGGAGTAATTGCCTGAAAACAAATAAGAGCCCTTGGCTGAGCTGTATCAAATTGATCAGAGGATATATTAATTTTCTACTTGGATAATTCTTGGTCTTTTTTTAGTTCAGCCAGCTCTGTCATAGCCTTTCTTGCCCAGTCTTTCAAGCCTTTGCACATGTTTTTCCTTCATTTACATTTAATTTTGTGTGAGTTGTTTCAGTCCATTTACTATGAGCTTCACTACATATGAACATTATTTCTGATTGTTCACTGACAGTAAATAGACATCATGTTTTTACAAAGTTAATATGCTGCTGCATAAATATATGCATTAATAAATGAAGTCTGTTTTGTCATGTTTGTGCTATGTTATGTTAGTACGATGCCCCAAACATCCAAGCCGGTAGAGGGCCGTTAAAATGCACTGTAACTCCCTTCTTGGAGAAACAAGCCACAATCCAGTTCTCAACCCCTGGACCACTCTTGCATCAAAACCTGGAAGCAAGGACATTCTAGAAGGGCTTGCAGCTGAGAAACAGCATAGATTACTCAATTACTTGGGATCAGAACATGTCTGGATTTAAACCTTTCTGCAAGTCAGGGCTGTCCTGAGTTTATTTTTCCCATGGTAGGTGCACAGGCAAACTGTGAAGTATTGTCATGGTTTTGGCTGGGACAGAGTTAATTTTCTTTGTAGAGGCTCACACAATGCTGTGTTTTGGATTTTTGATGAAAATAGTGGCAATGTTTTTGGTTGTTGCAGAGCAGTATTTACATAGAGCCAAGGACTTTTTTCTTCTTGCGCTGCCCTGCCAGCGAGGAGGTTGGGGGTGCACAAGAAGCTGGGAGGGGACGCAGCCAGGGCAGGTGACCCAGACTGACCAGAGGGATATTCCACACCATATGACGTCATGCTCAGCCATAAAAGCTGGGGTAAAGAAGGAGGAAGGGGGAGGACGCTGGGAGTGATGGCGTTTGTCTTCCCAAGAAACCATTACGCATGATGAGCCCTGCTTTCCTGGCAGTGGCTGAACACCTGCCTGCCCATGGGAAGCAGTGAATGAATTCCTTGTTTTGCTTTGCTTGTGCGTGCTGCTTTTGCTTTACCCAGTAAACTGTCTTTATCTCAACCCATGAGTTCTCGCACTTTTACCTTTCTGATTCTCTCCCCCATCCCACCTGGGGAGAGTGAGCGAGTGGCTGTGTGGCACTAAGCTGCCTGTCAGGGCTAAACCACAACAAGTATGAATTTGTTAGTTTGGATAAAATTGTCCCTAATGAAGAGAACACAAAGTCCAGTATACTGAAGATGTTACAGAATCAGACAAGTGAGTGTAATGGGGCTATACATTTAGATTTCAAGGCTGAAGTGAATAGGATCTTGCACATTAAATATCATGTAATGGAACAAGTTGGCCCACCAAAATAGTGTTTGTAAGCAACTTGCAGCACAAGGTAAGAGTGTCAGGACCTGTTTTGTGGAAAACTGTCTCAACATTTGTGTAGACACAGCTGTGTATCCTTCTAGGTGCATGCAGAAAGCATTCACATATGTCACTTCTTTTGCAGGTGGTGAAATCCAATCCCTCTGAAGAAAGTCCACACATAACAATGACGTTATCAAGGCACTATACGCTGGGGAAATATTTCAGCAGTCAAAGCAAGCTATCACAACTGCAGGACTATGCAACAAATTCTCAGTCTCCATATCATGTCCGAGGTCCAATAAATCAAGTTTATTCTGAAATCCTTCTGAGCAGGCTGTGCGCAAGTAAGAGGGAGCTTGTCAGCACATAGCTTCTCTTGGATGCAGCACTGGAACCAGAGAAGTGCCACTACCTGAGCAACAATTGAAGGACCATGGTGAATTTATGACATGCTTCATTTATTGGCTGCACATGTACCAACAGAGTTTGAGACATATGGGATTTTTCCTAAAACTTCATGAAATCGAGATATGCTGTGGCAGTTTTGTGGTTTCAGAATGGAAGATGGAGGGACGCAACGAGAGGGAAAACGGAAAATTACTTGAACTGTTGCCAAATGCTGGAACAGCTGTAGCTCAAGCAACTGTGTATTAATGAGAGAAAAGAGAGAAATATATACACTTGAATGATTTGGAAAGGACTGTGTTAGCTCTTCAACACTATCTAGTTTTCTGTTTATAGAGATACTGTAATATTTGAATGTATTTAGAAACTGGTTACATTCCATTTTAGAGAGCTTTATTTTATGTAGATCGGTTCTCCTTCAATATCAACCCTTTTCTATTTAGACACTTGGTTTATACGATTTGAAAATTTCTATTAACATTTTACATTTGAACTCCAGTGTTTTTCCTGAAAACACACTCCTTCTTTGTACCTTAGATGGAACAGATGTCTACTCTATTTTTTGCATGTTCTAAAGCTAATACAGAAATAGATCACTTAGAGTTGAGACTGATTATAACTGTCTCAAAGTAACATGTAAATATAGTGAATACGTTAACATAGACTTACTTAAGGTCCCAGTTTAGGAGAAAGGCCATATACAGGAAGACTGCTTAGATATGTGCTTCAGTGTCTGCGTTGGCCCTTAAGCAAGCAAGCATTCTCCTCACATGGAAGTGCCCTTTCTTTTATGAATTTTTATAAAATTCTTGCCAATGTGTGAAGCCAGTACCACAACAGGAGAAAAATCCCCTTTGCAAGCACACATAAGAACTTCAGAATCTGTTGTGTTTTGTTTTTTTTGTTTGTTTGTTTGTTTTTAATCTATCATGAGCAGTGTGTGATGTGGTGGGGACAGAATATACTGCCTACATCTCATGCTTGGCAGGGACAAGACCTTCTCTGGATTCCGGTTTCAAGCTGTAGCCTATCTACATAGCCTGTGTTTCCAAACCTGCTCTGGATGAAAGCCCAGGGAGAGGCTTTATCATCATGGGGAGAATCTGTCTGCTGATCCCCTGCCACAACACTGGCAACACATTCATTCACAGCCATGGTACCCTGATGGGAAACCAAAGGTGGTCCAATCTTAGTAGCTGGATGATAGGTTAACGGTGACATAGAACAAAGCCCCTTGAAACTATTTGCCCTACAAGTTGTTTTTCTGCTCAGTGTCCCAGCCTCTTTGGCACTTCCCAGCACAGAGTGCAGGCCTCATCATGATGGAGAAAGGCTGCACAATCCTCATCAGCACTGTGGCTGTAGTTAACTCTGACTAGATGACCATGAACAGATACTTTTAAAAATATCTGACCAAACTAGGTCCTGATGTGTTTGAGCACAACAAATGACTTAAGATGAAGCAATATTGTTTTTTGTATGATTAAAATGCACCAAGAACACTTGAAGTGTAAAAAAAAAAAAAAAAAATTAAAAAGCAAAAATCCAGTCATGAATTGTCATGGAGCTGGCAATCAAGGCACCACTCTCACACCATGCACTAGAGCCGGGAGTCAGAGCCACGTAAGGATGAGTCTAATGAAGGGTCCACTGAGCTCTGTGACTTGCTTCGCCCCTCCAAGATTTTATATTTAATCCTTCACTGGCTTCCACTGTCTTTGGGAAAGGAAGCCACAAGAAATGTCAGTGAAGATACATGTTATAGCACAAAACTAACCACCATCTTATTGGCCTTTGTAGCACACAGAGGAGCTGCCCTGTGTAGAAGTAGGACTATAAATTCATAACACCACATTTAAAATTTACCAAAGATCCATAAACTCAACACAGTCTGTATCCCCAGCCAAAGTACTGTGAATTCTTGCTCCTTCAGACAAGATATGTGAAGACATGCAATCTGGAGTCCATCTTCCCTAGATGGTCAGAGGATCCTCAAAAAAGAGAATCTGGCATATCTAAATTAGGAGACCTCCCACTATATTAACAAAGCTCCTAATTTAGGCAATAACCTTACATTTAGTGAGACAATGTGAATATATATGTTTCTCTATAATATGCTGCTGCTGAGACACAGTAAACGTCCCTGAATTTCTACATAAGGTTTTCCCTGACATGAAGCTTTATATGAAAGACAGGGTCAGGAACTGTGCATAAATACTGAAAATGTCAGCATTTGGTTTTGAGCAATATGATTATCTAAAGAATATAATTATATAAAAATGATATAATATATAAACTTGGGTCTGGAACTCCAAGACTGAACAACCTTAAAGTTGAGAGATTTCATATCATGCCACTAATATCATCAGATGCAAAATGCAGCCAGAAGTTATTGGCATTAAGATGATAAACGATAGCAGTACTACAATTCTGCTTCTGTTAAGATTTTCTTTGCTCTTTTAAATCCACATGCTGTTGCTGTTATTGTTATGTACACAAATGTTTTTAAGGCATGAACTGAGTTTATATGCTTGTTTGGTTGGTTTTTAATCAAAGCCTATTGCTGAAGCATCAGCTATAATGATAAAAAGAGCTGACTTTGTTATACCGTAGCTGATATTGGCGAATGTGCAATTCAAAACTTCCAGTTTTACCACAAAATGGTTTACATGTGCTGTACACCCAGACGTCTTAATGTTTTCCAAATCTTAATATTTTTCAAATGTAGCAAGTTGAAATTTCTCTGTTTGCTGTTTTTTACATATCTATGTACTTATATACATTTGTACAAAGGCATTCATAAAATTTGCAAACTGACCTTTATTTAAATGAGTCCTTTGAATAAATTTTTTTCCATCACTATATATGATCCATGTAATCTTAGGAATAAACAAAGGGAATGGAGACTAAAACAGATGCGAAGGTACATTTTTCACTATTTCACTTCGAAATATATCTATCATCTATAGGTATGTGAAAGAAGAGATGTGAGATTGATGTGGAAGCATTGCTTGTTCACACACATGAGAATTTACAGATTAAAACAATAAAAGAATTACTATGTCTGAATTCCAGTGAAAGCATATGTGCTGGTAGTAATGTTTTACTCTAGAATTATCACGTCTGCTATGACATTTTGCCTGAATAAGCATTAGAGTGTTCCTACTATATTAAGACTGACTCATAATATAGTTTTTTTCCCCCATATATTTACCTTAGTCACATTACATACCATTAAAATAGCAAAGGACCTCATCGTCAAGGTGAGTTCCACCTCCTAGTACAGACCTGAATGGCCCTAGAATTGGTGGAAGGATTGACATAATCAGGCTGGGGAGCAAGTACACTGAGAAGTGGTGTTTCCTGCTCAATTTCTGCCCAGCAGCATGTGGAATTTAGAGTGGATCCAGTGTATACTTTAAGCTACAGGTAGGGAGACTGAAACTGTGCTGTGAAAAATAAATACCCTGAAATATAGAACAGTAATCCCATCTATTACTTTAAACTTTAGCTGAAGCTGTAGAATGATGAATCAGTGTGTAATGAGTTACTCATTGTCTTTCATGTAACTCTACAAATTTTGCACAGTGATTTGGGTTTTAGCCTTGCAGAGTAGACAGTCACCATGACCAAGTCCATCCCAATAAGTATCTTTGGAGTTACCATCTATAATTAAAAAAGATTTTCCTATTTGTAGGGAAATACCTTGGCAAGTCAGCTCTGTATTTGGAGATGCTATATTTCAACTAGCTTTATTTGACAAGGGGCTGAAAGAATGATTTACAAATACTATTTTTACAAATAAATACTATTTAGTATTCATTTGAAAATGTTATTCTTTAGAACAATCTTTTTCACAACACTAAATATAGGCCTACTTTATTCTTCTCTTCTGTGACATATTAAAGGGACATCAAAGTATTTACTTTGTGGGTGGGGTAGTGGGGCATCCAATTACCTCAAGGTTGAAATAACCACTAATAGTTATGCTTCTGTTGCTATGCTGAGCCAAAGAGAATGCTTTGAAGAAGCAGATATGTATGATATTTAGTTGACTGCAGTCCAGGGATCTTTCAGATTACTTTTTTAGAGTAAAGCAATTTTTTTTTAGCGGTGCAGTGAGCTAGTTGGCATAGAGTCAAGCTGCTAAACAAGACCCTGTAGTCTTAGATGAAAAATATAATTTGCCTGCTAGCTTTGCATCTGGCTTGTTTTACCTCACTACTGTGACTGTATGTACCCACTCTACTTCACAGTGGCCTTTCTTTCAGATGACCTAAGAAGTTTCTGTTTCACCTTAGAAACCTCACCTTTTGGAAATCTGATAGATGACTGTTGCAAATATAGGGTGAATATCTTCAAAATATCAATGTTATTATCTTAATGTTTTTGTTAATTCCAACAGCAAAAGTTCAACTGGGTGCAGCAGGGGTAAAGCATGCCTCTCCTTTAGGGCAGTGATTTTCTCTGATGAATTAAAACCAGCTGTGTTACGGTAAGTACTTAGGGTGCACTAGTACTTAGCTCTTCATAGAGCTTGCCTTTATCAAGCCGTATTCCACTGCCATCTTAACCTGTGGAAGGACAGGTCTTCAAGACACCAGAACAGTCAGTGTATAATGCAGGCACTCCTACGTATCGGTGCTGGTACTGATCCTGCAGTATTTACTGGTACCTTCACACTGTCCATTGAGCAGGAAAGCTCTGCCTACATAGTGAAAAGAGGCTCTGCATTTTAGCCTTACTTGCACGTGGTTCAGTGGTAGTAAAGATAGCGTTACATGTGTCAGGCTGGGTCAGTACCTAGAGCCAAGTGCACTAGAAAAGTACTCAAGCCATTAACTTGAATGGGCAAGATGAGCCGATAGGGTCACAACAGGGGTTTCTGCAGCAATGGTTTCTACTGCGATGGACTTCTCCCTTTTCTAGGTTCATTCACCTGGCTGCTTGGCTGGTTCCCAGGCAGCTGGGGGCAGCCCTTCCTGCAACCCCTCAACCATGTTCAACAGCCTTGGCAAAGTACACCATGTTAAGCAGCCCTGGACTGAAGATAAAGTGGAAGTTTAAGTGAAATCTAAACCGAGGTCTTTGTGAAACACAGCACCTGCTCAGCTTCTCCTTGCTTTCCTTTAGAGCTGAACTGCTCTAAAAAGGAGCAGAATTCAGTCCCTTTCATTTGAATCTCAGATAACAGTGTCTTTTCTCACCTCGATGATCATTTTTCCCATTGCTTGCTTGCATGAAATAAAGGGAGAAATTTTCTATGTGTGCTTCTGCCTAACAATGAGACAAGCTGCATTCACACACAATCACTGTGGTAGGCATTTCCCTCATATACCTCAATATGGGGACAAAATTCCCATGGCAGATGGTGTTTTCAATATTGTGATTTTTTAGATCTGTTTTGAGCAGTGATAGGCAATGCAATTAAGACAGCCAGTGCTTCAGTGCTGCTCTCAGGATGTTAAGGAGATGCTAGGTGAAGACGAAACTGCAGAAATAAAAACCTTGAGTGAGGAATCAAATTGCCTCAGATGCCTTTGGGCAAAGCCAGGACAGTTACAAATCGCTCACTGCAGCTCAAGTGGATGAAATGAATGTCCTCAGGAGCCCCTTAAAGTCAGTAAATTCTGTGGGATATTGCCAGAGTTTGAAGACCAGATATGTGTTTGGCAGTTTCTCACTTGACATATTCTAAAAATATCTTTTACCTTTTCTTTTGTACTTATCATTATCAAATTCTGTATTTCCTTTATGATTCCCTAGGATTAAGGAGCTTAGAGTAATATTTCTTCTCTGCCTGATAATGACTGTACAGCCTCCCCAGATAATAGTCAAATTGTCTCATAGTCACTAGATCAGAGAAGTTTTATTATTTCTGCCAGGCTTTTTCCTTTACTTCCACATGCCAGTTCCAAAGATTCTATATATTTACAATTAATCATCTATGGCTTTAGTTATAATGGTTTTTAGTGCCTCGAATACATTTGAAGAAACCTGCTGATCCCTATTTATCCTAATAAGATGGAAAACACTTTAAAGCCTGAAAACCTGACCTTGCAAGTCATTAGGCAATGCATCACCCAGCATGATCTAGCCCACAAATGACTTTCTTTAAAAATAAAGAATCAGTCATATCTTCATATATAATAATATGATGTTGTCACCTACTGAAGATTTTACTGGAGTGATTACAATCTGAACACGATTTGTATGGACTGATATGTTTTTTTCTCACCTCAGGGCATTTGTTGAGCTCTCTTTACAGCAAATGGTATGTATTAGCTACCGTAAAATCCTGTTTCAGCATTCTTTGTGCACTGTGTCTTGCCCAGTTATTATAAAATACATACATGCTGATGTTAAAAGGTTGAATCACAACAGGTCTTACTGCTCCACCCATTATCAGTCCCAAAATTCCACATTGCGTCATTTCTCTGCAGTAACAAGGAGACAGGGTCTAGTAACCCCGTACTGCTGTCTGTCTGCTTGGCTCTTCAGAGTCTAGAACAGTTCAGCACTGACGCGCTCGCAGAACTATCAAAATAATGTACCTTCAGCTATAAAAGTAAAGCCTGAATACATATTTAAAATATGTTCAGCTCCCAAAACAGGTTCACCTTGGAAGTCAAGAACGACAGCTTGGATAGACTATCCATCTGTTTTCAGGCACCAGAACCTAGATTCCTCCTACCTGACTCCAGATATTTAACTAAGGCATTTTAGTTACAAATGTGGTCGTAATTTGTACTCATCAGAGAAAGACCAAGACTTGAATTACTCTCTAGAGGTATCTGTTACTTCTACAATATTGCTGATTGTACAGAAAGCCTAAAGCAACGCTTAGAAGCCTCTAATAGATGTGTAAAGTTTTAAGAGATGAATGTAAGCTCAACAGAGTGGCAGCTGTGGGATGGATTGAGCAGGTCAGTGAAGTTTTCACATCCCCGCTCTGCTCACTTAGACCCAGAGCTTGATCACAAGCCCACCACTGTCACCAGCAGAGCTTGCTCCCCAGCATGGCCCAGGGTGGTACATTCTCAACATCTGCTCCTGGAGTTGCTTGATCATTTAACTGTGCACTGGATCAGGAGGAAACCGGTCCTGTAGGTAACCCAGAGAATAGAACATTGAACGGTAATGTGGGATATGCAGGTTCAAGACGGTCCGTTTGCAAAAATGAAGAACATATCCCTATCTATGGCCTTATAAGAGTGCAGGATGGATGTCTCTCCGTGACACAAGCCAAGCTGGCAAGTACTTAACTCCAGCAAAGAATACAGATGATTTTTTAGCTTTAGACACCAGATCAGAGAGAAGTATCTCATTTGCATTCCAGATCCCCATCCTACAGCATTTATTCCTGTCCTGCAAGTCCAACAGAGAGCCTAAGTAATTTAGGGGCTGCTTACTTTACTATACAGTAAAAGCATCTAATAGGTGTTAAAAGCCTGAACCAAACACCTTGGTCACTGTGGTGGTTTTACCCAGCTGAGCAGCAGAACTCCACCACAACCGCTCTCTCACTCCCCCTCCTCAAAGGAACAGGGGGAGAAAATACGATGGACAAGGGCTCAAGGGTTGAGATAAGGACAAGAAGGTTGCACATCAATTACCGTCACGGGCAAAATAGACTTAGCATAGGGAGATTAATATAATTTATTACCATCACTAGCGGACTAGAGCAGTGAGAAACTAAAAGCAAACTAAAAATCCCTTCCCCCCATCCACCCTCTTCTACCTCCTCCTCCCGAGCGGTGCAGGGGAACGGGGAATGGGGGCTGCGGTCAGCCCATATCGCTTCGTCTCTGCCGCTCCTTCGTGGTCGCTCTCTGCCCCTGCTCCAATGTGGGGTCCCTCCCACGGGATGCCGTCCTTCCCGAATGGATCCTGCG